>OX345684.1:3092500-3522389 GCA_947044415.1 Eupithecia dodoneata | reverse complement strand
CTAAAATGTGTCTCTCATTGCTTGACAAGCCAACCTATAGTCATTCAACAGACTCCCACCCAACCCAACCCATGGAGTCTATTGCGATTTAAAAAAAGATACTAAAATGTGTCTCTCATTGCTTGACAAGCCAACCTAAAGTCATTCAACAGACTCCCACCCAACCCAACCCATGGAGTCTATTGCGATTTAAAAAAAGATACTAAAATGTGTCTCTCATTGCTTGACAAGCCAACCTATAGTCATTCAACAGACTCCCACCCAACCCAACCCATGGAGTCTATTGCGATTTAAAAAAAGATACTAAAATGTGTCTCTCATTGCTTGACAAGCCAACCTATAGTCATTCAACAGACTCCCACCCAACCCAACCCATGGAGTCTATTGCGATTTAAAAAAAGATACTAAAATGTGTCTCTCATTGCTTGACAAGTCAACCTAAAGTCATTCAACAGACTCCCACCCAACCCAACCCATGGAGTCTATTGCGATTTAAAAAAAAGATACTAAAATGTGTCTCTCATTGCTTGACAAGTCAACCTAAAGTCATTCAACAGACTCCCACCCAACCCAACCCATGGAGTCTATTGCGATTTAAAAAAAAATACTAAAATGTGTCTCTCATTGCTTGACAAGCCAACCTAAAGTCATTCAACAGACTCCCACCCAACCCAACCCATGGAGTCTATTGCGATTTAAAAAAAGATACTAAAATGTGTCTCTCATTGCTTGACAAGCCAACCTATAGTCATTCAACAGACTCCCACCCAACCCAACCCATGGAGTCTATTGCGATTTAAAAAAAGATACTAAAATGTGTCTCTCATTGCTTGACAAGTCAACCTAAAGTCATTCAACAGACTCCCACCCAACCCAACCCATGGAGTCTATTGCGATTTAAAAAAAAGATACTAAAATGTGTCTCTCATTGCTTGACAAGTCAACCTAAAGTCATTCAACAGACTCCCACCCAACCCAACCCATGGAGTCTATTGCGATTTAAAAAAAGATACTAAAATGTGTCTCTCATTGCTTGACAAGCCAACCTATAGTCATTCAACAGACTCCCACCCAACCCAACCCATGGAGTCTATTGCGATTTAAAAAAAAGATACTAAAATGTGTCTCTCATTGCTTGACAAGTCAACCTAAAGTCATTCAACAGACTCCCACCCAACCCAACCCATGGAGTCTATTGCGATTTAAAAAAAGATACTAAAATGTGTCTCTCATTGCTTGACAAGCCAACCTATAGTCATTCAACAGACTCCCACCCAACCCAACCCATGGAGTCTATTGCGATTTAAAAAAAGATACTAAAATGTGTCTCTCATTGCTTGACAAGCCAACCTAAAGTCATTCAACAGACTCCCACCCAACCCAACCCATGGAGTCTATTGCGATTTAAAAAAAGATACTAAAATGTGTCTCTCATTGCTTGACAAGCCAACCTAAAGTCATTCAACAGACTCCCACCCAACCCAACCCATGGAGTCTATTGCGATTTAAAAAAAGATACTAAAATGTGTCTCTCATTGCTTGACAAGCCAACCTATAGTCATTCAACAGACTCCCACCCAACCCAACCCATGGAGTCTATTGCGATTTAAAAAAAGATACTAAAATGTGTCTCTCATTGCTTGACAAGTCAACCTAAAGTCATTCAACAGACTCCCACCCAACCCAACCCATGGAGTCTATTGCGATTTAAAAAAAGATACTAAAATGTGTCTCTCATTGCTTGACAAGCCAACCTATAGTCATTCAACAGACTCCCACCCAACCCAACCCATGGAGTCTATTGCGATTTAAAAAAAGATACTAAAATGTGTCTCTCATTGCTTGACAAGTCAACCTAAAGTCATTCAACAGACTCCCACCCAACCCAACCCATGGAGTCTATTGCGATTTAAAAAAAAGATACTAAAATGTGTCTCTCATTGCTTGACAAGTCAACCTAAAGTCATTCAACAGACTCCCACCCAACCCAACCCATGGAGTCTATTGCGATTTAAAAAAAGATACTAAAATGTGTCTCTCATTGCTTGACAAGCCAACCTATAGTCATTCAACAGACTCCCACCCAACCCAACCCATGGAGTCTATTGCGATTTAAAAAAAAGATACTAAAATGTGTCTCTCATTGCTTGACAAGTCAACCTAAAGTCATTCAACAGACTCCCACCCAACCCAACCCATGGAGTCTATTGCGATTTAAAAAAAAGATACTAAAATGTGTCTCTCATTGCTTGACAAGCCAACCTATAGTCATTCAACAGACTCCCACCCAACCCAACCCATGGAGTCTATTGCGATTTAAAAAAAGATACTAAAATGTGTCTCTCATTGCTTGACAAGCCAACCTATAGTCATTCAACAGACTCCCACCCAACCCAACCCATGGAGTCTATTGCGATTTAAAAAAAGATACTAAAATGTGTCTCTCATTGCTTGACAAGCCAACCTAAAGTCATTCAACAGACTCCCACCCAACCCAACCCATGGAGTCTATTGCGATTTAAAAAAAGATACTAAAATGTGTCTCTCATTGCTTGACAAGCCAACCTATAGTCATTCAACAGACTCCCACCCAACCCAACCCATGGAGTCTATTGCGATTTAAAAAAAGATACTAAAATGTGTCTCTCATTGCTTGACAAGCCAACCTAAAGTCATTCAACAGACTCCCACCCAACCCAACCCATGGAGTCTATTGCGATTTAAAAAAAGATACTAAAATGTGTCTCTCATTGCTTGACAAGCCAACCTATAGTCATTCAACAGACTCCCACCCAACCCAACCCATGGAGTCTATTGCGATTTAAAAAAAGATACTAAAATGTGTCTCTCATTGCTTGACAAGCCAACCTAAAGTCATTCAACAGACTCCCACCCAACCCAACCCATGGAGTCTATAGCGATTTAAAAAAAATGCTAAAATGTGTCTCTCATTGCTTGACAAGCCAACCTATAGTCATTCAACAGACTCCCACCCAACCCAACCCATGGAGTCTATTGCGATTAAAAAAAAGATACTAAAATGTGTCTCTCATTGCTTGACAAGCCAACCTAAAGTCATTCAACAGACTCCCACCCAACCCAACCCATGGAGTCTATTGCGATTTAAAAAAAGATACTAAAATGTGTCTCTCATTGCTTGACAAGCCAACCTATAGTCATTCAACAGACTCCCACCCAACCCAACCCATGGAGTCTATTGCGATTTAAAAAAAGATACTAAAATGTGTCTCTCATTGCTTGACAAGCCAACCTAAAGTCATTCAACAGACTCCCACCCAACCCAACCCATGGAGTCTATTGCGATTTAAAAAAAGATACTAAAATGTGTCTCTCATTGCTTGACAAGCCAACCTATAGTCATTCAACAGACTCCCACCCAACCCAACCCATGGAGTCTATTGCGATTTAAAAAAAGATACTAAAATGTGTCTCTCATTGCTTGACAAGCCAACCTAAAGTCATTCAACAGACTCCCACCCAACCCAACCCATGGAGTCTATTGCGATTTAAAAAAAGATACTAAAATGTGTCTCTCATTGCTTGACAAGCCAACCTATAGTCATTCAACAGACTCCCACCCAACCCAACCCATGGAGTCTATTGCGATTTAAAAAAAGATACTAAAATGTGTCTCTCATTGCTTGACAAGCCAACCTAAAGTCATTCAACAGACTCCCACCCAACCCAACCCATGGAGTCTATAGCGATTTAAAAAAAATGCTAAAATGTGTCTCTCATTGCTTGACAAGCCAACCTATAGTCATTCAACAGACTCCCACCCAACCCAACCCATGGAGTCTATTGCGATTAAAAAAAGATACTAAAATGTGTCTCTCATTGCTTGACAAGCCAACCTAAAGTCATTCAACAGACTCCCACCCAACCCAACCCATGGAGTCTATTGCGATTTAAAAAAAGATACTAAAATGTGTCTCTCATTGCTTGACAAGCCAACCTATAGTCATTCAACAGACTCCCACCCAACCCAACCCATGGAGTCTATTGCGATTTAAAAAAAGATACTAAAATGTGTCTCTCATTGCTTGACAAGCCAACCTAAAGTCATTCAACAGACTCCCACCCAACCCAACCCATGGAGTCTATTGCGATTTAAAAAAAGATACTAAAATGTGTCTCTCATTGCTTGACAAGCCAACCTATAGTCATTCAACAGACTCCCACCCAACCCAACCCATGGAGTCTATTGCGATTTAAAAAAGATACTAAAATGTGTCTCTCATTGCTTGACAAGCCAACCTATAGTCATTCAACAGACTCCCACCCAACCCAACCCATGGAGTCTATTGCGATTTAAAAAAAGATACTAAAATGTGTCTCTCATTGCTTGACAAGCCAACCTAAAGTCATTCAACAGACTCCCACCCAACCCAACCCATGGAGTCTATTGCGATTTAAAAAAAGATACTAAAATGTGTCTCTCATTGCTTGACAAGCCAACCTATAGTCATTCAACAGACTCCCACCCAACCCAACCCATGGAGTCTATTGCGATTTAAAAAAAGATACTAAAATGTGTCTCTCATTGCTTGACAAGCCAACCTATAGTCATTCAACAGACTCCCACCCAACCCAACCCATGGAGTCTATTGCGATTTAAAAAAAGATACTAAAATGTGTCTCTCATTGCTTGACAAGCCAACCTATAGTCATTCAACAGACTCCCACCCAACCCAACCCATGGAGTCTATTGCGATTTAAAAAAAGATACTAAAATGTGTCTCTCATTGCTTGACAAGTCAACCTAAAGTCATTCAACAGACTCCCACCCAACCCAACCCATGGAGTCTATTGCGATTTAAAAAAAAGATACTAAAATGTGTCTCTCATTGCTTGACAAGTCAACCTAAAGTCATTCAACAGACTCCCACCCAACCCAACCCATGGAGTCTATTGCGATTTAAAAAAAAATACTAAAATGTGTCTCTCATTGCTTGACAAGCCAACCTAAAGTCATTCAACAGACTCCCACCCAACCCAACCCATGGAGTCTATTGCGATTTAAAAAAAGATACTAAAATGTGTCTCTCATTGCTTGACAAGCCAACCTATAGTCATTCAACAGACTCCCACCCAACCCAACCCATGGAGTCTATTGCGATTTAAAAAAAGATACTAAAATGTGTCTCTCATTGCTTGACAAGTCAACCTAAAGTCATTCAACAGACTCCCACCCAACCCAACCCATGGAGTCTATTGCGATTTAAAAAAAAGATACTAAAATGTGTCTCTCATTGCTTGACAAGTCAACCTAAAGTCATTCAACAGACTCCCACCCAACCCAACCCATGGAGTCTATTGCGATTTAAAAAAAGATACTAAAATGTGTCTCTCATTGCTTGACAAGCCAACCTATAGTCATTCAACAGACTCCCACCCAACCCAACCCATGGAGTCTATTGCGATTTAAAAAAAAGATACTAAAATGTGTCTCTCATTGCTTGACAAGTCAACCTAAAGTCATTCAACAGACTCCCACCCAACCCAACCCATGGAGTCTATTGCGATTTAAAAAAGATACTAAAATGTGTCTCTCATTGCTTGACAAGCCAACCTATAGTCATTCAACAGACTCCCACCCAACCCAACCCATGGAGTCTATTGCGATTTAAAAAAAGATACTAAAATGTGTCTCTCATTGCTTGACAAGCCAACCTAAAGTCATTCAACAGACTCCCACCCAACCCAACCCATGGAGTCTATTGCGATTTAAAAAAAAGATACTAAAATGTGTCTCTCATTGCTTGACAAGCCAACCTAAAGTCATTCAACAGACTCCCACCCAACCCAACCCATGGAGTCTATTGCGATTTAAAAAAAGATACTAAAATGTGTCTCTCATTGCTTGACAAGCCAACCTATAGTCATTCAACAGACTCCCACCCAACCCAACCCATGGAGTCTATTGCGATTTAAAAAAAGATACTAAAATGTGTCTCTCATTGCTTGACAAGTCAACCTAAAGTCATTCAACAGACTCCCACCCAACCCAACCCATGGAGTCTATTGCGATTTAAAAAAAGATACTAAAATGTGTCTCTCATTGCTTGACAAGCCAACCTATAGTCATTCAACAGACTCCCACCCAACCCAACCCATGGAGTCTATTGCGATTTAAAAAAAAGATACTAAAATGTGTCTCTCATTGCTTGACAAGTCAACCTAAAGTCATTCAACAGACTCCCACCCAACCCAACCCATGGAGTCTATTGCGATTTAAAAAAAAGATACTAAAATGTGTCTCTCATTGCTTGACAAGTCAACCTAAAGTCATTCAACAGACTCCCACCCAACCCAACCCATGGAGTCTATTGCGATTTAAAAAAAGATACTAAAATGTGTCTCTCATTGCTTGACAAGCCAACCTATAGTCATTCAACAGACTCCCACCCAACCCAACCCATGGAGTCTATTGCGATTTAAAAAAAGATACTAAAATGTGTCTCTCATTGCTTGACAAGTCAACCTAAAGTCATTCAACAGACTCCCACCCAACCCAACCCATGGAGTCTATTGCGATTTAAAAAAAAGATACTAAAATGTGTCTCTCATTGCTTGACAAGCCAACCTATAGTCATTCAACAGACTCCCACCCAACCCAACCCATGGAGTCTATTGCGATTTAAAAAAAGATACTAAAATGTGTCTCTCATTGCTTGACAAGCCAACCTATAGTCATTCAACAGACTCCCACCCAACCCAACCCATGGAGTCTATTGCGATTTAAAAAAAGATACTAAAATGTGTCTCTCATTGCTTGACAAGCCAACCTATAGTCATTCAACAGACTCCCACCCAACCCAACCCATGGAGTCTATTGCGATTTAAAAAAAGATACTAAAATGTGTCTCTCATTGCTTGACAAGCCAACCTATAGTCATTCAACAGACTCCCACCCAACCCAACCCATGGAGTCTATTGCGATTTAAAAAAAAGATACTAAAATGTGTCTCTCATTGCTTGACAAGTCAACCTAAAGTCATTCAACAGACTCCCACCCAACCCAACCCATGGAGTCTATTGCGATTTAAAAAAAGATACTAAAATGTGTCTCTCATTGCTTGACAAGCCAACCTATAGTCATTCAACAGACTCCCACCCAACCCAACCCATGGAGTCTATTGCGATTTAAAAAAAAGATACTAAAATGTGTCTCTCATTGCTTGACAAGTCAACCTAAAGTCATTCAACAGACTCCCACCCAACCCAACCCATGGAGTCTATTGCGATTTAAAAAAAAGATACTAAAATGTGTCTCTCATTGCTTGACAAGTCAACCTAAAGTCATTCAACAGACTCCCACCCAACCCAACCCATGGAGTCTATTGCGATTTAAAAAAAGATACTAAAATGTGTCTCTCATTGCTTGACAAGCCAACCTATAGTCATTCAACAGACTCCCACCCAACCCAACCCATGGAGTCTATTGCGATTTAAAAAAAAGATACTAAAATGTGTCTCTCATTGCTTGACAAGTCAACCTAAAGTCATTCAACAGACTCCCACCCAACCCAACCCATGGAGTCTATTGCGATTTAAAAAAAAGATACTAAAATGTGTCTCTCATTGCTTGACAAGTCAACCTAAAGTCATTCAACAGACTCCCACCCAACCCAACCCATGGAGTCTATTGCGATTTAAAAAAAGATACTAAAATGTGTCTCTCATTGCTTGACAAGCCAACCTATAGTCATTCAACAGACTCCCACCCAACCCAACCCATGGAGTCTATTGCGATTTAAAAAAAAGATACTAAAATGTGTCTCTCATTGCTTGACAAGTCAACCTAAAGTCATTCAACAGACTCCCACCCAACCCAACCCATGGAGTCTATTGCGATTTAAAAAAAAGATACTAAAATGTGTCTCTCATTGCTTGACAAGTCAACCTAAAGTCATTCAACAGACTCCCACCCAACCCAACCCATGGAGTCTATTGCGATTTAAAAAAAGATACTAAAATGTGTCTCTCATTGCTTGACAAGCCAACCTATAGTCATTCAACAGACTCCCACCCAACCCAACCCATGGAGTCTATTGCGATTTAAAAAAAAGATACTAAAATGTGTCTCTCATTGCTTGACAAGTCAACCTAAAGTCATTCAACAGACTCCCACCCAACCCAACCCATGGAGTCTATTGCGATTTAAAAAAAGATACTAAAATGTGTCTCTCATTGCTTGACAAGCCAACCTAAAGTCATTCAACAGACTCCCACCCAACCCAACCCATGGAGTCTATTGCGATTTAAAAAAAATACTAAAATGTGTCTCTCATTGCTTGACAAGTCAACCTAAAGTCATTCAACAGACTCCCACCCAACCCAACCCATGGAGTCTATTGCGATTTAAAAAAAAGATACTAAAATGTGTCTCTCATTGCTTGACAAGTCAACCTAAAGTCATTCAACAGACTCCCACCCAACCCAACCCATGGAGTCTATTGCGATTTAAAAAAAAGATACTAAAATGTGTCTCTCATTGCTTGACAAGTCAACCTAAAGTCATTCAACAGACTCCCACCCAACCCAACCCATGGAGTCTATTGCGATTTAAAAAAAGATACTAAAATGTGTCTCTCATTGCTTGACAAGCCAACCTAAAGTCATTCAACAGACTCCCACCCAACCCAACCCATGGAGTCTATAGCGATTTAAAAAAAGATACTAAAATGTGTCTCTCATTGCTTGACAAGCCAACCTAAAGTCATTCAACAGACTCCCACCCAACCCAACCCATGGAGTCTATTGCGATTTAAAAAAAGATACTAAAATGTGTCTCTCATTGCTTGACAAGCCAACCTATAGTCATTCAACAGACTCCCACCCAACCCAACCCATGGAGTCTATTGCGATTTAAAAAAAATACTAAAATGTGTCTCTCATTGCTTGACAAGTCAACCTAAAGTCATTCAACAGACTCCCACCCAACCCAACCCATGGAGTCTATTGCGATTTAAAAAAAGATACTAAAATGTGTCTCTCATTGCTTGACAAGCCAACCTATAGTCATTCAACAGACTCCCACCCAACCCAACCCATGGAGTCTATTGCGATTTAAAAAAAGATACTAAAATGTGTCTCTCATTGCTTGACAAGCCAACCTAAAGTCATTCAACAGACTCCCACCCAACCCAACCCATGGAGTCTATAGCGATTTAAAAAAAGATACTAAAATGTGTCTCTCATTGCTTGACAAGCCAACCTAAAGTCATTCAACAGACTCCCACCCAACCCAACCCATGGAGTCTATTGCGATTTAAAAAAAGATACTAAAATGTGTCTCTCATTGCTTGACAAGCCAACCTATAGTCATTCAACAGACTCCCACCCAACCCAACCCATGGAGTCTATTGCGATTTAAAAAAAGATACTAAAATGTGTCTCTCATTGCTTGACAAGCCAACCTAAAGTCATTCAACAGACTCCCACCCAACCCAACCCATGGAGTCTATTGCGATTTAAAAAAAGATACTAAAATGTGTCTCTCATTGCTTGACAAGCCAACCTATAGTCATTCAACAGACTCCCACCCAACCCAACCCATGGAGTCTATTGCGATTTAAAAAAAATACTAAAATGTGTCTCTCATTGCTTGACAAGCCAACCTAAAGTCATTCAACAGACTCCCACCCAACCCAACCCATGGAGTCTATAGCGATTTAAAAAAAGATACTAAAATGTGTCTCTCATTGCTTGACAAGCCAACCTAAAGTCATTCAACAGACTCCCACCCAACCCAACCCATGGAGTCTATTGCGATTTAAAAAAAGATACTAAAATGTGTCTCTCATTGCTTGACAAGCCAACCTATAGTCATTCAACAGACTCCCACCCAACCCAACCCATGGAGTCTATAGCGATTTAAAAAAAGATACTAAAATGTGTCTCTCATTGCTTGACAAGCCAACCTAAAGTCATTCAACAGACTCCCACCCAACCCAACCCATGGAGTCTATTGCGATTTAAAAAAAGATACTAAAATGTGTCTCTCATTGCTTGACAAGCCAACCTATAGTCATTCAACAGACTCCCACCCAACCCAACCCATGGAGTCTATTGCGATTTAAAAAAAGATACTAAAATGTGTCTCTCATTGCTTGACAAGCCAACCTAAAGTCATTCAACAGACTCCCACCCAACCCAACCCATGGAGTCTATTGCGATTTAAAAAAAGATACTAAAATGTGTCTCTCATTGCTTGACAAGCCAACCTATAGTCATTCAACAGACTCCCACCCAACCCAACCCATGGAGTCTATTGCGATTTAAAAAAAGATACTAAAATGTGTCTCTCATTGCTTGACAAGCCAACCTAAAGTCATTCAACAGACTCCCACCCAACCCAACCCATGGAGTCTATAGCGATTTAAAAAAAATGCTAAAATGTGTCTCTCATTGCTTGACAAGCCAACCTATAGTCATTCAACAGACTCCCACCCAACCCAACCCATGGAGTCTATTGCGATTAAAAAAAAGATACTAAAATGTGTCTCTCATTGCTTGACAAGCCAACCTAAAGTCATTCAACAGACTCCCACCCAACCCAACCCATGGAGTCTATTGCGATTTAAAAAAAGATACTAAAATGTGTCTCTCATTGCTTGACAAGCCAACCTATAGTCATTCAACAGACTCCCACCCAACCCAACCCATGGAGTCTATTGCGATTTAAAAAAAGATACTAAAATGTGTCTCTCATTGCTTGACAAGCCAACCTAAAGTCATTCAACAGACTCCCACCCAACCCAACCCATGGAGTCTATTGCGATTTAAAAAAAGATACTAAAATGTGTCTCTCATTGCTTGACAAGCCAACCTATAGTCATTCAACAGACTCCCACCCAACCCAACCCATGGAGTCTATTGCGATTTAAAAAAAGATACTAAAATGTGTCTCTCATTGCTTGACAAGCCAACCTATAGTCATTCAACAGACTCCCACCCAACCCAACCCATGGAGTCTATTGCGATTTAAAAAAAGATACTCAAATGTGTCTCTCATTGCTTGACAAGCCAACCTAAAGTCATTCAACAGACTCCCACCCAACCCAACCCATGGAGTCTATTGCGATTTAAAAAAAGATACTAAAATGTGTCTCTCATTGCTTGACAAGCCAACCTATAGTCATTCAACAGACTCCCACCCAACCCAACCCATGGAGTCTACTGCGATTTAAAAAAAGATACTAAAATGTGTCTCTCATTGCTTGACAAGCCAACCTAAAGTCATTCAACAGACTCCCACCCAACCCAACCCATGGAGTCTATTGCGATTTAAAAAAAGATACTAAAATGTGTCTCTCATTGCTTGACAAGCCAACCTATAGTCATTCAACAGACTCCCACCCAACCCAACCCATGGAGTCTATTGCGATTTAAAAAAAGATACTAAAATGTGTCTCTCATTGCTTGACAAGCCAACCTAAAGTCATTCAACAGACTCCCACCCAACCCAACCCATGGAGTCTATAGCGATTTAAAAAAAATGCTAAAATGTGTCTCTCATTGCTTGACAAGCCAACCTATAGTCATTCAACAGACTCCCACCCAACCCAACCCATGGAGTCTATTGCGATTTAAAAAAAATACTAAAATGTGTCTCTCATTGCTTGACAAGCCAACCTAAAGTCATTCAACAGACTCCCACCCAACCCAACCCATGGAGTCTATTGCGATTAAAAAAAAGATACTAAAATGTGTCTCTCATTGCTTGACAAGCCAACCTAAAGTCATTCAACAGACTCCCACCCAACCCAACCCATGGAGTCTATTGCGATTTAAAAAAAGATACTAAAATGTGTCTCTCATTGCTTGACAAGCCAACCTATAGTCATTCAACAGACTCCCACCCAACCCAACCCATGGAGTCTATTGCGATTAAAAAAAATGCTAAAATGTGTCTCTCATTCCTTGACAAGCCAACCTAAAGTCATTCAACAGACTCCCACCCAACCCAACCCATGGAGTCTATTGCGATTAAAAAAAAGATACTAAAATGTGTCTCTCATTGCTTGACAAGCCAACCTAAAGTCATTCAACAGACTCCCACCCAACCCAACCCATGGAGTCTATTGCGATTTAAAAAAAATACTAAAATGTGTCTCTCATTGCTTGACAAGCCAACCTAAAGTCATTCAACAGACTCCCACCCAACCCAACCCATGGAGTCTATTGCGATTTAAAAAAAGATACTAAAATGTGTCTCTCATTGCTTGACAAGCCAACCTATAGTCATTCAACAGACTCCCACCCAACCCAACCCATGGAGTCTATTGCGATTAAAAAAAATGCTAAAATGTGTCTCTCATTCCTTGACAAGCCAACCTAAAGTCATTCAACAGACTCCCACCCAACCCAACCCATGGAGTCTACTGCGATTTAAAAAAAGATACTAAAATGTGTCTCTCATTGCTTGACAAGCCAACCTATAGTCATTCAACAGACTCCCACCCAACCCAACCCATGGAGTCTATTGCGATTAAAAAAAAGATACTAAAATGTGTCTCTCATTGCTTGACAAGCCAACCTAAAGTCATTCAACAGACTCCCACCCAACCCAACCCATGGAGTCTATTGCGATTAAAAAAAAGATACTAAAATGTGTCTCTCATTGCTTGACAAGCCAACCTATAGTCATTCAACAGACTCCCACCCAACCCAACCCATGGAGTCTATTGCGATTTAAAAAAAGATACTAAAATGTGTCTCTCATTGCTTGACAAGCCAACCTATAGTCATTCAACAGACTCCCACCCAACCCAACCCATGGAGTCTATTGCGATTTAAAAAAAGATACTAAAATGTGTCTCTCATTGCTTGACAAGCCAACCTATAGTCATTCAACAGACTCCCACCCAACCCAACCCATGGAGTCTATTGCGATTTAAAAAAAGATACTAAAATGTGTCTCTCATTGCTTGACAAGCCAACCTATAGTCATTCAACAGACTCCCACCCAACCCAACCCATGGAGTCTATTGCGATTTAAAAAAAGATACTAAAATGTGTCTCTCATTGCTTGACAAGCCAACCTATAGTCATTCAACAGACTCCCACCCAACCCAACCCATGGAGTCTATTGCGATTTAAAAAAAGATACTAAAATGTGTCTCTCATTGCTTGACAAGCCAACCTATAGTCATTCAACAGACTCCCACCCAACCCAACCCATGGAGTCTATTGCGATTTAAAAAAAGATACTAAAATGTGTCTCTCATTGCTTGACAAGCCAACCTATAGTCATTCAACAGACTCCCACCCAACCCAACCCATGGAGTCTATTGCGATTTAAAAAAAGATACTAAAATGTGTCTCTCATTGCTTGACAAGCCAACCTATAGTCATTCAACAGACTCCCACCCAACCCAACCCATGGAGTCTATTGCGATTTAAAAAAAGATACTAAAATGTGTCTCTCATTGCTTGACAAGCCAACCTATAGTCATTCAACAGACTCCCACCCAACCCAACCCATGGAGTCTATTGCGATTTAAAAAAAGATACTAAAATGTGTCTCTCATTGCTTGACAAGCCAACCTATAGTCATTCAACAGACTCCCACCCAACCCAACCCATGGAGTCTATTGCGATTTAAAAAAAGATACTAAAATGTGTCTCTCATTGCTTGACAAGCCAACCTAAAGTCATTCAACAGACTCCCACCCAACCCAACCCATGGAGTCTATTGCGATTTAAAAAAAGATACTAAAATGTGTCTCTCATTGCTTGACAAGCCAACCTATAGTCATTCAACAGACTCCCACCCAACCCAACCCATGGAGTCTATTGCGATTTAAAAAAAGATACTAAAATGTGTCTCTCATTGCTTGACAAGCCAACCTATAGTCATTCAACAGACTCCCACCCAACCCAACCCATGGAGTCTATTGCGATTTAAAAAAAGATACTAAAATGTGTCTCTCATTGCTTGACAAGCCAACCTAAAGTCATTCAACAGACTCCCACCCAACCCAACCCATGGAGTCTATTGCGATTTAAAAAAAGATACTAAAATGTGTCTCTCATTGCTTGACAAGCCAACCTATAGTCATTCAACAGACTCCCACCCAACCCAACCCATGGAGTCTATTGCGATTTAAAAAAAGATACTAAAATGTGTCTCTCATTGCTTGACAAGCCAACCTATAGTCATTCAACAGACTCCCACCCAACCCAACCCATGGAGTCTATTGCGATTTAAAAAAAGATACTAAAATGTGTCTCTCATTGCTTGACAAGCCAACCTAAAGTCATTCAACAGACTCCCACCCAACCCAACCCATGGAGTCTATTGCGATTTAAAAAAAGATACTAAAATGTGTCTCTCATTGCTTGACAAGCCAACCTATAGTCATTCAACAGACTCCCACCCAACCCAACCCATGGAGTCTATTGCGATTTAAAAAAAGATACTAAAATGTGTCTCTCATTGCTTGACAAGCCAACCTATAGTCATTCAACAGACTCCCACCCAACCCAACCCATGGAGTCTATTGCGATTTAAAAAAAGATACTAAAATGTGTCTCTCATTGCTTGACAAGCCAACCTATAGTCATTCAACAGACTCCCACCCAACCCAACCCATGGAGTCTATTGCGATTTAAAAAAAGATACTAAAATGTGTCTCTCATTGCTTGACAAGCCAACCTATAGTCATTCAACAGACTCCCACCCAACCCAACCCATGGAGTCTATTGCGATTTAAAAAAAGATACTAAAATGTGTCTCTCATTGCTTGACAAGCCAACCTAAAGTCATTCAACAGACTCCCACCCAACCCAACCCATGGAGTCTATTGCGATTTAAAAAAAGATACTAAAATGTGTCTCTCATTGCTTGACAAGCCAACCTATAGTCATTCAACAGACTCCCACCCAACCCAACCCATGGAGTCTATTGCGATTTAAAAAAAGATACTAAAATGTGTCTCTCATTGCTTGACAAGCCAACCTATAGTCATTCAACAGACTCCCACCCAACCCAACCCATGGAGTCTATTGCGATTTAAAAAAAGATACTAAAATGTGTCTCTCATTGCTTGACAAGCCAACCTAAAGTCATTCAACAGACTCCCACCCAACCCAACCCATGGAGTCTATTGCGATTTAAAAAAAGATACTAAAATGTGTCTCTCATTGCTTGACAAGCCAACCTATAGTCATTCAACAGACTCCCACCCAACCCAACCCATGGAGTCTATAGCGATTTAAAAAAAATGCTAAAATGTGTCTCTCATTGCTTGACAAGCCAACCTATAGTCATTCAACAGACTCCCACCCAACCCAACCCATGGAGTCTATTGCGATTTAAAAAAAGATACTAAAATGTGTCTCTCATTGCTTGACAAGCCAACCTAAAGTCATTCAACAGACTCCCACCCAACCCAACCCATGGAGTCTATAGCGATTTAAAAAAAATGCTAAAATGTGTCTCTCATTGCTTGACAAGCCAACCTATAGTCATTCAACAGACTCCCACCCAACCCAACCCATGGAGTCTATTGCGATTTAAAAAAAGATACTAAAATGTGTCTCTCATTGCTTGACAAGCCAACCTATAGTCATTCAACAGACTCCCACCCAACCCAACCCATGGAGTCTATAGCGATTTAAAAAAAATGCTAAAATGTGTCTCTCATTGCTTGACAAGCCAACCTAAAGTCATTCAACAGACTCCCACCCAACCCAACCCATGGAGTCTATTGCGATTTAAAAAAAGATACTAAAATGTGTCTCTCATTGCTTGACAAGCCAACCTAAAGTCATTCAACAGACTCCCACCCAACCCAACCCATGGAGTCTATAGCGATTTAAAAAAAATGCTAAAATGTGTCTCTCATTGCTTGACAAGCCAACCTATAGTCATTCAACAGACTCCCACCCAACCCAACCCATGGAGTCTATTGCGATTTAAAAAAAGATACTAAAATGTGTCTCTCATTGCTTGACAAGCCAACCTATAGTCATTCAACAGACTCCCACCCAACCCAACCCATGGAGTCTATTGCGATTTAAAAAAAATACTAAAATGTGTCTCTCATTGCTTGACAAGCCAACCTAACCTGCACCCTGGTAGATAGAAGACATACATATATATATATGTTTAATACTTATTTATCTTTAAATACTCATATTATGTTAATTTTTATTCTAGCTCTGTCCTTGGTACACCCCCTGCCTTTCTTTAATTCACACAATTCTTTCCATCCAAAGGTTGCCTGGGAGAGATCGCTTCTAAGCGATAAGGCCGCCCATTGTACTTGTCACATGTAATATCTTTCATAATGTTCTGTATCTGGTGTACAATAAAGTATTTTTGTATTGTATTGTAAAGAATTAGGCTCTGGTGAAAATATCGAACAATCCTATAGATTACACTTGACACTGGCAGCAAAGCGTCCAACCAGACACATATTGCCCTTAACAAAAAATCATCATCAATAAATAAATAAAAATAAATAATCCTGGACAATTCACACAGCATTATCTAGCCCCAAGGTAAGCAGAGCTTGTGTTATGGGTACTAGATAACTGATATACATAATACAATACATTACATAGATAGATATTTTTTATTATATATAGAAAACGACTAGAACACCCGGAACAAATATATGCAGATCGTACACACAAATTGTTCCGAGGCGGGAATCGAACCCGCAACCTCCTGCGTCGCAAGCGGACCTTCGCCCACCGCGCCACATCGGTCGTCAAATGCTTGCTACCTACAACTCGGCTACTCACAATATCTGTGCACCTTGAGCCAAACATTTTTTATGGCTCAAGGTGCACAGATATAGTGACCGAGTTATAGCAATAATTCGCCTTTACAGCAATATCATACAAATCGACTTTACAGGTCTAGACAAAACTATCCTTGTTCTAGTATTTAAGTTTGCTTTGAGGCTAAGCTAGGGACTACAAAGTGATGTTTATGATACCTTTCGATTGTTATTTCTTTGTTCTTTGAGTTCAGGTAGAGAATATACCTTCTTTGAACCTATCTTATCTTGCTGGAGGCTTTAAACGACCTAGTTTCTTTGAAGGATAGGATTCGCAACGAATACATCCGACAGAGAACCAAAGTTATCGACATAGCTCTGAGAATTAGCAAGCTGAAGTGGCAGTGGGCCGGCCATATCTCGCGAAGAACCGACGGCCGCTGGGGCAAACGTGTTCTTTAGTGGAGACCACGACTCGGTAAACGTAGTGTAGGACGCCCTCCGACCAGGTGGGATGACGACCTGCGAAAGACTGCAGGTAGATGCTGGATGCGTCAAGCTGAAGACAGGGCGCTATGGCGCTCATTGGGGTAGGCCTATGTCAATATCACTTCAATTATCAGAGCTTTACTTCTTAGTTAGTACCCTGAAATAATAATAATAATAATTAACCTGATCTACGTGTGTCTGAAGGGCAGGTACCGGATGTCGAAACCGGAAATAATTTTTGGCGAGGCATCTGGTCCATACCGGTTGGACACACGGAAGCGGACTGGATGAATGTGGTCAGTGCTGAATGTGAAAACATCGAAACCATGGATGCTATAACCATAATCAAGGTTAGATATAAGTAATGCAATTCGCTCGGTTCAAAACTGGAAAAGTCCTGGCCCGGATGGATTGCATAACTTTTGGTTGAAATGGTTTCGGTGCTTACATTCGGTTTTGGCTGCACAATTCCAAGAAGCGATTGAGATCGGGTCACTCCCACATTTTATGACGACGGGTGTTATTGTCCTGCTCCATAAATCTGGTAGTACTGCGGAACCAAAGAATTATAGACCCATAACGTGCTTACCCACCATCTACAAGTTGCTTACATCCATTTTGACCACCAAAATTAACACTCATATTGTTACAAACAATATTTTGGCACCTGCTCAGAACGGATGTAGGGTTGGGTCCCGTGGTACTAAGGAGCTCCTCCTCATTGACATGGCCATTAGTCAACAGGTCAAACGTGGCAGAGGGAACTTGTCGGCTGCTTGGATAGACTATAAGAAGGCTTATGATTCGGTGCCTCATACTTGGCTTGAGAGGGTCTTAGAGTTGTATAAAGTAGATACTACTCTAAGATCATTCTTGGGATCATGTATGAGACAGTGGACCACTGTTCTTCGTCATCCAGGGAGCCGAGTGGAACTACCTGCCACCTATGTTCAGATAAGGATAGAGAGGGGTATATTCCAGGGCGACAGTCTGAGTCCCTTGTGGTTTTGCCTGGCTCTGAATCCGCTCAGTACTCTACTGAAGGATTCAGGAATAGGCTATCGCCCTCGGAGAGATGGTGAGATCGTCTCTCACTTGCTGTATATGGATGACTTCAAACTGTTCGCGCCGAATAAAACACAGTTAATGGCCCTTCTGAATATCACACAGATATTCAGTAGTGCTATTAACATGGAGTTCGGTGTCGATAAGTGTGCGGTCATACAAATACAGCGAGGGGAATTTGTACATTCTGATAATTTACAGCTTTCAGAGACAATATCCCTGAAATCACTCTCGGAGGGCGAAACTTACAAGTACCTTGGTATGCCAGAAGCGTTGGGTATTGTGGACGGAGACATAAAGCAGTCGGTGAAGGAGCGCTTCTTTTGTCGCCTCAAAAAAGTGCTAAATAGCCTTTTGTCAGGCGGCAACAAGGTGCGAGCCTTCAACGGCTGGGTTATGCCATTGCTCACGTATACGTTTGGCATACTAAGATGGACTCAGACTGAACTAGAAGCCTTGGACTGTAGGGTTCGTCAACTTTTAATCACTCATCGCATACGACACCCTCGATCGGTAATGAGATTGTATATCCCACGGAAATGTGGTGGTCGAGGCTTTTTAAACGCCAAGACCCTACACAACCGTGAGGTATTTAATCTCAGAAATCACTTTTTACAAGTTGAATACCAGATGCATTGCGATGTGGTTGCAGTAGATAAGAACCTTACCCCTCTCTCCTTGGCTAACGAGAACTGGCGCAAACCTGTGGTGATGAGCATCCAGGACCGGAAGACTATATGGGAGAGCAAAGAGCTGCATGGGAGATTCTACAAGGTTCTCACAGGACCTGATGTAGATCTCCTAAGCTCAGTGAACTGTCTACGCTTTGGTGACCTCTTTGGGGAAACCGAAGGTTTTGTCTGTGCAATTATGGACGAGGTGGTAAAGACGCACAATTATCGAAAGTATATCATGAAAGACGGCACGATCGATATTTGTCGAGCGTGTCATTTTCCTGGGGAGACCCTCCGTCATATACTTTCGGGTTGTTCGCACCTTGCTAACTCTCAGTACTTGCACAGACACAACCAAGTAGCCAAAATTATACACCAGCAACTTGTTCTCCGATACGGCCTTACTGGTCCTGAAGTTCCGTACTATAAGTACACACCGGTGCCAGTTCTTGAAAATGGCCGTGCCATGCTCTATTGGGACCGATCTATCATTATGGACAGGACTATTCTTGCGAATAAGCCTGATATTGTACTGATAGATCGGTTAGAACGGAGGGCGGTGCTCGCTGATGTCACCATACCGCATGATGCTAACCTCGTTAGAGCTGAGAAAGATAAACTTAGCAAATATCTTGACTTGGCTAACGAGGTTGTCAGCATGTGGGATGTAGATTCAGCGACTATAGTCCCGATAGTCGTTTCGGTTAACGGCTTAATAGCGAAGAGCCTCGATCAACACCTGAAGAGACTCTCGCTAGGCAGTTGGATCAAGGGCCAGATCCAGAAGGCGGTACTCTTGGACTCGGCACGTATCGTTAGGAAGTTCCTTTCTCTGCAGCCCTAGTCACCGGCCGCTTGAGCCTAGCTTCGCGGTCGGTGATCTACCGTTTTGATATATTTTTTACTGTAGAATAGTTTTATAATATTTTATTGTATTTTCTATAGTAAAAAATGTATATTTTATATATACGAGAATTTAAATAAATGAGTGAAATAATAATAATAATAATATGCATCTTAGGATGTAGACTCGGGGGTGGAAGTGTCTAATGGCGTAATAGCGAGGAAACCCGCTCACGAGCAGTCTTCGTGATGGTGAAATCGGTGTCGCACCTCTCGACACCCCTCAGTCGTTTGCGCCGATGTTGTTCCTCTCCGGTAATATACTCCGGCTTTTTAAGGAACCCATCCAGCATTCGGCAAGCCACCGTCTGCCACTCTTAACATTATGATTGACTTGTTTATGGCAAACGTCCGTAATCTCCCCCTATAGCCCGATTACCCAGTCCATCCATCCATCACAATAGCCTGGTTTTATTTCATTCATTTTTCTTTGCAATAGTCTCTACACCAAGCGGATATCATCTTTGGGTGTATCATATTGTGTACCCGAGGATGATACCCGCTATGTGTAGCCATCGCCTTTAGATTAACTTCTCAAAGGGCCTCTGTGCTGTTGGCTTCGGTCCCACGCAAGCCTTCCAAAGGACCGGGTCATTTTATGGCACGTGATCATGGTAAATGAGAGACATAATAATATTTATTTATTCAAAAAAGGTCTTAAAAACAAAACAAAGTAATGTATACTGTAGACCTATAAATATAACTAGATGTCGCTACTGGACAAATTAGAAGGCGCTATCGAAGCGTTTGCATCAAAAGAGGGTTTCAGAACCATAACACAACTAGAACAACATACATAATTATGCCGAACATAGGATCTCCTATGTATTTTTTGTAGCGGTCTCTCATCTAAGGATGAAGAAAGCTTGTTAATATTTTTATATTCATAATTGGATTAAATATGTAGGAGTCATAGTTCTATCTGGTCAACCAGTGTTGCCAGCCAACCTGAATTTTAGAAAATTGGTAGAATATAAAATGCAAAATTGGCAGATCTACCACCTTAATTTAGAAGATCTTTTTAGATTAAAAATGTGTGAATTGTTCTTAAAATGTTTATTTTTGGTACTTAAACATATTTTTATTGATTTTTTTTTATATGTTCTGCGCTAGGCTGCCCCTTGTTTGCTATGAATCTTTTAGTACGCAACAATCCAAGACTAGAGTCTCCGTGCAAATTCTATTTCTCTGGAAGGTTTTCATATTATTAATTGCAGAAAACAATCTCTCAACGTTGGTGCTACTATGTGGAAGTGCGAGTAATTTTCTCACGAATTCGCATAGCAGGGGAAACATTGGAGACTGGTCTCTTTTTTAATGGATGAAACATGCTTCCAGAGTTCTTCAGGTGTAGGAGTGTCAGTCAACTGTTGCTTGCTGACGATTTTTGGTGGTTTATGGCCTGGACTCTATGTATGCTTCAACACATTGCAACGTCGTCGATATAAAAATAATTCAAAGAGGATGGTCAGAGGTGGAGGTCAGATAGAAACTCTGGAAACTCTAATAACCGCATAATCCCGCTGATTTACCGTTTTGATATATTAATTACTGATGATTAATAATAACTAAATAATTATTACTGACTAGACGCGTAATGTGACAGATCTGATTTGACCGAATAAACGCGACCGATGATAAGCTCGACGCATTTTCGGTCAGACATGTACCGACCCTAATGTAACACCAGCCCACTGCCACTTCAGCTTGCTAATTCTTTGAGATATTTCGATAACTTTGGTTCTTAGTGTAATATTATAATTAATTATTGTAGTTTTTATATAAAAAATATTATTTATTATTATTTTTTCTTAAAAAATCTCAATAACAACTTAGGCCCAAGCCAGGATTCAAACCCGGTCGTTTATTATCAGCGGTCGAACACGCCACCGCTCGACCAACGAAGCCGTCATGATCTACCTACATAAAGAGCCTCAGCTTCTTACATAAGTGCTCTTTTAAAGTGTAAATTCCCTGGGATCAAACAGCGAGAGATCAAAAGGAATAATTTCTCGTAGCTTATTCCAATCTTTGCAAAGTGTAGAGAATGGATATGGGGGTTTGCGCGGAGATAACGTTTCGTTATTAAGCTGGAAATGAAAAAGAAGAATCAGCTAAGAGTGAGTAAGACGATGATGATTCTTTGTTGAAATATGAGCATTGATATCCGAAGTAAATAATATAATTTAAAAAGAGATATAAATTATATTATAATTATTGTCTCAAACAATGTAACCATAGGTACTAAGCAAGCCACAGCCACCGGTCTTATATGTTTGTTAGAATAAATAGGGATAGAATTTATAAATAAGTATTGTATAATGTATAACTAATAATTTAATGCAATTTTGTTTACTATTTTTATGTATAAATCACGCACCTGACGACCGTGACGTGACACGATCCCTCTGGTCTTCACTGAAAATCAGCGCTGGGTGGACACATTAGTGTGCATCCAGCACAATGCTGAGTGAAGGCCATATTTGCCATGAACTCTGCTACGCACAATAATTTGTAAGATATATTGTATTAATTTGCGTAGTTTTAAGTTTGTTGTGTATGCTAGTTTTTAAGGTAAATAAAAATATTTTCTTTCTTTCTTATACGTCGCAATCGCAATGTAATTCTGCAAGCATAGTCCGAGATTACTGCTCTACATACATAATTTATGTTTTTGTTTCGCTTGATTACTATGTACCTAAATTTAAAATTAGTTATAAGATATCCTTAGTTGCTTAGACATACTTGTATGTAAATATTAGTTGGAGAAGCCTTTGGTTCCTGAAACACACTTTTTTACTAGTTCAGGAGCCTATGGACTCGAATTGCCTGTTACTCTGTCTATTATGTCAATAAATAACATTTTTACTTTTACTTTTGTTATTAGCAATTCTGTTACTTTAGTTCGCTAGTCCACTGATGGACATAGGTGTCCCCTTATGAGCGTCATAGCGCCCTGTCTTCAGCTTAACGCATCCAGCATCTGCCTGCAGTATTTCGCAAGTCGTTATCCCACCTGGCCGGAGGGAGTCCTACACTACGTTTGCTGTATCGCGGTCTCCACTCAAGAATACCTTTACCACAGATGTTGTCGGTTCTTCGCGAGATATAGACGGCCCACTGCCATTTCAGCTTGCTAATTCTTTGAGCTTTGTCGATAACTTTAGTATTTTTATGTATAAAAATGTTGGTTGTGTTTTAAAAAATTATGACTGAAAGCTTTTTGTATTCTTCATAAAGTATTGTTATTCTGTAACTAGACAATATAAGCTATGCTCGTTAATAAATAGCACGTAAGATATTGTTGTTTTTAATACGAAACAAATAGCAAGAAAACTTGTCCATTTTCGCATAAAAATGTGCAAAATGCGATTGGCTTTCATTTAATTTTAGGTAATTATTTTGAAATAAAAAAACTATTTAGGAACCTAGATAAATACTATTCAAATACAAATAATACAATATTATAGTGGAAATATGCTTGAATTAGAAATAATTTTGGTATTACGTTTGTATGAAGAATTCGTCCCTCCGGAGGCCTCTCAAGTTATACGAGTATGCTTAGATTAGTGACTTTTAATGCTTAAGATTGATATTATTCATCGTTGTTTAATTTTTTTTTTTGATCCAATAAAAATTCCTGATTTTTTATCAATTGCCTTTTATTTCATGAAGAAACTAATATTTATCCTATCTTATCGAAGCTTTTCTTGCTAACTTTACCAAACAATTCCATTGGACCCGTTAGCAACGGAAGTATAAGTTATTTTAAAATGTCGTGGACCCGCTGGGAAACGATGTATGAACCTAACTTTTTTGAGAACAATAGAGTCTGTTTCTTCAGAGTGAAATTTATTTATTTATTTATTTATTGAGATAATAACATCATAACAGGTTCTGTTACTTTAGTTCGCAGGAGTCGTGGACCTCTGGGAATAAGCCAAGTGAGGTTTATTTATAAGTAGTTTCTGCCCGCGGCTTTGCATGCTTATTTTATATGGGAACGTTTTAAGGCTTTTTCTATCTGGGCACTGATTTATGGGCAACGTAGCCTATGATTTATTCCAGGCTTGGAACTACCTGAACGCAATTTCATCCCGATCCGTTCAGTAATTTACACTTGCAGAGGAAACAGCCATCCATCCATACATTATACATAGACATAATATTGATTTATTTGCCACCAGGTACATATATAAATAAACAAATTAATCATTCATTATACAATAAAGAATGCTGAAATAACGAAATAACAATATGTAGAAATAAGGAACCATACAAACTTTCACATCCTACTTATATTATAAACGCGAAAGTTTGTAAGTATGGATGGATGTTTGTTACTCTTTCACGTAAAAACTACTGAATGGATTTTAATGAAACTTTACAATAATATAGCTTATACATCAGAATAACACATAGGCTACAATTTATAAAGATATATTGTATTATACAAAATATCTATCACCACGCGGACGAAACCGCGGGGCGCAGCTAGTTTACAATATTGGTCAGCGTGACGTTAGAAGGGTAGAATATAAAAGTCAAAATTAGAATCCCTCATCAGGCCGGGTGTCTAAAGATCCCGGAATGATTTGCAGAACAAAGCAAGGGGTAGGTACTGAAGGCTGCGGGCGGCAGAGATGGGGTTGTATATACAAGATATAGGAGGCAGCGAAATATACTAACTGGCTTTTGTAAAATAACTGTTACTTGTACCCGCCTGCTCACTCTACTGCCTTCTTCGCCCAGTCCTTCACTGTCCGGGCTGTTCAACTATACATAAATAATGCTGGACAATTCACACAGCATTATCTAGCTCCATGGTAAGCAGAGCTTGTGTTATGGGTACTAGATAACTGATATACATAATACAATACATTACATAGATAGATATTTTTTAATATACAAATATCTGCAGATCGTACATTTGTTCCGAGGCGGGAATCGAACCCGCGACCTCCTGCGTCGCAGGCGGACCTTCGCCCACCGCGCCACATCGGTCGTCTAGTCCTACACAACAACTATGGAACGCATCGCCAATATCGGTGAGGCGTGCTAAGTCATTCTTAATAACATTTGTTAGAAAGTATAGTTTTAACACTTTGACTGCGATCTTTTTTCGACGACTTCGATCTTTTTTTTAACCTAAAAAATTCGTGCTGCCGCTCTACACAGCGGTTGTGTTGCGCCGCACATGCGTTTCGTTCGAATAATATTACGGCTGTGCTGAGTCACAAAGATCTGTATTTTCTCAGCCGCTGCGCTAGTGTGGATTTACGCATATTAGTCACTTGTAGAAAACACATACCGTGTGATTTCAGCAATCAAAGTGTTAAGTTTTCTTTGGAACTCCAATTTCGGCAAAAGTCTTATAGACTTTGGTAGTTCTATTGTAGAGTTGCCACGAATAATGATTTGGCCGAATAACCGAATAACGAACATTCGGCCACAGAATTAGGTACTTTCGCTTGTGATAGGTTAAGACCTGTTTCATTGCAGCGCGTGCGGGAGCGACGGAGGAGGCGGCTGGAGGCGTATTTGTTTCATTTACGTAGTCATCGCGTTATGACATGCATCATTTGTTTATTGTTATTGTTGGTACAGTTTGTGCAATTACATCTCTGTTTGTTTACGTAAGCTTTAAAAATGGCTTCGTTTAATAAAAAATCGGCTATTTGGGATTATTATGAGATTTGCAGTAATCGGACGGCAGACCCATACAAATGGTGGTCAGCAAGCGCCAAATCATACCCAGTACTGACGAAATTCGCAAAGATTTATCTATCGTCTCTTGGCAGCAGTGTCTATAGTGAGAGACTTTTTTCAGAAGCGGGTATTATTTATGAAGAAAAGCGCAATCGTTTAATTTCAACAAACGCTAAAAAAAAAATTAACTTATCATTGGTAGATTTTAAGTTTTATGATTAAAGTATTGCATTTTTGAATAATATGTGGTTTTTTATTTTCCATTTTGTATTATTCGGTATTCACACTATTCGGCCGAATACCGAATAATGGCCGAATATTCATGGCATCTCTATTCTATTGTCTCTGCGATGCGCTCACTCATAGTTGTAAATTATGTTTAATACTGAACTACTCGTAGCTACGCCCCGCGGCTTCGCCCGCGTGAAATCGATGTGTCAATGGTTTATAAACCTTCCTCTTGAATCTCTCTATCTATTTAAAAAAAACCGCATCAAAATCCGTTGCGTAGTTTTAAAGATCTAAGCATACATAGGGACAGACAGACAGCGGGAAGCGACTTTGTTTAATACAATGTAGTGAAGGTTCCTGTTCAACTTTGAACAGGGAAGAGGAAATCCTCCATAATTAGAACATAGAATTAATTATGAAACATGCAGAGTCTTTATAAATTCTCTTTTGCAAAGTTTAAATGAACATAATTGTAATTAGGTAGGATTAATTAATCTTTAAATTTGACTTCTATGGTGTAGCGGGTGAAAGTCTGGCTGGAGTTCAGGTTGCGGGTTTGATTTCCGCTGCTGGACAAGTGTTTGTACGATGCTATATCTTGTATTCTCTTAACTAACTAATTTTTTTATATTTTATTTAATTATAATAAATAATGCTGGACAATTCACACAGCGTTATCTAGCCCCATGGTAAGCAGAGCTTGTGTTATGGGTACTAGATAACTGATATACATAATACAATACATTACATAGATAGATATTTTTTATTATACATAGAAAACGACCAGAACACCCGGAACAAATATCTGCAGATCGTACACACCCGCAACCTCCTGCGTCGCAGGCGGACCTTCGCCCACCGCGCCACATCGGTCGTCATGTCGTATTAGATAACTAGTTTCTGCTCGCGGTTTCACACGCTTTTTTGTCTGGAAACGTTTTAAAGTAATATTATGTATATCCCATGGGAACTCATTTATGGAATACAAGATATCCTTCTGTTGATTCCAGACTTAGGGGATATTCCTATGTATGCAAATTTCAGAACGATGAATTCAGTTGTTTTAACATATTATATATTAACTAATAATCCAAACTTCTACATTTATAATTCACTAGCTGTTTCCCGCGGTTACACCCGCGTTAAAAACGAATTGAATTTTTAAGGTGATTTTTTAACACCTTGGGTTACATTATTGGAGTTTAGTAAGAGTCCCTATTTTTTTTGAAAATATAAAATAGCCTATGTCAAACGGGGATAATGCAGCTTCCCAACGGTGAAATAATTTTTAAAATCGGTACTTTCAGAACCTGAATGCAAACAAAAACAAAAATTAAATCTCTCCTGTTTATAATATTAGTAGAGAAGTGTGAAATCTATCTTTGAATCTAATATATACCATAAGTTATCTCGTATCCATAACAAAAGCTTTGCTCTGCGCTGTTGAAAGAAAATAACCTTGAAATTCCCTAAGAACCTATTAATTCAAGAAACCTGTTGAAGACGAAAAGATGGCCGCTTTGACAGATAACTGATGTCAGCTTTACCGAGCAAACTACCCACTTGAAATTCGACCTGTTTGCCTCGCAATAAAACACGTTTTCCATTGGGAAATGTATTCTATCAGTCGGAGGAAAATGCTATACTATTGATTGACGTATTTAATTTGTGTTCTGTTGCGTGAAACGCATAATAATGGCGTTGGAATTGGAGTTTGGACTGACATTTACGTAAAAGGTTTATTAACAGAGTGTTTGGTTTAGTGTATGACTATCTGTCAGGTAAATGGTGAATATTCAACAAAATGTTGAATAATTACCATTCGTCTGATAAATAATTATAGTCGCAGAGAAATTAAAAAAGCACCTTAGAAAGATTGAATTGAGCGCCTATTTCATTTGAAGCTCCCGCCAAACGCCAGTTACCGTGGGCTTAAGGTAGAGGCGCTAGTGTGCTCTAGTGTTGGCATTTTTACTCTATGGAGTCTTACTTCTTTCCGTTAGGATAGTTCTGTGATCATAATGACTCAGAACAAAAAATCATAGGTCGCAACCATTGAGGTTATGTTCTATTCGCAATAAAAACTCCTTGGTGTTTTCCAATAATTTCCGCTCATATTGTTACCACGCCTTCATTCCATGAATATGGAATTTCCTGAGGGCACTAGCAGAAAAGAGGCAAAACAGACACATATTGCCAATAGCTAAGAAGTCAAGTGAGCCATTGTGACTAGGACTATAAAAGAAATTGTCTATGGAATGTACGCTGCTTGATCTTATTTGTGAACCAAACTTTTTGTGTTTCCAATAGATAAAATAAATCACGATATTCAAACTGGCATAAGAGATAAGCTAGATTTTGACTAAGTTCTTTTTAACTAAGGTGACGATGTTGATGATTCTTTGTTAACGGCAACTGTGTCTGGTTGGACGCTTTTCTGACAGTGTCAAGTAATGGAAGTAATTGTAAATAATGAGCTATTAAATTATGAAGATGGATTAATATTTTCACCAGAGCCTAGTTTGTTATCTAGCAGGGTGTACCACGTGCACGTGGCTTGGGAGACGAGATTTATTTATTTACTATATTTTATTTTGCTTTATTCGATAGATAAATAGTTTTACACACTTAACACTTTGACTGCGATTTTTTTTCGACGACTGCGATCTTTTTTTTAACCTAAAAAATTCGTGCTGCCGCTCTACACAGCGGTTGTGTTGCGCCGCACATGCGTTTCGTTCGAAAAATATTACGGCTGTGCTGAGTCACAAAGATCTGTATTTTCTCAGCCGCTGCGCTAGTGTGGATTTACGCATATTAGTCTCTTGTAGAAAACACATACCGTGTGATTTCAGCACTCAAAGTGTTAACAGATAACTTGACAGACTTGAGAGACTTAACTTGACAAAGATGTTGGAGTTACATCCCTTTAGTTCTTATGTCAGACTAAAGGATCCATTCGATAAATTCATGTTATTGTCAAATACTAAAGCTGAACATAATTACATCAAGTATCTCACGAAATAGCCACAAAATACTTAAACAAAACTTTAACTAGATATAAACTACGATTAAAGACTTTGTCGGTAAGTTCAAAGGGAGCGCTCGCCGACAAAGCCGCGAGATCAAAGAGATGCCGCTGGCTACTAAACTTAGGTTAAATGAAAGAATAGGTACCCAACGATGTTAAAAATAATATAATATTGTTAGTGCTCAGTCAGCTGAAATCGTGGGGGAAAGTTTAAGAGATTATTTAATGGCTTCAGATTTATAAACGTTTTCTAAATTATGGAAATTGATGTAGGTATCAATTTACAGAAACAGCTAAGACTTAAGAATTTATTTATTTGACGACCGATGTGGCGCGGTGGGCGAAGGTCCGCCTGCGACGCAGGAGGTTGCGGGTTCGATTCCCGCCTCGGAACAATTGTGTGTACGATCTGCAGATATTTGTTCCGGGTGTTCTGGTTGTTTTCTATGTATAATAAAAAATATCTATCTATGTAATGTATTGTATTATGTATATCAGTTATCTAGTACCCATAACACAAGCTCTGCTTACCATGGGGCTAGATAATGCTGTGTGAATTGTCCAGCATTATTTATTTATCTATGTTTTTTATTTATTTATACAGTGTTTATAACTCTCTATACGAAAAAACTATGTCTATATATATATCTAGTGCCACCATCTATATTGTTTCTTTCATGTCCAGTCTATCCTAAATTTGCCTGGAAGAGATCGCTTTCAGCGATAAGCCGCCCGTTATACTTCCTTTATTCTAAGTTTTTATTTCTGTATTGTTTTCTGTTGGGGTGGTATAATATAGTGTTTTCTATCTATCTACAAAATACGAAGATAAGAGGTATACCTATGAGTTATATATTGATTTTTACCCTGTACTGGCTGTCTTGACCTTGGAGAAATTGAAATAGTAATATGAATTGAATACGACGTAGGTATTTCAGATATTATTATCAGCCTATGCTAGTCAACTGGACATTAGCCCTAATAAGCGCCATAGCGCCCTGTCTTCAGCTTGCCGCATCCAGCATCTGCCTGCAGTCTTTCGCAGGTCGCCATCCCACCTGGCTGGAGAGCGTCCTACACTACCTTTACCGATTCGTGGTATCCACCGCAGCAGTTGTCGGTTCGTCGCGAGGTAAGGCTGGACCACTACCACTGCAGCTATATCGATAACTTTGGTTCTCAGACATATTATAATTTACTTAAATTGAGGGGAAAATACAAATACTAATTATTAATCTTCAAACCTAATAATCCTAGAGGTATGTGAATCTAATACCTACTTATCCATAAGACCTGAAATTGTATACCTTATATCTTAATAAATATATTTGTATTTGTTTAAATAAATTCCATTCACGAGGTTTCTTTCGACTTTAATAAAATTCTTGTACAAGTCCCAAAAAAAGACAAAATAATATTTTTTTTGTTCCCGGTAGACCTTTGACCACAATCTCACCTGATGTGAAGATAATAGAAATAAAGTAAGTTATAGTAAGATTCAAAGTGTTTCCAACAATCTTGTAGTTAGTTAAATTGTTTCAATTGTAAATACTAGTTCTAATTTCTTTCTATTACTGATTATAACCTTCTTTGTTATTATAGATTTAACTTGGCATAATAATTACGATAAGCTCCTGGTTTACCACGTTTTACTACCAACCAAGCGAGTTTTTTTTAATTTTATATCGATCGATAGTCTACTTTCAAGCCCTTTGTGGGACGATCGTGCTAAATCTAAGATCTTGTTCGAGGTAAGATAGGTTAGCCAATTTTTTTCGAAGGAGGTTGTTTGATAGCGATATACATACATAGAACAACCAAAGAGGTTACGAACGAAGACTTGTCGTATTAAAAGTTAACTGTAAGGAGTTTTCTTTAAAAAAAGTTTATTAAAAGTTGTTGGACACGACTGAAAAGATTGCTCTTTTAGTTTAGACCTAATATTTATAATAATAAGATTGGTAAACTAAATTAAAAAAGCATAGACCCATCATAGACCGTGCATATAGACGACCTCTTAGACGCGGTGCGCAAAGGTCCGCCTACGAAGCAAATGTTTGTATGATCTGCAGTTATTTGTTCCGGGTGTTCTGGTCGTTATCTCTGTATAACGTCGCGTTTTCCAAAATGCTGGGTCTGACTGAAAACCAGCGCTCTTTCACAAATGACCTTAGGTTATTGTGATTGAGCAACAAGCTGAGTCAGGACCTGTAAGACCTACAAACGCGCGCTCATCTACTTGCTGTGAGGGCTACTTAGTACCAACCCAATGCACTTAATGTTTTCGAGGACTGATTGGGTTGAAGAGGCATCAAACTTGACCACTATTTATTTTACACAACTCTGACCACTATTTATTCTACATAAATTCTTTATGAGGATTCTTTTGTCTACTATTTATCTAGTTATCTCAGCTGTGGGTTACCTACGTATAAAATAAAAACCGGCCAAGTGTGCGAGTCGGACTCGCGCACGAAGGTTACCTTACCATTATTTATAAAAACGAGCAAAATATCACGTTTGTTGTACGGGAGCCCCCTTAAATATTGATTTCATTCTGTTTCGTAGTATTTGTTAGATAGATAGATAGAAAACACTTTATTATACCACAACAAACAGAAAACAATACAGAGATAAAACTTAGATTAAGGTATAAAGGGCGGCCTTGTCGCTAAGAGAGATCTCTTCCAGGCAACCTTAGGATGGACTGGACATGAAGGAATTTGTTTTATAGCGGCAACATAAATACATCATCTGTGCCAATGTTCAACTGTCTTACTATCATAAAGCCTGGTGACAAACGGACAGACAGACAGATGGGCGGACAGCGGCGTCTTAGTAATAGGGTCCCACTTTACCCTTTGGACGGAACTCTATAAAGTGACAAAATCGCAAAGCAACATTGGATAATACATGAAAATATATCAACTTTCTAGACAGAGTAGCTTCTATAGGTACACAGAATCTGTGCAAAAAGAGAACTCTCTTAGGAAGTGAGGGCGCGCGTGTGCCAATTTACTACTTTTGTTGCGTTAATATGATACACACAATATGTTCACCGAAAAATATATTTAAAAATATATAATAATAGATTTCTTTCCGGCCCTGGTGGGGGCACAGAGAGGGGCCTCGAGGCTTGGCCTCATTACCCCGGCGTCAACTCGAGCGGTGACGACCCCTCGGTCCTTGGGTTAATGGGAATCTCTTTTTTTCCCTTTGTCAGTTTTTTTTTGGCTGCATTTTTATTTATTTTTTTTGTTGAAATGAAATGATAGTTTATTTCTTTAGGCTTACAAATAAGCACTTAGACAAGTCATATTTTATACTATTCATTATTATATTGATGTTCACTTCAATTTTTTGTCCAGCAGTGGAAGAAGTGAGAAGAAACCACTAGTATGTTCATAACTTATGTGTCTAGTACATATGATTTGCTTATCTGTAAGTTGTTAGATTTTGAGTTGGAGCAAAACTCGTTCCAAGCTTTTTATCTTCTAGATAATCGTTGTGTTTTTGTGTTTGTATTGTCAGTTCACGAGACTTCTCTTTCTGCACAGACTGCAAGAGTTTGACCTAGTAAGTAAGGAGGTAGCTACAAAAGAGATTTATTCAAAAAGGTATTACAGTCAAAAACTACACTCACCTGTTCCCTATTGGACGCTCGCCAGAACCTATATTTACTATTTGAATTGTACAAATGCTTACAATAATATCCGAAGAGGGTGGAACGCGCGTAGATATTTCTCTAGTTTATTTCGTTTCATCATAATATTATGATAGTTGATAATAAATAAATAAATAATGCTGGACAATTCACACAGCATTATCTAGCCCCATGGTAAGCAGAGCTTGTGTTATGGGTACTAGATAACTGATATACATAATACAATACATTACATAGATAGATATTTTTTATGATACATAGAAAACGACCAGAACACCTGGAACAAATATCTGCAGATCGTACACACAATTGTTGCGAGGCGGGAATCGAACCCGCAACATCCTGCGTCACAGGCGGACCTTTGCCCATCTATGTATAATAATATAATATCTATGTATAATAAAAAAAACTATCTATGTAATCTATTGTATTGAGTATATCAGTCATCTGCTCTGCTTACCTTGGGGCTAGATAATACTTTTTGGATTGCCCAGCATTATTTATTATTTAAAAAAATGTATTAGGATCTACCTACAGGAGTCGATAACACGTTCACTATTTAGGCAATGAGAGTATTAAACCATCAATTCCATTCCGACTTATTATTATACAATGTGTATTGTCCAAAAATTAAAAGTAAAAAAAATATTAAATCGGCTTTATTTTTGAGATAGGTAACGTATAATTTTTTATTTTTTATCGATAAATATATGTCGTGTATCCGCACATTTCGTTTGATCAAGGTTCGACAATACACATTGTATATTAAACTCCTCAATTTACATCCATATATAATGATTAATGATCCACACCATATTTGATATTCATTTCATTACCCACGTAGTCCCAATTACCGTTCCGAAATTATATTGACTCTGATATTCTTTTATTTATTTAGTAGAGACTTTTTAAACGGGTTTCTAAAGGGACAAGGATCTTTAAAAGAGGTTTACATAGGCATATACATGAGTACTTATAGAATGGGGTAGAGAATCACCTAATAAAATAAATAAATAATGCTGGACAATTCACACAGCATTATCTAGCCCCATGGTAAGCAGAGCTTGTGTTATGGGTACTAGATAACTGATATACATAATACAATACATTACATAGATAGATTTTTTTTTATTATACATAGAAAACGACCAGAGCACCCGGAACAAATATCTGCAGATCGTACACACAATTGTTCCGAGGCGGGAATCGAACCCGCAACCTTCAGCGTCGCAGGCGGACCTTCGCCCACCGCGCCACATCGGTCGTCTAATCTCATCATCATTTATTCATTTATTGAGATAATAACATCATACCAGGTTTTTTTATTAAGCCCTAAGGCGATGTTATAACTACTTATACTAAAAATTACATATTTTTGTACATACACAGAATACTAAATAATTTATAATTTTGTTTCAATAACATTTTGTGCCTATTTCATGGCTTTCGGCAGGTTTTCGTAAAATATGTCTACGCTGTTTTTGGACAGAACATTGACTAAATATATAGCGAGTGACATAGGGGCAGACTTAACGGCAGTGGGCCGGCCATATCTCGCGAAGAACCGACGGCCGCTGGGGCAAACGTGTTCTTGAGTGGAGACCAGTGTAGGACGCCCTCCGACCAGGTGGGATGACGACCTGCGAAAGACTGCAGGTAGATTCTGGATGCGGCAAGCTGAAGACAGGGCGCTATGGCGCTCATTGGGGGAGGCCTATGTCCAGCAGTGGACTGCTATAGGCCGATGATGATGATGACGATGATTTGCATATTTCTCAATAACCGATATGTATAACTCTAGTTAAATACCTACCTTACTACTTTAGATATTCAAACTAAAATTGAATATTTTAGTTTTTGCCAGATAATGCAAATTTAGTATTTTACCCTCGTTCCGTTTCTAAAATATAGAGTTCCTAAAAACCGCCAGCTATGAATTTATAGCCGAGAGGTTCTATAATTGAAACTATAAATTGCGCTCGGGTATCAAAGTTTTCAGATAATGTTCGGATTAATGTGTGGCGAGCGAGGTTGTTTTAAGGTTACTAATAAAATCTGTTTTAAACTGACTTCGAAAACGGTACATAAAACCTTTTTTTGCAACTTCAAACACATATACAAAATACAACAGTTATACAACACTAGTAAAACAAACAAATTCGAATTCAAAAAAGCTTTATTTCTTTTGGTTTACAAAGTAAGCACAATCAAGTCACATTCGATATTATTTTTTTTTTTTTTTAATCCTGGACAATTCACACTGCATCATCTAGCCCCATGGTAAGCAGAGCTTGTGTTATGGGTACTAGATAACTGATATACATAATACAATACATTACCGGAACAAATATCTGCAGACCGTACACACAATTGTTCCGAGGAGGGAATCGAACCCGCAACCTCCTGCGTCGCAGGCGGATCTTCGCCCACCGCGCCACATCGGTCGGCCAATATATACGAGTTCTATCTATATCGTGATTTAGACGACGTGATATTTATCAGATTATGGTTTCTAAGGTATTCTACACTTTTTATAATCCTGGTAAGAGACAAGCAAAGCCACGGTCAGAAAGTAGTATAAAATAATTATCTTGTCAAGACCACAAAACCCAAAACGAAGTATTTCCACATAAAAACTATACGACTTGAACATTGGCCAGAAGTCCAAAACGAAGGAAAAACATGGTAGATGCCATGGTCTATATAATTTATCGGTGCATTGGCAAACCGCCATGGCCATGGTTTCAATAAGGGAATTAAGTGTTTAGGTATTTGTGATTGACCGGCGTCCTAAATATGGGTGTACATTGGTGTTCAGTCTAGTAGCCAAGTGACATGTATTAGTTCCACTTAACTAGATGTCGCTAGTAAAGGAGCTCTAGATCGCGCTGATGAGAACGCCCGGTCTAGGGCTAAATATTTTGTAAACTTTCGCATTTATAATACTTGTTTCTGCACGGGGCTTCGCGCGCTGTGTTTCTTTTAACACTTTGACAGCGATTTTTTTTCGACGACTGCGATCTTTTTTTTAACCTAAAAAATTCGTGCTGCCGGTCTACACAGCGGTTGTGTTGCGCCGCACATGCGTTTCGTTCGAAAAATATTACGGCTGTGCTGAGTCACAAAGATCTGTATTTTCTCAGCCGCTGCGCTAGTGTGGACTTACGCATATTAGTCAATTGTAGAAAACACATACCATGTGATTTCAGCACTGTGTTAAATGCCTATGTTTTATTCCACACCCTTTCAGTATGATCCTTCAGTTGTTTTGGCATGAAGAAGTAACAAACATCCATCCATCAAAACATCCAAAAGTTCGCATAAAATATGAGTGTACCTACCTACCTAATGTACAGTGCTTGTGTCTAACTGTACAAGCAAGGCTAGGTAACATAACTTTTAGATTACCTTTTACCTTCTTTTTTCTTACGTACGGACACCATTTTTGATCTGTCTTCTCAACAAAAAAGGTTCTATTCCTAACTAAACATCGGACATGATAACATCGAACACAAGATCGTTATCCAGACAACTTTATAGCACAATCTCTGCAAAAATGCGGGAATCGCTCAGCATTTGACAGCTAGCGTCAGCCATTTTGAATTTTGCATTCTAGTCACGTACCGCGCTGTATTCTACCAGGACAAATACTTTACATGACGCGACATTATATTTTATTATTTTATGCGGGGTCGTTGGGCGAAACAATAATTTGAGATTTTCGCGGTTTTTCCTCTTAGTGCAACAGAATGTTGAGTTGAATTTTTGAAGATTTAGATCACTTGTTGTGTGGAAGTTTTTTGATGATGACGGTAAAGTTGCCGCCCGTTGAATTCTTATTATTTCTTGCACGAAGCGACTGACTTTTTAATTTATTGTCCTAAAATCACGTATACCTCATATACAGATGACTAAGTAGATACATTAAATAAATAAATAAATATGTATATATGCAAGAAAATTCATATAGCATCATCTACCAAGCTAAGCAGACCTTGCGTATATAAGGGTGTCAAATAACTGATATACTTTATAATTCATGACTATGTAAATACATTGATATTTAACAGACTTTGTAAAAAGCAGGATGTTCGGCTATGTTTGTTTTTTTATGACGAATATGTCCTTTTTTCGAAGTCAAATATTATACAAAGCCTATTAAAATAAAGATATTTCTTGATTTAAATAGCTGTGTATTCTGAACGCTGAAGATAAGAATGAGATGAAGTCATCTCTTTCTTATCTTCAGCGATCAGCGTTGTGATAGCTATGCACAATTACATAGTACTGAGTCGGACGCCATTTTGTATCATTTAAGTTTTCTAATAAGAAATTCCAAAAATTCAAATTTCAAATGTACATATTTATTTTCTTTAGGCTCACAAATAAGCACTTAGGCAAGTCATATTTTATACATTATTATCAAATAATATTATTTTATTGCTCATTTTAATTTTTTGTCCACCAGTGGAAGAAGTTATCTAGAGTTATGTAGTCTTTAGTTGGGTAATTAAGGAACTAGTTTCGTAAATTTGTTAATGCTATGAATAAAGATTTTCTTATTCTCATCGTACAATCTCACTATCTATCCAATCGCCTCTTGTGAGAACGAGCTTACCCACTCACATCGTGTGAAAAGCTAACCCGCTTGGCGACTGACGGCTTGGCAACGTCGCCAAAGATACAACCGATCTCCATCTAAGCTTCAAGATACGAAAGTAAGATATTATTCAACTTTGCCCCGCAGAATATCCAAGGCTTAGGGTTATGAAAAGTTATGCCTCAACGTATATTTCAATTTAGTTCCTGAAATGAGCGGGAAAATAAGGCTGCGTTTTTCGTTCGGAAAGCAGATTTTAGGAGCTTCGGAATGAAAAAATATATTCTATAGTTTTTATGGCGATGATGTGCTGTTGAAAACACTTTCTTACAGGTTTCTAATAGGTACTGACCGGTGATATGGGGCGTAATGCTATCGCTCGTGAACAAAATTTATTATGGGACCTTCAATTTAACGAGGTTTAACTATAGATTTTGAACCCTATCATAGCAAAATTATAATCTTCTTATTTACGTAAACGAAGCTTTCTTAATTAAGCCAAGTTATAAGGCAAATACAGTCAAAACAAATAAATTTCTCGACGAAATTACCCTGACGGTCTCATGTTACTAACCTCCTTTCTAAAATTCCAAACTTTTGAATTTGGAAAAGTTTCGCAACTCCCGCCATTTGAATTGCTAATTGTCAGACGACTTTTATTTCAGTCTTTTGAAACTTTAGAGTAAATCGTCGTCTTGGGAAGTGCGTGCAACGGAACGGGGCTGAAAAAGCACAGGTATTTATACTTAGGTACCTACCTACGTAAATTTATTATAAATGCGAAAGTCTTTATTGTTATGTACGCCACGCCACGACGGGACGTATTTTTACCCAATAGTCATAAATATCTGTCGAACATTATGAGCTTGCGACACCGTTCTATTATTAAAGTTGCTGCCCAGCAAAGAGTTGTCACCTAATAAAAAAGTTTCAATTCTATGTTTTGAATTAACAAAAGAGTTTGCACTGCAAGATAAAATAAAGTAACGTTTAGTAATTCACATCACATTATAACCTAAATTATGCAAACACATGTATGAGAATTTCCCAAAAAGTTTTTATTAGCTTCGCTGTCGGAATATCCCAAGAATATTCACATTTTTTCCGACATTTTTGCCCACTCATCTGTCAGTGTCACTCTATGTTTCGCGCCAAAGCAGAGCTTTCAGAACCGTCACAACGTTTACTCAAAGGTAGCAGCACTAATGCATTCTACCTGTCATTACAAAACCAGGTCGAGAAGCTTGGAGGCGAGCTTAGCAAATGATCTGTTCTAATTTCATAATGGCAACCCCATTTAGTTCGAAACTAGGAACTAGTGGACCAGTCCACTGATACCTAAATGAGTATAGTTAGACGTTCTTGAGGCGTAAAGTTCCACCGTTTGTTTGAAATTGCCGAAAATGGCGGACATTACCATTTGCTATTTTCGGAAGTACGTTGCTATTTGGTCGCTACGTACTTAAGTATATGCCGTCTATAGACACTGATAACTTTATAAATAAATGCGCCCCGGGCTTCGCCCGAGTGGAAATCTATAGTTTATAACCCTTACTCTATATTTACTCTATCTATTGCTGAAAACTGTATGAAAATCCGTTGAGTAGTTTAAACGATCTAAGCGAATAGACAGCGGAAGCGACATCCATGTAAAGATTTTCGACTCTAAGCATGTGAATATTTTTTTTTATTATATTGTATTTTGTTATATTGTAATATTATCCAAATTCTCTATCACCACGCGGGTGAAACCGCGGGGCGCAGCTAGTGTTTATATACATTTTAAAGTGACAAAATGGCTTCCTTCAAACGAGTGGCTTGTGACCTTTCTGTCATCTGATGCCGTCAATATTAAAAAAATTATATAATAATTATTAAAGTCCATATTTGAATGTATATTTTTGTGCTGTATGGTAACAGTGCTGCCCTAATCTGCGACAACCTGAAGAGAAATAATGAGAGCCATTAATTGAGATGCCGACGCTCTTCAGCCTATGTTAGTCCACAGCTGGACATAGACCTCCCCCAATGAGCGCCATAGCGCCCTGTCTTCAGCTTGACGCATCCAGTATCTACCTGCAGTCTTTCGCAGGTCGTCATCCCACCTGGTCGGAGGGCGTCCTACTCTACGTTAACCAAGTAGTCTTCACGTTTACTCCAGCGGTTTTCGGTTTTCCGCGAGATATGGCCGGCCTACTGCCACTTCAGCTTGATAATTCTCAGAGCTATGTCGATAACTTTGGTTCTCTGTCGGATGTATTCGTTACGAATCCTATCCTTCAGAGAAACTCCGAGCATAGCTCTTTCCATAGCTCGTTGAGCGACTTTGAACTGATGGACCAGCCCTATCGAACATGTTGTGTCTACATAAATTAATTACCATCTTTGTTTGCTGTCTTTCAATTTGCGTCTTGTTGAAAATCGTCTACATCAGATATGGCGTCTAAAAACATTATCCAAAAGGGAAATATCCACAGAAAAATAAACTTCCCCTTAAGCCTAAAGTCCAAATCCTGCGAATAATAGAAACGTTTTTACGTTCCTTTTCCCGCGCGCCTAAATAATTTCTTTCTTAATTTCGGGAGTCTTTTTATTATTAGAAAACAAAAGAGGCCGGATTATTCTTTATAATGGGATATCTGAGAATTTGGGATCACGCTCTCGCAGTATTCGTTTGTGATAAATTGTAAATAAAAAAACATTCGTTTTGTGTAAAAGAAACAAGACCAGTAGTAGTCACTTGTAGAAAAAACACGGTGTGATTTCAGCAATCGAACTGTTAACTTAAAAACCTAACACGAGACGAAAGATATGATATAGAAACTCAATATAATCTTAAAACCTCTTTTGGGTGAGATTACCCGAACCTCCTTTTTGCAAAGACATTGAGCAGGTTAAAAATCTCTTCCATCTCTTGTGACATAAGGAACGGTGCTCACTGAAGCGCGGAGGTTTCACTGGAGAACATTAGGATTGTCTTCCACTCCACTGCTATAATAGCTTGGCATAGCGTCGCTGTTATCACTCCAGTCATACTAACTCTTCGCTAATCTGTAGCGGTGGATCTCTGCGCAAATTTATCCAACATTATAAATAATAATAGACATTACATTACTGATATCAAGAGTTAAAGGACATAATGCACATTTTTGGGCTGTGCTGCAACTATGTGTTTCGGGTGAGTGAACACATGACAGCAATTAATTTAAATAAATAATGCTGGATAATCCACACGGCATAATTTATCCCCAAGCTAAGCAGAGCTTGTGTTATGGGTACTAGATGACTGATATATTTATTATACATAGATAACGACCAGAAGACCCGAAACAAATATCTGCAGATCGAGACAATTGTTACGAGGAATCGAACCGAACCCGCAACCTCCTGCGTCGCAGGTAGACCTTTGCACACCGCGTCACAGAGGTCGTCAAAATATCGTTACCTCTCAGCACAAAAAATTGCATTCTAATATGGACTTAAACTAAAACAACAAAACTTTTCTAAAACTCGTTATCTTTCGATACATTTAACAGAAACAAAATGGCTTCCTACTAGCTTCAAACTGGTCCACGAGCTATCTGTCATCTGATGATTATTCTTTGTTAATGGCAACTGTGTCTGGTTGGATACTTTTCTGCCAGTGTCAAGTAATGGAAAATAATTGTTAATCAATGAGTTATCAAATTATGAAGATGGTTTGATATTTTCACCAGAGCCTAGTTCGTTATGCAGGGTGTACCACGTGCAGGTTAGGTTGGCTTGGAGACGAGATGTCGGAGTCCCCTTTACACCCCAAACCGTCAATATAAAATAAATCTAAATATAACGAAATAAAGTCCATATTTATATTATGCAATTTTTGTGCTGGGTTACAGCAGCGGTGCTTTTAAGACGAGCGATGAGCACAAGACAGTAACCAATGTCAATAAATGATAAATAAATAACGAATACCGGCAGATTGTACAAACATATTTTGTCCCGAGACGGTGACCGAACCCACGACCTCATATCGCAAGCGGACCTTCGCCTGCCACGCCACATCAGTCGTCAAGTTTATCTTTTTTACATCGCTCGTGGCGATAAGACCGACTGTTGTACGCCATTGTATTACTAGCTTCTCTCAATATTGATTGCTATTTTATTAGGTAGGTATAGATCTATTTATTTATCTCATCATCATCAGCCTATAGCAGTCCACTGCTGGACATAGGCCTCCCCCAATGAGCGCCATAGCGCCCTGTTTTCAGCTTGCCGCGTCGTTTACCGAGTCGTGGTCTCCACTCAAGAACACGTTAGCCCCAGCGCCGGCCGTCGATTCTTCGCGAGATATAGTCGGCTCACTGCCACTTCAACTTGCTAATTCTTAGAGCTATGTCGATAACTTTGGTTAATTTATCTATAGCTTGGGAATCGTATATCTTTAGTATAGTGGAAAACCAGCCTATCAGACTATACTTACAATGTAGTCAGTTTGAAAATATAGCCGTTTTATTCATCCGAGGGAAAAGCTTTCATGAGACGGCGCTTGTGACATAGTGGTGGGTCGATGAAGGTGTATCTTGTCAGGGACTATGCTTACCAACGTGTTAAATACTAAGCTTAACTATTATAAAGTGGTTTTGCTTTAAAAAATATTCCTACAATTAGTTTTGCAAAGACCATAATTTGTATTTATAATTAGTATTTTTCTTCTTCATACACACAGAAAAGAAATCAGTTTGCAAGTCCTTAATAATAAGCACTTAGCATTATTTAAAACTAGATAGTTTTCTACTGGCAAGCCGGGATAAAATACAGTAAAATAAAAAAGAACTAAAAAAATCTAAATCATTTAATGTCCAAACTAAACTATAACAATCATTGCACGAAAAATAACAAATATGCTGTATAAATAATATCAAACAAAAAACCAAAAGCAACATTTTATTTTCGTTGATAATTCCTTTACTAAAAAATAGGTGGTCAATGAAAAATAATAACAAAATCAATTATTCTAAATTCAAATAAAATTACACTTGAAAGAAATGAAAACAAAATCAATTATTCTAAATTCAAATTACGTTACACTTGAAAGAAATAAAACAAAATCAATTATTCTAAATTCAAATATCGTAACACTTGAAAGAAATAAAAACAAAATCAATTATTCTAAATTCAAATAACGTAACACTTAAAAGAAATAAAAACGAAATCAATTATTCTAAATTCAAATAACAATACACTTGACAGTATCAAAACATTCTAAAACCAAATAATAACCGAAGGTAGAATGAGCCGCATACACAGGCTTCAAAAAAAAGTGCACATAAGCAAAATGGCGGTTGCCGTCTACGGATGGTTGCACATATTACCTTTTTCCATTGCGTCAAGCCTGCAAGGAACAAAGAACTCGGCTATTTCCTCCAATTCCAGTCGAAAACCAGGATGAAAATCGTTAATATTTACAGAATGCCGATGATTCGCCGTTTTCACTTTTATTTTGGTAAAATTTTGCAGGAAATTCGAGTAATTTACACTGAAACACAATGAAATTGCCTACACTACACTGTTGAATAAATTATAGAGTTTCACTGTATTTGGAGCGCGTTTTTCGCTAGAAAACCTAGAAATCGACGGAATAGGAAGCGTAAAAGGCTAGAATTCTATGTTTTTTTTGCAAAAAGGCCACAAATTCACCGCGCTCTTTTGTTCTGAAGCCGCTCGACGGCGTTCGATTTTCAAAAGCCCCGTTTGAATATCGAGTCAAGAACCCCACCCGGTATGTTTTATTGTCATTAGCCGCGAAATATCGTTGAATTTGTTGGTATTTTTGTGTTTTTTGCAGGTTTTTGGTATTTTTTCAGCGAGGAAATACGCAGTACCGTTCTGACTGAAAATACGCGACACACTGAATTCTGCAGAGGCTCGAGGTGGCTGTATGCATTGATTAGGCGAAACTATCTGCCTCTATACGTCTCTTTCTAGCCCGTGTGTCCTGCGTCTCGCTCGCACGCCTGTCCAGTCGTTAGCGGGAGCGAAATTTGGCTTCGCGAGCGGTCTGTGGCCCTCAAATGTAGTAACTGTATTTATTTTATAATAATTTATGAATAAACATTAGTTTTGTGTGGTTGGTTTGACTGAATAGTTACAATTTATAAGCACAGTAAGTACCATTGTTTTAGATTGTAGGAATTGTAACTGCTATGAATTTATTATGAAATATAATGTAGGTACAATGAATTGCCTATTGACGTAGGTAATACGAGTACCTACGGGTCTTTACTTTTGTTCACTTGAGAAATCTACTTGGAGGACGTAGCATTTCAAGTTTCGTAGCGTAACAACAAATTGACAACGCTATTTACGAATGTTGTAGTTGTGTACAAATTCGTAGTTGCTAGCTTTCTACAAGTTTTGTAACTGTCTACAACTTTCGCAGCTGTCTTTGAGTTTTATACCTGTCTACGGATTTCATAGCTCTCTACGGATTTCTTAGGGGCCAGGACTTTCGTAGCTGTCTACGAGTTGTATACCTGTCTACGGATTTCATAGCTCTCTACGGATTTCGTAGCTCTCTACGGATTTCGTAGCCCTCTACGGGTTTCGTAGCTCTCTACGGATTTCATAGCTCTCTATGGATTTCGTAGCTCTCTACGGGTTTCGTAGGGGCCAGAACTTTCGTAGCTGTCTACGAGTTTCGTAGCAGCCTTATAGCTATAATAAAGTTCCCACTTATCAGCAAATCTTTATAAAAAACTAGCTTTTCCCGCAGCTTTGCACACATTTTCACTAGCTTAAGTAATATTACAAATTAAATATCAACTCTTATGTAAATTATTACAAACAGTGCAATCAAATAATAATGAAAGTTGATATTTCATCATTACTTGGTTAAAGATAAAAAAAAAAAAAAAAAAAAATTCATTTATTCATTTCGTACAACAATAAAAATTAAACTAGATTAAGTAATAAAATTTAGGCCCATATTATCATCTTAGTAGATAAATAAATAAATAAATAATGCTGGACAATCCACACAGCATCACCTAGCCCCAAGCTAAGCAGCTAACAGCTTGTGTTATGGGTGCTAGATGACTGATATACTTAATACAATACATTACATAGATAGATATTTTTTATTATACATAGAAAACGACCAGAACACCCGGAACAAATATCTGCAGATCGTACACACAACTGTTCCGAGGCGGGAATCGAACCCGCAACCTCCTGCGTCGCAGGCAGACCTTCACCCACCGCGCCACAGAGGTCGTCGAATAGATAGATAGATAATGCATTTATTCGACACTGCAGCACATTATATAAAATTTCCTATCATCATAAAATTATCTATGTAGATATATTTATACATATATTTAATTAGCTATATATATATATATATACATATATTCACATATATATTTTTATTATATTGAACTAAATGTATTTATTAGGTTTATTGAACTATTATTCATATTCATAATCTCATTCCGTATTGTACTATTAGTCTAATTTGTCTCTTGTACACTTTCTCTATCTTTTCCATCGCCACTCCTGTAAACCTAAGGTTTGCTGGAAGAAAACTCTAACTCAGAGTTAAGCTCGCCTATATACATATCTTTTTTAATTAAGTTATTTTTAAGTTTTGTATGTGTACAACAAAGAATTAAAGAATAAAAAGCTCAGCGAAAAGCTTTGCTCTAAGAGCAAAATACTGATTTCAGTATTACCCTTTGAGGCGATTAGAAGAACTAAACACTGACATGAAAATAATTTGTGATTGCATAATATTTTGAATACAATCGAATGAATGACTGTGCAGTGTAATGAGAACAGATAGGTATGTAAAAAAAACATGTATTTGTAATTATGTGTTTTTGTTTCTGTGTAACTAAAAAGTTTCTGTGTAATTATAAAATAAAAATTGACAAATTGGGGTCGGTTTTTAGTGGCGGCATAATTTCGTCGGAGGTATTTGGGCTTTGTTTTGGCTGGACTCTGGAACCATTTAGGAAGAAGTAGCAGTCTCGGTGTTTTTTAACTCTGGCAAACGAAGCGTTTCGGAATACCCTCTTAGTAGCATATTTTTCTTATTCTATGTTAGCGCTTGACAATATACGAGAGATAAAGATAAATTTAAAGATATTTTCGTTACAACGCTTAAGGAACGGGCTATCCCATGTATTGGATAATGGCTTCAGAATGATGTTGGTACTACCGTGCAGCCTGCACAGCAACGAGGTGATTGAGCTTTATTTTATTTATTTATTAAAGGAACACCAACAGTATATATATTGTACTTATATATTAAAAGTTAGTATGAGACAAGTTCTAATATATATATACTTTTAAAATGTGGACTCAACATTCAATAATCTTATAAGTATTACATATAGGTATTTACTAATATACCAGTGCGTCCAACCCGTTATGACCTACGGAGCTGAGACGTGGACACTCACGGTAGGGCTGGTCCACCAGTTCAAAGTCGAGCTATGGAAAGAGCTATGCTCGGAGTTTCTCTGAAGGATAAGATTCGCAATGAATACATCCGACAGAGAACCAAAGTTATCGACATAGCTCTAAGAATTAGCAAGCTGAAGTGGCAGTGGGCCGGCCATATCTCGCGAAGAACCACCGGCGCTGGGGAAAACGTGTTCTTGAGTGGAAACCACGACTCGGTAAACGTAGGACACCCTCCAACCAGATGGGATGACGACCTGCGAAAGACTGCAGGTCGATGCTGGATGCGGCAGGCTGAAGACAGGGCGCTATGGCGCTCATTGGGGGAGGCCTATGTCCAGCAGTGAACTGCTATAAGAAATGAAAAAGAAACCACTAAACAATTTTCATTTTTTCAATAATTATTGAGCTTTGTGTAGTCTCGTATCCAAACATTGAGTAACGCTGTCGCACGCATTGATTGCAATAAAACATGCTATAATGGAGAGTACATGATTGCGAGCGGATGTGGGATTCTACTGTTTTTAGCGAAATCTTCCTTTTGGGATCCTCTTCTACTTTATTATAATGCTATCTATACTATATTGAGGCTATATTGAGGCTATATATATATATATATAAAAGCTTATTACAAAATATCAGATTACTAAGAAGATAAAAAAGCTTGGAACGAGTTTTGCTCCAACTCAAAATCTAACAACTTACAGATAAGCAAATCATATGTACTAGACACATAAGTTATGAACATACTAGTGGTTTCTTCTCACTTCTTCCACTGCTGGACAAAAAATTGAAGTGAACTATAAAATAATTTAATAGTATAAATATGACCTGTCTAAGTGCTTATTTGTAAGCTTAAAGAAATAAAAAACATTTCATTTTCATTTTCATATATATATACAATGTGTATTGTCGAACCTTGATCAAACGAGATGTGCGGATACACAACATATATTTATCGATAAAAAAAAAAAAAAAAAAATTATATGTTACCTATCTCAAAAATAAAGCCGATTTAATATTTTTTTTAATGAAAACTACTTTATCTGGTTTTTTCTTCGTTTCTTTTTGAGTAAACGGTGTATTTTCTTCAAAGTAGCCTCATTTGAAAGCTAGATAGTCTACCTAGCTAAGAAAATAAGAAAAAAATACAATTTCGGTACATAAGCCTAGTAAAATCAATATTATTTTAGAAATTTGCAAAAAAAATACGATTTTTATTTTATTTTTGATCTGTAACTTTAAAACTGGGTTATTGTGGTGTACTTTTTTGCATGTTGTATTAAATTTCACAATTTAGTCTACAAATCCTCCAAAAATTATGGGCCTATCACTTTTTGTTGTCATGTTATTTACCATTTGAAATAGGTACTTTCTGTCTTGTCAAGAGTAAAAAAAACAAAAACTTTATCTTTAACAGCCGTTACTATCCCACTGCTGGGCAAAGACCTCATTCCATTTCTTCCTATCTTGCCTCATTTTATTTTATAATTTATGTAGATTAAATCAGTTGATATTCCTGTTGATCTTTGTACAAAACAGAAAGTACCTATTTTCAATGGTGAATAACATAACAACGAAAAGCGATAGACCCATATTTTTTGGAGAATTTGTAGATTAAATTATGAAGTTTAATACAACATGCAAAAAAGTACACATCAATAACCCAGTTTTAAAGTTACAGATCAAAAATAAAATAAAATTTGTTTTTTTTTTGCAAATTTCTAAAAAAATATTTGTTTTACTAGGCTTATGTACCGAAATTGTATTTTTTTCTTATTTTATTAGCTAGGTATACTATCTAGCTTTCAAATGAAACTACTTTGAATAAAATACACCGTTTATTCAAAAAGAAACGAAGAAAAAACCAGATGAATTAGTTTTGATTAAAAAAATTATTAAATCAGCTTTATTTTTGAGATAGGTAACATATAATTTTTTATTTTTTGTTTTTTATCGATAAATATATGTCGTGTATTTGCACATCTCGTTTGATCAAGGTTCGACAATACACATTGTATACTATAGCTACGTGTCCATCTAAAAATTGCCTGGAAGAAATTGCTCTTAGCGATGTGACAGCCTATTGTGCATCTGTATTTTTGTTTGTTTGTTCTATCCTGTTTTTTTTTCTGTGTTTGATGTGCAACAAAGTGTATTTGTATTGAATTGTATTGCTATTACAATGCTGGACAATCCACACAGCATTATCTAGCCCCATGGTAAGCAGAGCTTGTGTTATGGGTACTAGATGACTGATATACTTAATACAATACATTACATAGATAGATATTTTTTATTATAGATAGAAAACGACCAGAACACCCGGAACAAATATCTGCAGATCGTACACACAATTGTTCCGAGGCGGGAATCGAACCCGCAACCTCCTACATTGCAGCCGGACCTTCGCCCACCACACGCCACAGAGGTCATCTTCTACTGTATAATATATATCAATGTACTAGCGGACCTTCCCGGCTTTGCACAGTTTTAGTACGGATCCCTAACTTTTTGAAAATATGATATAGCCTATGTTCACCGGGGATAGTTTATCTTCCCAACGGTGAAAGAATTATTCAAATCGGTCCAGTAGTTTCGGAGCCTATTCATTACAAACAAACAAAAAATCAAACCTTTCCTCTTTATAATATTAGTATAGATATCAATTAATCTCGTACCTATAACACAAGCTCTGCTTAGCTTGGGGCTAGATGATGCTGTGTGAATTGTCCAGCATTATTTATTCATTTTGTTTGAGTGTTAGTAATAGGGTCCCGTTTTACCCTTTCAGTACGGAACCCTATTACTAAGACTGCTGAGCTGTCCGTCCGTCCGTCCGTCTGTCTGTCACCAGGCTGTATCTCATGAGCTGTTATAGTTAGACAGTTGAAATGATCACAGATTATGTATTTCTGTTGCCGCTATAACGACAAATATAGCGGCAAGCTGAAGACAGGGCGCTATGGCGCTCATTGGGGGAGCCTATGTCCAGCAGTGGAATGCTATAGGCTGATGATGATGATGAGGTTTAGACAGACTGACAGAGGACAAGAAACAAAGGAGACAAGAGGAATGCAAGAGCCCTAAACAACCTATTTTCTCATCAAGTAATTTCATCCATGATTGGGTAATAAATAATAACGGTAGAGTCAGAAGAAAAAGCTCTAATTAAGTGGATGTACCGCCAGCAGATAAACAACTTACAAAGGGCATACGCTATTCGTGAATAAGGGATATAACAGGGACCGGGCGCTGTAGCGTTCGCAGAAAAATATTACTTGGGTTGTCTTTCCATATCCTATCCTACTAATATTATAAACGCGAAGTTTGTAAGTATGGATGGATGGATGTTTGTTACTCTCTCACGTAAAAACTACTGAATGGATTTTAATGAAACTTTACAATAATATAGCTTATACATCAGTATAACACACAGGCTACAATTTATAAAGATATATTGTATATTATCCAAAAAATCTATCACCACGTGGGTGAAACCGCGGGGCGCAGCTAGTTGAAAATAATTATACTAAATAAATAAATAATAATGGACAATTCACACAGCATTATCTAGCCCCATGGTAAGCAGAGCTTGTGTTATGGGTACTAGATAACTGATATACATAATACAATACATTACATAGATAGATATTTTTTATTATACATAGAAAACGACCAGAACACCCGAAACAAATATCTGCAGATCGTACACACAATTGTTCCGAGGCGGGAATCGAACACGCAACCTCCTGCGTCGCAGGCGGACCTTCGCCCACCGCGCCACATCGGTCGTCAAAGTAAAAAGTAAAAATACTGAGACGTGTATGGCTTACATATTTTTCAAAAGAATATGGATTATAATCTAAAGTTGAAATGGCGATTGCATTTTGTACCTGGAGATGATAATTGTTTGTGTCATCGTAGCCAATGTATTTAATCATCATCAGCCTATATTAGTCCACTGCTGGACATAGGCCTCCCCTAATTAGCGCCATAGCGCCCTGTCTTCAGCTTACCGCATCCAGCATCTACCTGCAGTCTTTCGCAGGTCGTCATCTCACCTGGTTGCAGGGCGTCCTTCACTACGTTTACCGAGTCGTGGTCTCCACTCAAGAACACGTTTGCCCCAGCGGTAATGTATTTATCTGCTGCCACTACCTCCGTCACGCGCCGTTTCGTGACAATCTGTATGTTTGTACATTATTAAATACGTACCATTCTAACTGACATACTTCTATACGATGTACCGGGTGGTTCATTGATCCAGGACATTTCATCTTGGAAGGTTTATAAACGTGTACTATCTTCTACCCCCGGCTTTGCTCTCGGGAGAAATGTAGACGATATCCATCCCCGGGATATCGTCTACCACACATACATATCATCAGCCTGTACGTACACGTTCACTGCTGAACATAGGCTCCCCCAAACGACGCGATGCCACAAATAGCGGTCCTGAGCGACCTCCATTCATCGACTCCCTGCGACCGCTACAATGTCGTCGGTCCATCGAGTGGGAGGTCTTCCCACGTTGAGTTTCGTATTGCATCGCGTTCGCGACATAGTTTACCGACAGGTGGGTCTAATTATAACATTAAAATTAAATTAAAAATACCCCGACACGGCGGTCATCATTAATCGATTTTCATCAAAACTTAGCTTCTTAGCTATGACGTGTTCTTAAACTACCGACTAATTCACCTTTCAAACAAAAAAAAGAAAAGCATAATCGGTTCTATTCGGGAACTACGATGCCACAGACAGACAAACACACAGACACGTCAAACGTATGACACCCCGTCGTTTTTGCGTCGGGGGTTAAAAATGTACATGGATAAGAATAATATAATAATATATTAGGTATATACTAAAGTCATTTAAAACGGGATATTTACCATGATTTGATTTTTAAGTTATCCAATATTTCAGTACAGTTGCATGCGCCATGATCACAGAGTAACTGAAGGCACTGCGAGTTTTTATGGGCAGACAGACATACCGATCTACCCTCATTTTTTGTCATTTGCTACGAACGTTGCCACTACCATGATAGTTTAAAAAGTATTATTATTAGGTATATATATCAATCTGTTATGTACCTTCAATCTGTTGAATTGAAACACAGTATTTTACTTCTTCAAGTCGCGTCGCTTAATTTTTTTTGTTACTAGCACCTAAGTTTCAAAATAAAACCTTTTTACTTTTTTAAAATGTCTAATGCCCATATCGCACCCTTACCGGTGTACCTAGGCCAAAACAAAATCAAAATCAAAAGTTTTAATTTCTTTAGGCTTGCAAATACGCACAAACACAAGTCATATTTAATACTATTTATTATTACTAACCTATTAGTAACTTTGACCCGTATTATTCTACTTTTGTTTATTTGTATCAAATGTTTTTCACTTTGTTGTCACCGAATTGTCGTCCGTGACTTCAACTAGTAATAAGGTCTTTGGCTGTAAAACAGCGCTGAATATAATGTTCAGCACACGATGATTCAACCCCTGTTTCGGCGCAGGGTCATGGAGGTAGTCTTGTTTTCTTAATATCACCCATTTGTGTCAATTACCCCCATGATAAACTACTTTGTTTGCCGTTTGTTATTCTATGCCTGTATTTTGTACCTGTCATCATCATCATCATCATCATCAGCCTATAGCAGTCCACTGCTGGACATAGGCCTCCCCCAATGAGCGCCATAGCGCCTTGTCTTCAGCTTGCCGCATCCAGCATCTACCTGCAGTCTTTCGCAGGTCGTCATCCCACCTGGTCGGAGGGCGTCCTACACTACGTTTACCAGTTTTTGTACCTGTGCCTGTGTCCAAATAAATGTTTTTCTATTCTATTTCTATTATTAAATAAGTTCACTTAAATTTTTCGTCCACCAGTGGTAGAAGAAATGGTCCAACTAGGTGAATTCAACTTCGATAAAGAGGTCAGCCGACGAATCCAACTTAGATGGGCAGCGTTCGAGAAACTTCGCAATATCTTCTTGTCACAGATACCGTCACAGACTAGGAAACCTGATTTTGATCATTTAGAATCATTTTACAACCAATTATTTAGCCGTTATACTGATCTCAGTTAAAGGAACAGTAACAAACCAGTATGGTGATTATTTAACTCGCGACCGGTTTGCGACAGGCGTAAATTAAGCAATTAGTGCTGTCAAACGTCAATTTTGTATTAGTTTGACACCAGCTACAGCGTCAAAATTGGTCAAAATTGACGTTTGGCAGCACTGATTGCTTAATTTACGCCTGTCGCAAACCGGTCGCGAGTTACATAATCACCCGGCCGTACCCCGATATTAGAATAGCCCTGAAGATCTCATAATGCACATGAAGTATTTGTATTTTATTTATTTCCTTATCAAAATTGCATTACAATTATAAGGTTTCTGCCAAACTGTGCAACAATTAAGAGTGGCGCCAGTCTTTTTTTACCTTATATTTGAATAAAGCCTTTTTTCTGCGTGTATAATAAAAAACATTTAGGCAAATTATGTTATTTAAACTAATGAATCTGATGTATCATTAGATTAGGCCAAAACCTAGTCCCAGAATTATTAGGAACCCAGTTGGCATCTTTGCTATGGTTCTATCTGAATGAGTCACCCTGTATAATAATTCTCTGGCATGTAGGTATTGGCATGTGTTGGCTATTCGGCCGTTTTTACCCAACAACGCCAAAGCTGGGTTATGGCTTGGTGACAGAATTTATGGATATTTCTAGCATTTGAAAAGTGGGCGAAGAGATAAACACCAAGAATCTATATTATAATATGAATCGCTGAATGTGTTGCTAAGCGCAAATCTCGAGAGCAGCTGAACAGATTTCGCTAATTCTTTTTTTAGAATATTCCAGACGAGGCTGGTTCTGGACGACCGATGTGGCGCGGTGGGCGAAGGTCCGCCTGCGACGCAGGAGGTTGCGGGTTCGATTCCCGCCTCGGAACAGTTGTGTGTACGATCTGCAGATATTTGTTCCGGGTGTTCTGGTCGTTTTCTATGTATGATAAAAAAATATCTATCTATGTAATGTACTGTATGTATATGAATTATCTAGTACCCATAACACAAGCTCTGCTTACCATGGGGCTAGATAATGCTGTGTGAATTGTCCAGCATTATTTATTATTATTATATATTACGGAGAGAAAAAAGAGAAAAAATTAAAAATTGACCACCCGGGCGAAACCGGGACGGGCCGCTAGTTATTTATATAATAACTAGTTTGTATGGAAACGTTTTAAGGCTATTTTTATTCCATGGGAACTGATTTATGGGTTAAAAAGTAAGATCTTTAACCCATAAATTTACTCCGGGCCTGGGAACTACCTGTATGCAAAATTTCATTGCCCGATCTGTTCATTAGTTTTTGCGTGAAAGAGTAACAAACATACATACAAACTTTCGCGTTTATAATACTAGTAGCATAGTTAGGATGTGATTGTTTTGAAAAAAACTAAAACCCTAGTTCAAATCTGTAAATATTATACGATTACTTTTTCTGTTTCTTTATTTTTTTTTTTACTATTTCTTTATTCTTGTAATTCTTTGTTGTACACAAAAAACTTAAAAATAACTAAAAAAGCTATGTACACATAGGCATGTAGACATAGGCGAGCTTAACCCTAACAAAGAGTTTTTTTACAGCGAAAACTTTTTTTTTTTTTTTTATATTTTTTTGTTTGTTTTTGCGTGGGTATATTTTGTTTACTGGGTAGACATAGACATTCATTTATGGATCATTTTCTATACAATTATTATGTAGTGAAGCAATTTTCAAAATCTGACCTTAATTTTTTGAAATTTGAAATCAACGACCATACAAAAAAACAGCCGAGCATAGAACCTCCCCTTATCTCTACGTCGGTTAAAAAGGGACAAATACCGAGAAAATTAAATGTGAAAAATTATAAACTAGAAGATTACCTTTTTCCAAACCAGCAAACAAAAATATTTACCTTTTCTGACAGTTGGTAAAAGGGTTCAAATAACGTTTTCATAATACTTTTCTTTGATCATGACACAAATAAATTGAAAGAGCTATTGCTTGAACAACTTTGCTTGCTAAGTAGGGTTTAGATTTGAAAATTCACGGACAGAATTCTGGTAAAATATTAACTAAGTAGGTAGACAATATTCTACGTAAGACTTTTCTTGCATTTTCCCTTACAAAAAGTAGGTAGAACAGGTCCTTTGGACTAATGCATAGTTCATAGTTCATTTGTTCATTACTATTGGTTACATGTCGCATTATATTATATATGTAAAGAACTACATACATACACATTATAACACACAATTTTACATTATAAATTACATAATTAATTAGAGTCATAAACTCGTTATAATTATAAATCGACAAGCGGACCCGACAGACGTTGTCCTGTCTTAACTATGAATATTGATTTCGAATTGGCTACATCCTCTTTGACGATATTTGCAGCACGCATTCTGTCAATGTTACGTCAAACGCCATGAGGTTACTTACATCAAAAAAGTTTGAATTGTAAAAGCGCTATGGTTACATTAGAAATAATTTAATATATGGTGGTTCAGTATTCTTAAATTTTCTAATTTTCCGCGCAATTTTCTTATTTTTTTCTTTCATAAGAACCTTCTGACAATAAAAAACACAACAAAAAAGAATTAGAGAAATCGGTCCAGCCGTGATGCCGTGACCAAGGGAAATAGGGATTCATTTTTATATATATGTAGATTGGGCTATAAATCACTTCTTTAGATGTACCTTAGACATAGTATGGATTTTGCGCTGGTGATAGAAGTTGGAATACGATTGTAGACAGCCGTCCCCATCACGTGTTGCAGCTTGGACGATTTCTCCAATCGCCGAGGTAGCGCCCTTAGTCGGAGTGCGTGTCTCGTGTTATCTATGACCATCCCCGTACCTTGCAAATGTGTCCAAGCGGCTATGGACAAACAGCGCGGACTGGTATACGACAAGGGCGAGCACGGTCGAGATCCCTAAGGACTTAAAATGCGGCCGAGCAGACTCATCTTGAGCTATCATCGGTACCACGAAACGTAGTGTAGGACGCCCTCCGGCCAGGTGGTATGAGGACCTGCGAAAGATTGCAGGTAAACGCGAAATTTTGTAAGTATGGATGGATGGATGTTTGTTACTCTTTCACGTAAAAACTACTGAATGGATTTTAATGAAACTTTACAATAATATAGCCTATACATCAGAATAACACATAGGCTACAATTTATAAAGATATATTGTATATTATCCAAAATACCTATCACCACGCGGGTAAAACCGCAGGGCGCAGCTAGTACTAAATATACACAACATGTGTGTTTATACAGGATGTTCTGTTATCTGTTTCACCCTCAAGCTCTGAGGTGAAATAACTGATTAATTTACATGGCGAAACTCAGGAACGAGTCAATCGGTGAATAATTAAAACAAGGTATAGTAGGCCACGTGTGGTGGATCTTAGGCTATAGCCTTCACACGAGGTTTGTACTCGGTTTAAAGGTCGACCTCTGTGGCGTGGTGGAAGGTCTACCTGCAACCCAGATCGCGGGTTCCATTGCCGCACATCATACATCACATCGCCTATAGCAGGTCCACTGCTCGACATAGGCCACCCCCAATGAGCGCCATAGCGGCCTGTCTTCAGCTTGCCGCATCCAGCATTTACCTGCAGTCTTTTGCAGGTCGTCATCCCACCTGGTCGGAGGGCGTCCTACACTACGTTTACCGAGTCGTGGTCTCCACTCTAGAACACGTTTGCCTCAGCGGTCGTCGGTTCTTCGCGAGATATGGCCGGCCCACTGCCACTTCAGCTTGCTAATTCTTAGAGCTATGTCGATAACTTTGGTTCTCTGTCGGATTATGTCACTATGTAGTGATAATTAGCTTAATGCTTACCCCCATATCTTTAGCCGTAGCCCGACCACGATTCAAACCTCTACTGAAACTCGAAACACGTTTCGGTCCTTGATCGTATAAAACCCCCTTTTTCTTGCATCTTTTTATATATAATTAGCGCGCACGCAGGACAGACTATGTTATTTTTACCTATTTTCTATTGTTTATCTTTTAGTTTAGTGTATATCTTTTTAGCTTAATGTGTGTTTTTTTTTAATGTATTTCTGTCTTTTTTGTGTGTGCTAATAAAAGTGTTCTATTCTATTCTATATTCAAATAAACGAGCGACGCCGCAAATTAATGCTAATAATAATCAAAGAAGATTTACTTGAACAAAATAATTAACGTCTAAAATTTACACTAGCTTGAGATAATATGTTCGTAATCCCCTGACAAAATCCTTAAGCATACAGGAACTACGTTGATCCTTGAAGTGTCGGTGTTATGTAGTAAAGAAGCAAGATTTTAAGATTTATTTCTATTAAAAATATGGGGATTTATTAGAAACTCCCCGCGGCATCGCCCGGTGGAAAATGGTTTGTAAACCTTCCTCTTGAATGACTCTATCAAAAAAAAACCGCATCAAAATGTGTGGATTGTCCAGCGTTATTTATTTATCGGTAACCTTTTCACGTCTTTAGTGGCTGAACGAATCTTAATTAAATTTGGCAGGGTTTTTCTATATAGGTCATTTGGTTATAACTCACTTAATAAAGTGAAGATGTGGCCTTAGATAGAGCATGCTGTATAAAAATAGCTGCTGTAATAGTAGACCCTCGGGAATCATTATTTATAGAATCCGGAGCCCGCGATTGATATCTATACAAGACCAAAATAATCATCAAAATCGGTTTACAATTGAAGAAGAAATAAATAAACCTATAAAAAAGGTATTCGTACAGTCAAACAGAGAACCAAAGGCCCGATTCTACTAAGTCAGTAAAAAATCAAGTTAATATCGGCAAAGCATAAACCAAGTTCACGCTAAATGAGAGATTTTCTATCCGAGTTTGGACAACGTCCAAATCCACAAGGTCGCCATTTTACGATTTAAGTTAAAACGGATATAAAATACAGACGCCATTCTTCCTATTTGTTTCCAGCCAGTAACATGAAAAAATAATAAAATAACCTGAAAAAGGCTTATCACCAAAAAGTTTGCTACACAAAACAGAAAAACCTCAACTCTTTAGGCATCAGAATTAAAACAAAACAATGTGAAATACAAGATGGCTGCCCGTGGCATGACGTCTACCAAAGCTGCGCCCAGGGCGAGCCATTTGGGAAATCAAGGTGCACACATCGTAGTGAGAGTGGTGTGAATGGAAGAGCCAGCGACTGAAGCCATAAACGAAAAATTTGATATAATATAATACAGGGTGGACCAAACAGTGACGTCATAAAGAAAAGAATGCCTTACGAACATACCCCATGTATGTTCCTCCATTTTTCGTAACTTTCGAGTTACGGTTTTTTTAAGTTTCTTTCTCAACATATGAATAATGACTCAGTTTATTCAGGCCACCGAAGATAGGGTAAATCAATTAATGATTAAATGATTTTTTATTTGTCAAAAGACTAACACAGAACACAAAAAAAACTTAAACTCAGAGGAGTGAAAGTTTGAAAGTCCAGTAACAAAATGGCTCTGCTTCAGCATGACTTGGATGACTAGTCAGCTAGCAACCAACGCTGGTCTTCCGGCAAAGCGTTACGGACTAATTACTTACTACCATTTTTACTCACCTCTTTACAAATAAATAAATGAATGAACTAATATAAAGAAAATCATCAAGATACAAATAAAATATATAATAATAATCACCATCATCATCACATCAGACAAAAAAAAACAAAAAGTAAAGTAAGAAAAAAACAAAAAAAATAAAAAAAAAACAAAATAAAATATATACAAACCAAATGCAGCCAAAAAAAAAACATTGAGAAGGGGGAAAAAAAAGATATTCCCACAAAACCCAAGGACCGAGGGGTCGTCACCCCTCGAGTTGACGCCGGGGTAATGAGGCCAAGCCTCGAGGCCCCTCTCTGTGCCCCCACCAGAGCCGGAAAGAAATTTATTGATTGATCACATCAGAGATAAAAACGCTTCAGCTGTCACCTTACTCCACCCCAACCACCACTCCCCTAGACCTGTGGTGTACAAAATTCATGACCAACTTACCCCTCTACATTTACCATTTAATTGCTATCTAAGATTACATCCCCAATTAGATAGAGGTCAGGTTTGGGAGGATTTACGAAGCTTTAAAATAGGTCACTAGACAGAATGTGGACTAAACTAGCAGTGCTTTTGCACCAATGCTTTTGCCAATTGTTCCGAGGCTGGAATCGAACCCGCAACCTCCTGCGTCGCAGGCGGACCTTCGTCCAACGCGCCACATCGGTTCGTATTAAACAAACAAAAAATCAAACCTTTCCTCTTTGTAATAAAGTAGAGATATGCATCTTTAAACCGAACTAGAACTGAGTATTCGATTAGGTCACCGAGTATCATAGAAGTCACCCAGACTCGGGAAAACATTTAAAGATCAACAAGCTTCTTTTTCTTAGCTACCTTGATCCATGTGCCAAGTGACAATAGATAGGAACCTACCTATCTTCCTAGTATAGCAGTAATATTTGCTTGCCTATGTTAGGTATGGCGCTCATTGGGGGAGGCCTATGTCCAGCAGTGGACAGCTATAGGCTGATGATGATGATGTTAGGTAGAATACAACTGGACGTATTGTAATTTTAAGACCTACATTATATATTTCATATTTCCCATGATGGACACTTCGTCTCGGCGAACGTAAGACGCCCTCCGGCCAGGTGGGATAACGACCTGCGAAAGACTGCAGGTAGATGCTGGATGCAAGCTGAAGACAGGGGAGGCCTATGTTCAGCAGTGGACTACTATAATAGACGGATAATGATGATGACACATCAAGTCGTGGGCTAATTTTCATGTACAGTGTTAGCTGCAGTAATTAGCAAGCTGAAGTGGCAGTGGGCCGGCCAAATCTCGCGAAGAACCGACGGTTGCTGGGGTAAACTTGTTCTTGAGTGTAACTACGACTCAATAAACGTAGTGTAGGACGCCCTCCAACCAGGTGGGATGACGACCTGCGAAAGACTGCAGGTAGATGCTGGATGCGGCAAGCAGAAGACAGCGCTATGGCGCTCGTTAGGGGAGGCCTATGTCCAGCAGTGGACTGCTATAGGCTGATGATGATGATAATGTTAGCTGCAGTGGAAACGTAGATTCACGTTATCAAACAAACGCAATACATCTATGAAACATGTAACGCACAGAAATGGTGATAGCTTTATGAAAAAGTGTGATGTTCATCATAGAAATACAAGAACAAGTTATCATTTAGATTACGTAGGGTAATCATTTATGGGCAATAGCGTGCGCTTCTATAATAAGCTTCCATCTGAAGCAACTGAGCTCCCTATTCGTGAATTTAAACGTTACTTAAAACAAAGTATTATAAGGAAGGCTTTCTACTCCATATATGTTTACATCAATGATGTTAATGCTTGGCCAGATGCCGCTCAGTGCCGCGATGGGGCAGGCGTTTTAATTGTATGAAAAACGAACGACAATCGCAACAACTTAGCACCTTTATCTAGCTATAATACTGCGTTTTAGAGGAAAGCAGTTGGTACTTTTGCTTTTACTAGTACTTATTCGTTCACAGTACAATGCGTCGAAATGCTGCAAATGTGCTAAGTACAATCATCTTCACAAGGTTGTATTAGGATAGAGTCCGCGCCACCACTGAAGTACGATAGACGCGGCGCTGCTTTCTTCGCAGAACTAAATGTTGCTGTTGATGTTATTATGTAATGTTGTTTAGTTCCCGCTTTTGCCGTAAGACTTCAGTGGTGGCGAGCACTCTAGGTTCAAAGTAGGCCGTAAGACGCGGCTCGCTTCGCTCGCCGACGAGATTTGGTGGTTCTTTGGAGTCTGTTGCTCGAACATAATTCCTGGGTATAGCCATTAAAAAAAGAAATTGGGTTCCACAAAGAAAAATAGCAGCTTTCCGGTTATTAAAAACTAGCTGCGCCCTGCGGCTTCGCCCGCGTGTAAATCTATGTGTCAAATAGTTTATAAACCTTCCTCTTGAATTACTATATCTATTAAAAAACCGTATCGAAATCCGTTGCTTAGTTTTATAGATCTAAGCATACATTAGATCAGACAGACAGCGGGAAGCGACTTTGTTTTATACTATGTGGTGATATCCACATAGCGAAAATAGAGCTATGGTTCAATACTTTAAATATTATTTTTAATTAAAAAAAATTAACATACTTTGTTTATGTTTTGTACTGCAGCAGCAAATAAATGAATGTCTATATCTAGAAATATGAAAAACTGACTTTTAATTCCTTAATTTTTCACTGTTTTTAAAGTTTTTCGATAAAAACACTAATCCGTTGGGAGTGAAATTTTTATGGAACCATGTCGGAATCAATTACTGATTTCACCTACACTTTTTGTGCCAATCAATCCAATCAAACCAAAAAAAAACACAGTGTGTTTCGATAGAACAATACGAGTAATAATCTTTGTGGACTTTGAAATACACATTAATCTTGGTAATAAGGCTTGCTATTATTTTGAAACTATTCACTCTATAATTACTGTTTATCACTTTTCTTTTTGCAAGGTACGCTAAACAGTTTGTATAGATATAGCCGCAGCTGACTGTACTTCTTGGTTACGTAAACCGCTTATTCAATGAAAGTATCAGAGGCAGGGATGTGCTACATAAACTAAAACATGCTCAAGTTTACAGAATCATAGTGTTGTATCTGTTTATATTTTATCGATATCGATTAATTTATATTTACTTTAAGTAGGCGGGACAGAATTCTCTTTTTTACTTGCGAGCATCTTTTAATTCTTTTACTGTCCAGTGTTAACACATAATTGTGCTCCCAAAAGGTCTGGCTGAAAATGTAATTTTCTTCTTTAGCAAAATATTACGCTGAGCCCAGGCCTTTTAACACTTATATGCGTAAATCCACACTAGCGCAGCGGCTGAGAAAATACAGATCTGTGTGACTCAGCACAGCCGTAATATTTTTCGAACGAAACGCATGTGCGGCGCAACACAACTGCTGTGTAGAGCGGCAGCACGAATTTTTTAGGTTAAAAAAAAGATCGCAGTCGTCGAAAAAAAATCGCAGTCAAAGTGTTAACATACTGCAGCACACACAGACATCTTACCCATTTAGGTATTTTAATTTAATAATTGTTTGCTTTTTCTTTGTTTAGTTAACTGTGTTTTATGTTTTTTTTTTCCAGTGTAATGTACAATTGTTGTTTTTTGTATGTGTGTGTCTGAAGACTGTAATAAATGGTTTATCTATCGATCTACCAATACAATCCAAAACTTGGTAGATATATACATAAAGTATATCCTACAAGGTACCACGCGCACGCTGTTGCGATACGATGAGTGTCATATGCACTGAAAGAGTTATTCAGTTACTTCGAAATATAATAATGTTCAGCACACGCTGAGCCAACCCCTATTTCGGCGCAGGGTCATGGAGGTAGTCTTATTTTATTCTTAATATCACCTATTTGCGTCACTTACCGCCATGATAAACTACTTTATTTGCCGTCTATTATTCTATGCCTGTATTTTGTACCTGTGTCCAAATAAACGTTTTTCTATTCTATTCTATTCGTATGTTACAAGATCACACGAAAATGAAGACGCCTAATAAAAAAATCTATTTACATATTATAATGTAAGAGTACATCTTGCACCCTGCATCCCACAGTGTACAGTATAATTGTACATAAGCAGAGTGTCAAGTCACCGGTGTCAGATACTTGGGGGAGCTATTAAATGACACCACTTTTGTCTTTCTACGATCTCTATAAGGGTAGCTGTGGCTAAATAAAATGAAAAGACAAAAATAAAACAAAATCAGCTGTTCTAGCTGTATCTGTTTATAGTTATGGCTGCCATTAAATTGCTGCCATTTGTGTATAGTGATTTGTCGATAAAAATCTCCGACACCGGTAATCAGACGACTTGTATATTATTTGTACCTACCATAAAGATCGTGGGGGCTATCGATATATGTTTATCTTTCGCAGATCAATTGCTTTATCGATATATCGATGAAACAACCCAAGACATCCTTTCCCCTCCCTACCCAGGTGAACTTTACGTTAACTATCTCTTTAGAACATCTCTTAACTCCCTACACTGTTTTAACTATGCAAAGTAGAGCTTAAACACAAGTAGGTAGAGTCTAAACTCCGACGAACGCGAGATGCTATTGTAGAGCAATGTATATCTGTACTTGGTTTAGCCCGTGTCTGTGCTCGTGTACTTAAAACAAAGGTTATTGTTGATATTCGACCTCTGCGGCGTAGCGGGCGATGGTTTGCTTGCGATACAGGAGGTTAAGGATTCGGTTACCGTCCCGGGACAAAAGTTATAAGATCAGTAGATATAAATCAATCAATGGATTTCTTTCCGGCCCTGGTGGGGGCACAGAGAGGAGCCTCGAGGCTTGGCCTCATTAAAGTAGATATGGGTTCTGGAATATAAATAAATAAATAATGCTAGACAATCCACACAATAGTTTTATGATCAGCAGATATGGGTTCTAATAATATAAAGAAATAAATAATGCTGAACAATCCACACGGCTATCTAGCCCCAAGCTAAGCAGAGTTTGTGTAATGGGTACTAGATGACTGATATACTTAGTACAATAGATTACATCGATCGATATATTTTATTATACATACATAGATAACAACCAGAACACCCGTCACATATATCTGCAAATCGTCACACAATTGTCTGAGGCGGGAATCGAACCCTCCTACGTTACAGGCGGACCATCCCTCACCGGGCCACAGATGTCAAATTTTCCTCGATCATTTTGTTGGTGGCGCAAACTGTGGTGCCACCATGGTGTTCTATGATATTAGGGTCCTCACGACATCCACACGCCAAGTTGGAGGGTCAATTCTTACGCTGCGACCCCCCCACGGTCTAGATTGTCTACAGGTAGACTAGAAGCGGGTTCTCAGAGATTTAAATGACTAACCTTTCCCCGCAGTGAAGTTTCCTGTGTTGATCTTCATCGGCAGAATCGGTGATGGGGTCTGAAAAGAAAATTTTCAACTTTAATAATATTATAGTCTTGAAAAATCTTAAATTGCCTTATATTTTATATTTTATTTTATACAATAAATGAATGAATGAATGAACACTTTATTGTACCTTAAAATAACACCTTATATCTACAATGTAGTGATGATGTATAGGTATATTTAACTATGAAACGTAGAATAAGTTAAATAAGATCTAGGTATTACTTTTCTATGGTCTGAAATGACTAAAATGACTTTGTCTCTCCCTCCCAATAAGGTTTGCTGGAAGAGAACTCTTTTTAGGGTTAAGTTCGGCTTTGTATTAATTTTCTAGAATAAGTTTTGTATATAGTTTATCGTGCAAAAAGTATTAAATAAATAAAATTATAATAAATAAATGATTTACTATTAATATATGTATATGCTGACTTATAAAAAAAACCACTAACACAAATACATACTATATAAACCACTTCTGGGCAGACCTACCGAACCGTAAAAAAACAAAAAAATAATAATATTCATCATTCATAAAATACTGAAAAAACATGTTCCTTCGCTTCGTGTTCTGAAATGTTAGAAAAATAACTGGAGAGACTTTTGTGATTTTGTCTTTTGACGGCATATTTTTACAAGTTTTGCTCTGCTATTATTTTTATAAAGATTTGTTCTCGAAAATTCCTGTGTTCATACTATTATTTGGATTCTTGACTTCGACAGTTAGATCACATTCACACAGCATTCGATATACAGGTTCCGTTTTTTATCCGTGACAGAAAAATGAAACCCGAAAAATTCAAATAAGGCAGTTGTCCCACCGCCGCCGGCGAGAAAACGACTAACTATCGGCTATTTTCTCGCTCAGGAAACGTACAATAGATATACATTCCGTGTAAACAAAAGAGATGCATATACAAATAGTTGATCGCTGACTGTTCACACTGCCGCCGGCGAGGACTCGCTTCACTAGTTTGTCGCTGGGCGACAAGAGCCAGGAAAATAACACTCGCTCAGCGATCAGAACTCACGACGAGAGAGCAACCAGCGGTTATTTCTCTATAATGCAGGTTAGCGCAGGACTGTCGTTTGGCCGCCGCGAGCGAGTGATGCGAGTAATCGCTCGTCTCAATCGCACACTCGCTTATAGCTGAGGAGCTACACAACTATCGGAACTACGTACTCGCTCCCCGCTTCACGCCGACTCGTTTCTACATTCTAGCTCTGCTCGCTACTCGTTCATCGTTGCCGGTGAGACAACTGCCTAAACTAGGCATCTTAAAATCGCACTTCTTAAAAAGTCTAATTAAAATACTTTTAATCATATTTGGTTATTTTAAGTATCTTTAGAAAGATAAATTTATCCCACTTTCAGATAAAAAAGTGCTAATATGTTAAAAAAACAAATTTTGTGTAAGGCAAGAAAAAAAAAGATTTCTATTCAAGTGATTTTCTTATAAAAGTGACTTCAAATTTAACAAAGATGACTTAAAGTGTTTCCCCCCTGGCTTTGATGAAGACTTCCAACGAATGTGACCACGCGTTCTTGAGGTACCCATTCCGCAACTCGAGCTCTTGAAGAGTGGGTAGGAGCCGGTTCACGTGCGCGCACTCGCCGTTAGACATCATCCCAGAGGTGTTCGATCGGGTTTAGGTATGGACTTCGTGCTGGCCACTGCATAACAGGGATCTTGACCTCTTGCAAGTAATCCCGTACAATGATTGCGGTGTGGCAACGGGCGTTATCATGCAATAACTTAAGGCAATTGCCTACAAAACCAGCATACGGGTCCACATGCTCTTCCAGGACCTCCGTTACGTACCGACTAGCAGTCAGCGACCATTACCCGCGACCATTTCTAGCCCGGGAAACGCACACAAGTTCCGTTTTCCCATCAATGGAAACAAACTTGTACGAATACCTCCCCTGTTCTTCTGTATACTCTTCTACGACCGTCGTTACAGGAAAGGGTTACCCTCGTTTTATCAGAGAAACAAACAACAAACATAGTTTCGGAGAGGTCCGATTTTTGTGACGCCGAGAGTAGAATAGAAGAGCAGATTTTGATGCGGTTTTTTTAAATAGTGTTAGTGTTTTAGGAAAAAGGTTTTTATACCATTTGGCACATAGATTTCCACGCGCGCGAAGCCGCGGGCACAGCTAGTTTTAAATATAAAAAGCATCCTTTTAAGTTTAAGGATCAATACGTTTATGAATTATTTATTTTTAATAGCTATAATAGAAATCATACTTTACAAGTCAGCTTTGTAAAGACTGATAAGCCCGTGTTGCCCGGAGGTTGAGAACGTTTCCATTGTATCGAACTGTTTACTTGGTAAAATTTATCACGATATTTTGCCGGGTCAGTAAAATACCTTATTATAAATAAATCTTAATATAAATCTTCTAATAGGCCAGGTACATCATTAAAAAAAAATATAAATTATAAAACCGCCTACTTTAAATTGTCGTTTCAATTTAAAAAAACACCCTAACCACCCCATAATACACTGCCACAGATTTCCGAAATAAATTTCCTATTTTATAACATTTTCTGTTATAAGAAAAATACGGGTAGAGAATTAATTATTATTATTATTATTAGAGGCCAATTAATTATTCATGGTTGTTTCCAGATAAAATCAATTCATCACTATTGAATTTGTAGCCGTAGTGACCAATGACGTGAACAAAGGTATCAAATTTTGTACTTAAGAAAAAACTAAATAAATCTTTGACTGATACAGATACATTTTTAATTTTTTTTCCTGCCGTGGTGGCCCCTCACAAGTATCTGCGGGGTTATCCATTAATTACCGGACACCCTGTATATACTAGAAAATGGCAGTGAACCATTGAGATATGTCGGTAAATCTCGTTAGCGCAATGGACTTGCGCACAAGCCCTTGTACCCTAATTAGATAGCTTGCTAGCCACGGGCGCTTGTTCGAAATATCCTTCGTAGCTTGTTGCTCACAACGAATAATAACTAGAAATTATCGGATATACTGGTGTAAACGGGAAGAGAACAGACTTACTAGCTTGGGGCTAGATGATGCTGTGTGCATTGTCCAGCATTATTTATTTATTATTTCTTGCACGTTAAAATACATACAATACATTACCTATACAAGATAATTGATAACAAAAGCGTGGTTAATCGTCCTCATCCTCAACAATCTATATTGGTCCACTGCTGGACACAGGCCTCCCCCTGATAAGCCTAAGTCAGGTGAGATAGCATATACATACATATTTAGGTTTCGCCTACCGACGATGCCGCGCTGTCGACTAGTGTAACCTTAAAAGGTTGCCCGTTTGCGGTACCTCTAAATGGGCTATAGCTGTATTACAATGGCCAAATGTTGTAACTCCGAATTTGTAGGTTGAAGAGCCAAGATTAGGAAAGCTATTCTGGATTTACTTTTATTTGTTATAATGTAAGTCATAGGTTATTAATTACTGATGTATTTTACCTATAAATTAAGGGCCTACCTATCTCGGGCAATACCCACGATACCAGAAAAATGTAAATTGCGCGAAAATGGGTCACCTGATTATCACAAAGACGTTTTCCACTGTCCTAGGGTTTATTTAGTTAGTCTATACTAATATTATAAAGAGGAAAGGTTTGATTTTTTGTTTTTGTCTGAATAGGCTCCGAAACTACTGAACCGATTTGAAAAATTCTTTCACCGTTGGGAAGCTACACTATCCCCGGTGAATATAGGATATAATTATGTTTTCAAAAAAGTTAGGGATCCGTACTAAAACGTGCGAAGCCGGGAACGTCTGCTAGTTATTTATAAACATGACAAACATCCAACGGGTACACCCAAAGCAATAAAGTAGGTACCATATATTTTAGTTACGTTTTATAGGTACTTAGGTAGGTATAATAATTATAAATATTTTATTTTAATAAATTTATTCCGATCTATACTTACCTATAACTAATTAGGCAGTTACATTTTATTCCGAAAGCCGACTTAAAAATGATATAAGCATTTTTTAGGGCTACGATACTATTTTTTGTTCCAATCCAATTCAAAGACTGTAGATGTAGAATTTTGATTTGGTTAGCATAGCAATAAAATCTATATAGAAAGCTTTTTAGAAAGACTTGTAAGCGCATTATATGAGAAACTTTTTTTGTAAACTATTTTCGTCTTTTAACTAACTAAATAAAACCTCTTTGGTCAAAAACTCCTTTGTAATGCGCCATCAACCAGGCAGCGCCATCTCTAAGATTTTAAATGCAATAGAACGTGCAAAGCTCTACGAAGTAGCTACGCCGGAAAATTGTCTACGAGAGCTACGCCGCGATCCGCGATGTCTCGAGTCTTTCCAATTACTTCTGGAGTTTTCACAGAGATGGCGCTGTAATGTCTTTAATACATTTGAAGAAAATTGTTTGGTGGTTTGATTCATCCTTTGAAATGAATTATTTTTACTCACGAAAAGGCATTTTTGAGCTTCAGAAATTCTAAAATCATCCATTTAAATGTACCCAGAACGTACTTTTATGCTAAAACGTCGGGTAGTTAGTAAGTTTCTTTTCATGGGTCCAGATGAATTGTAATGGCCAATAGTTTGTAAACACCTATTGTGTAATGTACTTTGATAAGCTGACAAAGGTTGAACGAGATTTTAGTAGTAATGAGAACTTTGTAATTGCTAGAAAAAAATAGTTCCTACGAAATAGAAACCAATTTTGTTGTTTGTTGACGCGTTTACTCTATATTCAGTGTAGATATATACTTAATCGGTTTAAAAGTGTTTTAGTGGCAAATAAGTAGCAAAGACATTTTTTATTCCTACGGAAAATAAAGCATTTTTGTTGTTTGGTGACGCAGTTTCTCTATACGTAGGTATCTACCTACCTACGTAGGACTTAATCGGTGTAAAAGTGTTTTTGTGTCAAAAAAGTAGATAAGTAGTAAAAGACTATAAAAAATGTGATAGTGTAACTTAACTTCTTAAGCCAAAGATTCAATATTAAGTTTTCAGTCAGTTTTCGGCTTAAAATCCCCACAAATTCGTATCCTTCGATTCTCCATTCAAAAATGTTATATCTAATGATTCTTTTAGTCCCAATTCTGTTCGCAAACGCCAACCACCAAGCCCAAAACCTATCTGACGTAATCATCACTTATTCGAATCATGCTGATGCAGAACCCGAAACAAAAACAAAGCCAAATATAGTCGAAAAACCTCTAAAAATCATGGTTCCTCAAAGCTTTATCACAGAAAAAACAGACACGCAAGTCTTCATCAGAGAGCGACCAGAGAAAGAGAGGGAGACAGAAGAAAGAGTGTCAGATGAAGTAGTTTTTATTCCGAATGAGAAAAGTGAAAGGGAGTTGATTAGAAATGAAGATTATTTGGTGCAGCATCCTTTGAAGATATCAGATTATTTTGGGAAGAGAACAGTGAACGATGTAATGAATTCTAATGTGATGCTTGCCACAGGTAAGCAGATAAGGGTATCCCGCGTTTCTTTTAAATAAAACCTCACCAGGCCTATATATTGGTCCACTGCTGGACGCAGGCCTCCCCCTGATAAGCGCCTTGTTGGCTTTTATCTCATGGGGGTAATACCCAAAATCCCCGCGCTGGGCATGCGGGTTGGTGATTTGAAATAAAAAGCAGCATGTTATTCCAGATCGCTCATGAAAAATTGGCCGTCGCTACGACCAGCACTCATATTGTCTTAAAAAAATTAACTATTTTTATTATTCTTACTAAATAGCTACTACTAAATAAATAAAAAAATACTGGACAATTCCACAACATCATCTCGCCCCAAGCTAAAAAGAGCTTGTGTTATGCGTACTAATTTAATTATTTTAATAAGTGTAGATATGTTAAACATACACTTATTAAAATAATTACCAATGGTAGGTACCAGTGGTGCTGAAACAAATGATTTTTATTTTTATATATTTCTTATTATTTATTCAGGGGTAAATTAAATAGGCAACAAAAAAACAACGCTATTACTTTGATATCATGTTATTTCAGAGCCCCCAAGCGACATTATCTTCCTATCTGGTCGAAACGACCCCAACGAAAACATAAAAGGGAAAAATCAACCCTTCGACGCCACAACAACAGAAAAACCTAAAGTACTGAACTGTACTAATCTAGACTGCAATAATACAGTGAACTCTGTGTGTGGAGGGAAAATGGAACATAAACTGTGGAGATACAGGCTGTTCTTGAATGACTGCTACTTTAGAAAAGTTAATTGTCAGTTTACACACGAAGAAAATAGTAAGTAAAAGCCTATATAATTTGGAATGTTAGAAAGAACAAAATAATTAAAATATTTTTTATACTCACAACAAAGTTTGTAACAGAAATATAATACTACTTAGTACTAGATAACACGTAACACGGACAAAACAAAAAGTGAATATCAAATGTAGGTACGCAAGCTGAAGTGGCAGTGGGCCGGCCATATCTCGCGAAGAACCGGGTACCCCAGGGTAAATGTGTGTGAGTGGAGACTGATTCGGCAATCGTAGTGTAGGACGCCCTCCGGCCAGGTGGGATAACGACCTGCGAAGGACTGCAGGCAGATGCTGGCAAGCTGAAGACAGGGCGCTTATTGGGGGAGGCCTATGTCCAACAGTGGACTACTATTAGTCTGATGATGATGATGATGTTTACAGAGGTGTGTCAAAATCTCCCTAAAATCTAAAAAGGTAATCTAATACGAAGTGAAGGCCATTTATTTGCTTTTCTGTTGCTAGGTTAATGTTACTTATTTTGCATGGATTTAAGCTGTAGGCCTTTCTTAAAATAAATAAAATTTTCCAGGGTTCCACCTTCTCCCACTAGAACGCTGTTCCAGCATCGGTTTCCACGTGGCGACACAACCCTCGCCGTTCCAGCTCTTCCCCATGGACTTCATGTTCAAAAATCAGCCGCGAGAGAGACCTCGCCCTGTGAATAACACTCGGAGGGTGTCTGGAAGACGGTAAGGCTGAACAAGTACCTTTGTGCCTGCTTCGCAAAATACGTCGGTTTATAAACCATTTGACACATAGATTTCTACGCGGGCGAAGCCGTGAGCGCAGCTAGCTGTAAACTTTTACATAGAAACAGCGCGTAGGGCACCGCAATCAGAAACTCGTCATTACCCTATAGTAGTCAACTGCTGGACATAGCCTCCCCTAATGTGCGTCATAGCGCCCTGTCTTCAGCTTGCCGCATTCAGCATCTGCCTGCAGTTCTTCGCAGGTCGTCATCCGACCTGGCCTGAGGAAGAAACTATTATATATATAAAACTAAATCAGAAACTTGTCTCGTATATATCTAAAAGCCTCCGTTCCCCATAGGTCCCTCTTCAAAGGCTTAGCGGGCCAGGCCTGCGACCACCCGTGTCCCCCTACGTGTCCCGACGACTACGCCCCCGAGTGCGCTGTGTCCTCGACGGGACAACGTCGGGTCTTCGTGAACCATTGCAAGCTGGATTGGAACTCCTGTACCTTTCATATTGGTAAGAAATCTCTCAGTGAGATTTTGTCAGTGTGATATCAGTTTTCTGTCTACACAGACAACTGGCATCACACTACCTGTTTTTTTTAAATTATCTTTGGGTGGCTTGGGTATAACAGCGTCCATGATATTGTGTTCGCCACTTATACGTTCAGCCCCGAAGCCGTAGCGTTCATACCCAACAAACATTTCATAAGTTGCCACAACGTGCCGATTCTAACTTTTGGTTTTATACTTTGGTAGTAAATACGTCGCTATCACGTTAACACGACCCAAAAAGGGCCCATTTTATACGAGTTAGTGTCATAATAGAGTCGTGTATCAGTCGTATTAATCGCAATATGGTCTTGTAGTGGCCGTATAGATGTCGTGTGATGCACTTTTAATCGAGTTAAGATGTTTATTACCATTGCTTTACGGCATTTTATCGATTATGTAGTGTTAATTACGACTTTTTTTACGGGATTTTATTGTGAAGTGGAGATAGTGAATGAAACTAAATGACACAATTTATTTTTACTGTGATAGAATTAATCTTGCAAGGAAGCCATTTTATTTTATCATTACGTATTACGTACATCGTCGAAATTCATGTTCAAATAAATATTTCAATTGGGAAATTAATTTTATCGAGTAATATGCGCTAGTAAACTCGAAATAATGAACGCGCCTTATAAATTATTTAGATTTAAGCAGTAATTTTACTCTAATTTGACGAATGTGTAAACAGTTGCCTTTATACGACTTAAGAGATTATGACACGACCGTAATACAATTTCTTAACGACTTTTCACTATGTGCGCTTCTTTTGGGTCAGCCATATTGGAAAGCCAAGGAAATTTGGGTTCAGTTGTTGAAAAAGGGGTTTCTATGTATATAGTAAACTTTTATGATTGTTAAACTTTAATTAGTTTTAACCCATGGTACCGAGAGAATCTACCTACCTTATTAATTAAATAAATACTGTTAATGATTATGATTACATGTGATAAAATGTTGATTGGTTAATAATAAATAAAACCACCCATAGTCATTTTTTCTTTTATTTCAAAGTATGAATGAGTGATTTAAATCATCCCAAAGTATATCATTTTTACTGGATTCGCTTTCACTTTTACAATCGGAACTATAACCAAGACATAATTTATCAAAAATTTAATCTACTTCATCTTCTTCTGACTCTACTGTTATAGAACCACTGGATCTCATTTCTGTGCGTTGAGCAACATCATAACTTTGCACCGAACTCAAATCTCCTGAGTTCAAAATTAAACCTTGTACGGAACCAACTCCAGTTTTTTTACAGTTCACTTGTATATTACAAAAATATGGTAGTACATCTAGTCGTTAAAGAGTAGGATAAAAGTGTTCATATTTACTTAAAATAGTATAAGAGAGAAAATTACCACTCTTATACAATTGTCACCTAAAAGTAGTTCTAGCGACTCTAATACGATTGACATTATAGTCGTATAAGAGTACGATTGATCACTTCTACACGAACGTCACGTAAAAGTAGTTCTCTCAACTCTAACACGAGTAATGCCGGTGAAAAGTCGTATAGACGTTACTAAGATTTCAGCATTGGTTATACTACTGAAAGTTGTATAATTGTCATTAAAACAGTCATATAGAAGTTTATACGATGTCTATATACGACAACAAGTTGTATAAACTTAAAGAGGCCTAACGTCATATTACACGCAAAAATTACTTCAATACGATGTTTATAGCATTTTGAGCCGCGTAACTTGAACTTATATGACAGAAATGTTTGTTGGGTATAGTTCGCCACTAACCCCTGCAGCTGCTAGGAACTGTAGGATTTTCTTCGGGGTGATGTCTCGCAGCTCGTCTGGGCTATGCAGATGCTTGCCCAGATGGACGCAGCGTGTGTGCATCAGTGCTCCACACTCACCTAGCAGATGGAGGGGCGGAGATTTTGAGTGATCCATGCCCGAGGAGTTGCTCCAGATCACACTATTTGCTGCTGTTGCTGATGATGACAGTTGATACTTTTTAGATAAGATACTCTGCCGTATGATGTAATAACATTAATATTAGTTGTGTTAAAAAGATTTTAAAAACGTATAAACTTTTAATTGTATATGAACTAAAATGAACATTTTCCGACTGCTTTATGCCTCAGTCTCAATAATTATATATTTTTACATTGTTTCTCAAAAAGAATAAGGCAGTTGTCCCACCGCCGCCGGCGAGAAAACGACTAACTATCGGCTATTTTCTCGCTCAAGAAACGTACAATAGAATACATTCCGTGTAAAAAATAGATGCATATACAAATAGTTGATCGCTGACTGTTCACACTGCCGGCGAGGACTCGCTTCACTAGTTTGTCGCTGGGCGACACCAGCCAGGAAAATAACACTCGCTCAGCGATACTCGCTCAGCGATCAGAATGCACGCCAGAGAGCAACCAGCGGTAATTTCTCTACGATGCAGGTTAGCGCAGGACTGTCGTTTGGCCGCCGCGAGCGAGTGATGCGAGTAATCGCTCGTCTCACTCGCACACTCGCTTATAGCCGAGCTACACAACTATCAGAACTACGCACTCGCTCCCCGACTCGTTTCTAAATTCTAGCTCTGCTGCCTAAAATACTCCATTATGCCATGATTGATTATGGCTGATTGATTATGATTGATTATGGCCTTACACATGAAGCCAATGTCGTATTTTTTCATAATTCTCACACATACTTCTGTATATTTCCAGCGTGGTACAAGCGCCCTCTATCGGAGTGCGTCGGCGGTAAGAAGGCGGACATGCGGCAGAACAGAGGCTTCATCGACTGGATGCAACGTGTCGGTATAGTGGATAACAAGGGGAGATTGGTTATTAATTAACGAGAGGAACAACAGTTCTCCCCTTTACAAACAGCATATCACTCACGACGACTCAGCTGCCCACGTAATCCTGGAATACGAGGGAGTAACGCGCAACGAACAGAAATCCTCAACTTGCGGAGGACGCTCCGCTCCTGCGAAAACCCCAGGATATTATTTCAGTAATATATATCCTGGGGTCTTCTTCAGTCTATTCAGTATATGTATCAGTAGAGCTACAGGCTAATCCGTTGAGACATATTTTATTTAATATATAATATATATATATAATATATATATAATATATATATATAATATATATATAATATATATATAATATATATATATATATATATAATTATTGAAAGGGGATCTGATTTCTAACTAATGTTTAAACAAAATCGAGCACTCGAAATCGAACTCTCTAAAGTTACAAACACAGCACAAAAAAAGCAAAAAATTTAAAACCGTTGTAAAAGCGACTTTAATTTAAAAGATAAAAGCGAGACAATGGAGGTATTTAGTCATTGCATATTCATAAGACGGAATAAAGCTTCGTTAAGATAAAATTCCGGGAGGTTTAAAAAAAGGTTTAAGGTTTATTATAAAGCTATTCTACAGTAAAAAATATATCAAAACTGTAGATCACCGACCGCGAAGCTAGGCTCAAGCGGCCGGTGACTAGGGCTGCAGAGAGAGGAACTTCCTGACGATACGTGCCGAGTCCAAGAGTACCGCCTTCTGGATCTGGCCCTTGATCCAACTTCCTAGCGAGAGTATCTTCAGATGCTATTATTATTATTAAAAAGCTTCACTTACAAACTTACGCCTTTATTTTATTATTAGGAAGATGTCTAAATGGCTCTTAATTATAAACGACAGTGATCGACTGAGCGACCACGACGATCTAGCCGGTTCATTAGAGATAATGTAATCATGTATTTATAAATAAAACTCCTTGGTTTAATGGTTTAGTGATTTAGGTATCTATAGGTCAACGACTAGATTGGCTACACTGGAGTGGTCACACTAATATTAAATGCGAAGGTTTGGATAGATGTTTCTTACTTCGTCACGCTAAAACTACTGAATGGATCAGGCTGAAATTTTGCCTGATCCATCCATACATCCATCTAAATATCCAAACTGTCGCATTTATGATATTAGTAGATTGAATCGCTGTCAATAGCCGCGTACCCACCTAGCGCACAGGCTCGCGGCTGCGCGAGCCAAATGCCACGACTGGTGTGGACGTGCCTCGGGCTGCCTCGGGCGCGCGTTTGCTCGGCTGAGCGCGGCTCGGTCTCGAGCCAGATGTTGTGGGTAAACTTAAGGCGCTCAAAGGTGCCTCAGAGAGCGCTGTGCGTTAGGTGGGAACGGTTATATTTTGGCTCGCGCGCGAAGCTACTATTATCTGCTATTTCGAATACTCGCGGACTTATGATGGCTCAGCTTGCCTCGCTAGGCGGCCTCGTGTAAATGGAACAAAACTACTGAGGCTGCCTCGGGAGCCATCGCTCGCGATCCGGACACCGAGGCTGCATGTGCGCTAGGTGGGTTCGCGGCTATTCAAACAGCGAGCACACGTTCAAATAAGAGCTTTTTATAGACTCCGGTAGGCTGCAAGGCGTCGTAACTAAATTGTATGGGATGGAAACGAAAACGACACTCTAAGGCGCTAAATGTATCAAAGGAAATGTCATCTTACATAGTTTTCGTAAACTATACAAAATTTAAATATAACTAACTCTGTTATATTATTTTTTTTCTCTTTTTTAGTATTTGTTGTTATAGCGGCAATAGAAATCTATAAAAGTGAAAATTTCAACTGTCTATATATCACGGTTCATGAGATACAGCCTGACAGACGGACAGCGTCTTAAGACTAGGGTCATGTTTTACCCTTTGGGTACGGAACCCTAAAAATTGACTTACAAATGGTACTCACGTCACTCTAGTATAAAACAAAGTCGCTTCCCGCCGTCTGTCTGTCACTATGTATGCTTAGATCTTTTAAACTACGCAGCGGATTTTGATGCGGTTTCTTTTAATAGATAGAGCGATTCGAAGGTTTATAAACCATTTGACACATGGTCCACGCGTGCGATGCCGCGGGGCGCAGCTAGTTATCTATAAAATGTATTACTATATTTCGAACTAGCTGTTTCACCCTCGTTAAACTCGAATTTCACTTTATCAGGTGATTTTTTTACAACTTGGGTTACATTATTGGAGTTTTAGTAAGGATCTCTAACTTTTTTGAAAATATAATATAGCCTATGTTCACCGGGGATAGTGTAGCTTCCCAACGGTGAAAGAATTTTTCAAATCAGTCCAGTAGTTTCGGAGCCTATTCAATACAAACAAACAAACAATTATATTTTGTTTGTAACTTAAAATTGTTCATTTATGTTGTGTGTATATGTAGTGGCAAATAAATGATATGTCTATGTCAAACAAACAAAACATCAAACATTTCCTCTTTATAATATTATAATATAGATTTCTGCATCTCTGATGGAAACGCAGCCTAATGGCACCTATTTCTGGCGCGGCAAGGCACTCACTTTGTCTGAGAGCCTATCACCGCGCATTAGAACTAAAATAGACCAGACAATATCTGCTAAGTGGGAGTAGATTAAATTACAAAGATTTAAATTCAAGGCAACTTATTTTACGAATTCTTATTCGCAAGTGCTACTCTTCATTTTGGAACCATCGACCACTACGCCACAGAGGTCGACACCGATGTTTCAATTGATGGTAAGGTAGTTACCTAATCTAGAGCGGCTCTACAACTATTTATATATCAAACCTAGAAACTAACTTCACAGCAGCGGTGTAAAATTGGACAATAAGATTTTATCACTGCAACCCGCATATTCCGAGATTACAGTGCCGCCAACTTCTGCTAGCTTTTGTAATATTAGAAGTTTTTTGTCACACTAGGCTCCGGACCCTATTTTATATGTCTCTGTATCACAGTCACCTGAATTTAAAGTGCTGCATCGCTGCCAAACCGTCGCGGTTTCGCCGTCGTCGCCGAGCCTAGCACCGCATTGAACGGATATCCATCGTCAATCTTACACGGCGGAACGGCATTGACTATATATTTTATTTTCATCTGTTCCCGAAAACAGAATCTACATGATGATGATTAAAAAGTATTGGCGTTCCGCGTAAGACCGGTCCCCAACCTAATCTTACCGACGAGGCGCCCGCCAATTCGCGAACGGGACAATTCGGGAACATTTTGCGAGATGCTTGCGTTTTTAGGAGCGGGACATTTTTCGAAAGGGACTCCTCACACTCCGATTCGAAAAGTCCGGCAACTCTGTCATGGCTGTTTGAGGTCAACAGCATTTTAGTTTATTCGAAAAAAATTAGTTAGGTCGGCGACGGATTAAGCATTCAATATGGCGCTAGCCTGGTTACTAACAGATAAGTTGGTAGCACTGTATGTACTCGCTAGGGGTTGATCACTAATTAGAATTTAGCAGGGCTATTTAATCCAAGTAAATTTTGACTTGCAAAGTCGTTGGGAGGAATTTAACATCGCTTTACGGCGTAATTTGGTCGAAATGGGATGGAATTTTGGTATTCAACCGTTAAAAACATAAAAAAGACAGTTTTGGGAAATGGTGTTCCCTAATTTTTTAACCACTTCAAAAATCTGTGTGTCAGAGCTACCAGGGTGCCTGAAATGATAACTCCAACGATGATAGTTCGCAGCTGATTTATTAATTAGATCTAGGTTAACATGACGACTTAATACGGAACATAGTAATCTCGTATAATAATAAAGATCCCGTATTGCACGTCCGGCATTGCTGAGCTACAACTGTAGGAAGTGAACTAGCTCTCGCACGCACCTTCGCCCTGATTACATTGTACTTTGTACACTAAGATAACGTCGGTCTTAGAGAATTCTTAGTTTTAACCTTACCTGCAACTAGAAAAATCACAACCTGACTCTATTTCTATTCCGAATTAGTGTTAACGCTTTGAGTGCTGAAATCACACCGTTTTCTACAAGTGACTAATATGCGTAAATCCACACTAGCGCAGCGGCTGAGAAAATACAGATCTGTGTGACTCAGCGAAGCCGTAATATTTTTCGAACGAAACGCATGTGCGGCGCAACACAGCCGCTGTGTAGAGCGGCAGCACGAATGGCTTAGGTTAAAAAAAAGATCGCAGTCGTCGAAAAAAATCGCAGTCAAAGTGTTAAGTATCCAAAAAATAAATTTATTGTGAGCAGACTTTTAGCATGGAATTAATAAATAAAAACTATTGATTGTACATATTAAGTTAGTTACTCAATAGTTTTTCTTGAATAACTCTTGTGCTAAAAGTTGGTTCACATTTTTTTATCGATCGTTCTAAAAATAAATAAATAATGCTGGACAATAATTGTCCAGCATTATTTGTTATACCTGTCTGTTATACCTTGGGGCTAGATAATGCTGTGTGAATTATTCACACAGCATTATCTAGCCCCAAGGTAAGCAGCTTGTGTTATGGGTACTAGATAACTGATATACATAATACAATATAACCAGAACACCCGACACAAATGTCTGCAGATCGTACACACATTTGTTCCGAGGCGGGAATCGAACCCGCAACCTCCTGCGTCGCAGTCGGACCTTCGCCCACCGCGCCACATCGGTCGTCAAATTGTGCATTTCATTATTTATTTTATGTATCTATTTATTATAACAGTTAACTGTTGATAGCATCTTAAACCTAACATAGGTTCATCTAGACACTACAGTTATCTTTACAATACTAATATTATAGTTATTCCCTGCAAATTTTGGATTTGCCAAAAATAGGTAAGGCCAAAATCAAAGCGAACTCTGTCCGAGACAGGCATGACGGAGGGCCTCTCGACAAAGGGCTGTAAGTCCAAACCATGAATTTATTGAGCCCTTGCAAGTACCGCGACACCCGACGTGAGGGCGGCGCGGAGCAACTACACTAATGGATGCGGCATATTATGCCGTTTGAATTAAGGGATCTCGACATGTTAACACTTTGACTGCTGAAATCACACGGTATGTGTTTTCTACAAGTGACTAATATGCGTAAATCCACGCTAGCGCAGCGGCTGAGAAAATACAGATCTTTGTGACTCAGCACAGCCGTAATATTTTTCGAACGAAACGCATGTGCGGCGCAACACAACCGCTGTGTAGAGCGGCAGCACGAATTTTTTAGGTTAAAAAAAAGATCGCAGTCGTCGAAAAAAAGTCGCAGTCAAAGTGTTAAGGGTCCGGCAACCCTCGCTTGCAAAAATCGCTCCGAATATCGCTGTCCCTGTTTAACCCCGCGCCGCGCCCCATGCGTGCGCGATAGCAATATTAGCCGTTCTAAATTTGATTTGTTCCGTAATACCAAAAATTATGACTGAAAACTGTTTGTATTCTTCACAAATTATTGTTATTCTGTAACTAGACAATATAAGCTATGTTCCTTAATAAATAAAACGTAAGATATTGATGTTTTTAATACGAAATAAATAGCAAGAAAACTTGTCCATTTTCGCATAAAAATGTGCAAAATGCGATTGGCTTTCATTTCATTTTAGGTAAGTATTTTGAAAAAAAAAAACTATTTAGGAACCTAGATAAATACTATTCTAATACAAATAATACAATATTATAGTGGAAATATGCTTGAATTGGAAATCATTTTGGTATTACGTTTGTATGAAGAATTCGTCCCTCCGGAGGCCTCTCAAGCCCATGTTATCATGCATGAACAAAAATTCAACATTATGTCAACGCGAGGAATCTCGACACAACGCAAAACACATAAAGTTAACGTAATCAGGACGCACTGAATCTCGACAAATGTTATTGGGGCTCTAGGAATTAAATTATTTTGTTCTAGCTGCGCCCCGCGGTTTCACCCGCGTGGTGATAGATATTTTGGATAATATACAATATATCTTTATAAATTGTAGCCTATGTGTTATTCTGATGTATAAGCTATATTATTGTAAAGTTTCAATAAAATCCATTCAGTAGTTTTTACGTGAAAGAGTAACAAACATCCATCCATGCTTACAAACTTTCGCGTTTATAATATTAGTAGGATATTTACGATGCAAGAAAAACGTGCTAATAAAAATAGCAGCTTGTGTCAAAAATTTGCGGGAGAATTGGTAGGTTATGTAAAAAATTACAGGTATTAGCATTCTCTATGAAACTGAAACTGTCAAGAGCATTAGCAGATGATGAATTTAGATTTCTTTAAAATATTGATAACTAATTTCTGTCCGCGGCTTCGCACGCGTTGTTTCTCTGACAACGGTTATTTAAATACCCTGAGAACTGTTGTATGGGTTAAAAAGCCTTTAAAGTAACCTCTAAAGTTAATCCAGGTCTAGAGTGACCAGTTTTGGATACCTTTTGGTAGTTTTGGTTTGTGACTAGCACCCAAACAATTTCGCGTTCATTATTTTTATTGTAAGTGATTAATGAATTGCCCGGAGTGTCCCACTGCAGCAAGGGCCTCCCTCCCCTTCTTCCACTCATCTCGGTCCTCAGCAAGTGGAACCCACTCCTTATTGTATAGGTCGAGTTCATCCCGCCATCTCCGCCTAGGCCTATTTACGAATTGTTCATGAAAATAAAAAAATTGAAAGTTCCAAAGTTTTGGTATGTCTGCCCATAAAAACTTACTCGCAGTGCCTTCAGTTATTCCGTGATCATGGCGCATGAAACTGTACCGAAATATTGGAAAACTAAAAAATCAAATCATGCTAAATATCCCGTTTTAAATGACTTTAGTGCTAATAACCAACATCATCATCATCAGCCTATGATAGTCCACTGCTGGACATAGGCCACCCCCAATGAGCGCCGTAGCGCCCTGTCTTCAGCTTGACGCATCCAGCATCTACCTGCAGTCTTTCGCAGATCGACATCCCACCTGGTCGGAGGGCGTCCTACACTACGTTTACCGAGTCGTGGACTCCACTCAAGAACACGTTTGCCCCAGCGGCCGTCGGTCTAATAACCGTGATAGTTTAAAAAAAAAGAAGTGTGTAAATTAACTTGGCTCTCGTAGTTGTAAACACATCCATGCCAAAAATTTCATAGCTCAAGTGTCATTGCTATTTGAGGGTTAAATTTCGATCAAGGGAGGGTTGATATGACTTTTAGAAAAATATATTGCATGAATTTGACTGGCCACTCGAACATATTTATAATAAAAGTATTTTCATATAGTATTTCCATTGCAGGAGGATAATATTATTAAACTTTCTCGATTTCTCTGTTTGTGGATATTAAAGATTATTTAATTAAATTACATATTAAGTAGTTCAGTCCATCCAAAGGTTGCCTGGCAGAGATCGCTTTAAGCGATAAGGCCGCACATTCTTTATTTGTCTTTTTCCTGTCCAATGTATCTGTTTTTATGGTGTGCAATAAAGAATAATTGTATTGTATTGTGAAGTCTTAAAAGAATGGCTCGTGCAACGTTTTTATACAATCCAGAACTTTAAAGGTTAAATTATATTTTTGACCCGGGGCACGGCCCGGTCGCGACACGGTGTAGCGTGAACTTTGAGAATTCCACCAGCGTGAATCATTCTTTTGACAGTGCCTCGGCCGGGGCCCGGCCGGGCACGGCCCGGTCGCGACACGGTGTAGCGTGAACTTTGAGAATTCGACTAGCGTGAATCATTCTTTTGACAGTGCCTCGGCCGGGGCCCGGCCGGGCACGGCCCGGTCGCGACACGGTGTAGCGTGAACTTTGAGAATTCGACTAGCGTGAATAATTCTTTTGACAGTGCCTCGGCCGGGGCCCGGTCGCGACACGGTGTAGCGTGATCTTTGAGAATTCGACCAGCGTGAATCATTCTTTTGACAGTGCCTCGGCCGGGGCCCGGCCGGGTACGGCCCGGCCGGGTACGGCCCGTTCGCGACACGGTGTAGCGTGAATCATCCTTTATTTTGAATATTTTTATTGTATAGTTTAGCATGACATTTAATTCATTAATTTTTAATTAAACTTTACTTTTATTACTTTTTATTAATTAACATGAGAGTTATTATTTGAAATATTTTGTTGTTTGCGAAAATTATTTGGAACATTTTATGTATTCACATGCCAGTAATGTGGCGGATCAATTTATTTGTAATACCAGCTCTCTAATTTACCATGTCTGATATGAATAAATTATTTGAATTTGAATTAATTTCCCCTACGTTCCCATCGCGTTATATCCATCGTACATAGGGCAAACAAAAAGAAAAATTTCTAAACGCGTGAAACAGAACAATAATACAGTCAAAAATAGGAAATATGGAAACTTTTTTCACAGTATTATAATTATACCTAATATATACATAGAAATTACCTAGAACAACACCCGGAACTATTTTTTGTACATTGTACAAATATTTTTCCCAAGTAATACCCAGAACACGATGAACAAATTATCTGCAGATTGTTCGTACAAACATTTGTCCCGAGGTGGGAACCGAACTCCTGCGTCACAGGCGGAACTTCCACTACGCCTCAGAGGTCTACAAATACAAATTGAAATCATCTCGTCCACTGGTTTCACGCCCGCGGCGCCATCTGTAATTAGTTCTATTTCATTCCCGTGGGGGCAGCACTGTTGTTTTTAATTAAGATCTCATCTGCCTCGCTGATTGTGGATCTGTCGGTGGACTGAGTTATAGGGGAAGATTATGAACCACTATTACTTATTCTATTTAGCGATAAGGCCGTCCGTCAGCCTCTATTCTAAGTATTAATTTCTGTATTGTTTTCTGTTTTGTGTATATTAAAAAATCTGAAATGTATATATGATATTTCGATTTTTATGTTTGTCTTGTGTGTATTCATTGTTTGTACAAAGGAGCCATTCTTGACAATTGATATTTTAGGGGCGCTAATGGCGCTCATTGGGGGTGGCCTATGTCCAGCAGTGGACTGCTATAGGCTGATGATGATGATAATAAAAATCGAACCACTCAACTTAAAATATATTAAACCCGAAATATATTCATAAATAAATCACTAATATACCGTGCAAAAGAAGTAGAATCAGCATTGTGCTACACTCAAAGAACATGCGGCGATGTTTTTAAATCTACTCTTATGGGTCACCGAGAGGTTAGTATAGCAGGATTAAAGAGGTTCCTATACTGATTTAATACTTTCATTGCCCATATAGCGTAGACGTCCAGGCTCACAGGGACCGTCTATATATTACGAAGAAACGCTGGAGTAAACGTGGCTTGGCAAACGCAGGATGCTCCCCGACCAGGTGAGATCACAACCTGCGAAAGACTACAGGGAGATGCTGGATGCGGCAAGTTGAAGACAGGGCGCTATGGTGCTCATTACGAAAGGCCTATGTCCAGCAGTGGACTATTAATAGGAGGATGATGTTGATAATCTTTAACACTTTTATTACCCATGATGCATATGTCCGGGTTGACCATCGCGCGTATATCTCCGACAGCGTGCCTGCCCTTTTGGATCATGGACAGCATGGACACTGAATTGGTTAAGGATATCTACCTATGTTATTAACTTATTAACCGTAGTTAACACAAGGACCGTACTTAAACCACCCGTAAGTTAGTTAATAGTTCCTATTTTAGTTACAAACTAAACCAAAGTGACTCTTAAGCAAGATCGGCTAAGTTTCGGGTTCACCTGAACTCTATGTAGCTTGACTAATTAGGGGTCAGTAACATGCATGGGTAAGCAAAGTTAGCATTGATTTGTCGACCTGTCTGTTTGTATGTATAAATAAATAAATAAATAATAAATGATGCTGGACAATTCACACAGCATTATCTAGCCCCATGGTAAGCAGAGCTTGTGTTATGGGTACTAGATAACTGATATACATAATACAATACATTACATAGATAGATATTTTTTATTATACATATGTAAAGACTAGAACACCCGGAACAAATATCTGCAGATCGTACACACAATTGTTCCGAGGCGGGAATCGAACCCGCAACCTCCCGCGTCGCAGGCGGACCTTCGCCCACCGCGCCACATCGGTCGTCTGATATTATCCTTAACTTTGGATGGTCAACATCAAGCAGTGTAGTAGTTAACCTTTCTAAAAAAAGGTTTTTTGTATTTTGCAGATAACCTACATTGTGGTAACTCAACCGTTAATATTCATGTAAAAGCTTATACATAAGTTTATCTTCTATCACCAAATTATGAATAACAGCGCCCCCTAGCGAAGTTTTTAATTAAATATTTAAATTCATGCTACAACCCGAGATAAGAAGGGAGTTTGCTGTGTCAACTGCCTTGATACTTTACGCTTAAATTTGGAATGGAGCCAACATGGCCCTGATATTTTTTACTTACATTATTACTATTGTATTGTCATCATCATCATCATCATTAGCCTATCAGTCCACTGCTGGACATAGGCCTTCCTAATGAGCGCCATAGCGCCCTGTCTTCAGCTTGCCGCATCCAGCATCTACCTGCAGTCTTTCGCAGGTCGTCATCCCACCTGGTCGGAGGGCGTCCTACACTACGTTTACCGAGTCGTGGTCTCCGCTCAAGAACACGTTTGCCCCAGCGGCCGTCGGTTCTTCATCAATTGTATTGTACTATAGTACTATTGTATTTAATTTCAAATTTGAAATTTAATTACATTACATTAAATAAATAAATAAAGCTGTACAATCCACACAGCGTTATCTAGCCAAAGCTAAGCCAAAGGTTGTTTTATGGGTACTAGATGACTGATTTACATAATACATACAATACATTACATAGATAGATATTTTTTATAATACATAGAAAATTACAAGAACACCCTGAACAAATTAATGCTGATCGTTTAAACATTTGTCCCGAGGCGATAATCTAACCCGCAACCTCCTGGGTCGCAGGCGCATCTTTGCCCACCACGCCTTCGCTACAGAGGTCGTCAACATTAAAGTGAGAAGTATCAACAGAACCTATACATTTGCCTATACACACAAAACAGAAAATAATACAGAAATAAAAACTTATTAGTCTTATTTACACAGTCATTTAAACATGAATTAGTAGACTGCGCTTACTATTTCATGGTGTGATAAAAAAGGATTTAAATATTTGAAAACTTTGAATTTAATTTTAAAACTATCATTTTCGGACTATTTTAAGCCTAAGCTATCTCCATAATATAAGTATTTAAAGCGTCGAGCGTCCAAAGATCACAGAAAATATTGTATACTATATATTTTTGCTCAACCCATGGTCGGCAAACAAGTCGTCCTTATACTAAGTCTAAGTAGGTGTGTTCGATATAAAACATCCAAGTACCAAGACCATTCTACCCTAATCTTAAACATGGCGTCTCAAATGGCGCGGTGGAGCGTAGCGGACGTGACGTCACGGCGTTACTGCCGTTAACTGATTCGTCTAACGGACTTAACGAAGCGATTTGTAGATATTTTTCGAGACGATTGATTGTCAGATACGAATGAAAAGTTAAAAAGTCAAAGAGGCAAAAAGTCATAGGTGCAATGTTTGGCTGTATAATTTTTAATGAAATTTTGTTCTGATTACTTTGTCAATTGTGGACTGATTTTATACTTTTGTTTTTAATGTTTAACCGACATCAAAAAGGAAGAGAAACAATGTTTGGTTGTATGTTTTTTAATTAATGTTAATTCCGAGTACTTAACACTTTGACTGCGATTTTTTTTCGACGACTGCGATCTTTTTTTTAACCTAAAAAATTCGTGCTGCCGCTCTACACAGCGGTTGTGTTGCACCGCACATGCGTTTCGTTCGAAAAATATTACGGCTGTGCTGAGTCACAAAGATCTGTATTTTCTCAGCCGCTGCGCTAGTGTGGATTTACGCATATTAGTCACTTGTAGAAAACACATACCGTGTGATTTCAGCAATCAAAGTGTTAAAAGAAAACGAAAATAAAAAGATAACCTAAAATCAAAGTGGTAACTTCTTCCTAGCATTACTTTATGTAATTTAAATTTTGTGACCTAATCCATAATCATGGTCTATAGGAAATAAAGCACTTAGATGTTAGATGTGGACTAATTTGGATAAATTTTGTTAATAATCCTAATTATCTAAACGATTGACTCTACCAATGAAGGTTTTATAAATCCCGCCTAAAACATACAACAATACATAAAATATTAATGAAAACCGGGAGTTTGAAATTAAAAGCAAACAATTTGGCAGCTTTGAACTCTGGTCCTTAGAGAATTTTACAAAGGAGTCTTGCAATGATTTATCCTCTTTTACCCTTTGGAAAAAAGTCTTCGGACCAAAGAGGTTGTGTATTGCTGCACTTTGCTTTGAAGTTGTGCCAAAGTCTAGAACAAAATGCGGTAAGAGGGTAATATTTTATAAAACGGGATTTATATCACTCTCTGAAAATACCTAATTTTAAATTTAACTACTTTTCAGTATCTCAGTATAATTTTTATGTCCGAATCTTTTTTATTGCTAGAAAGATGGTAAGGAGTCGCCGCGTTCTTTACCATCTTTCTAGTTTTTTTTTTTAAATTGACATGACTCTTCGCGAAATACCTACGCCCGGCCTTCTTTCGAGGCTGCAGCCATATAAACCATATAAAAAACATATTAACTAGAACTTTATTGTATACCTCTTGAGACTCTGCGGGTTTCAAAAAATAATCGCGTGACCCGAGAGCTGGTGCGGGCAATGCAGCCAATACAGCGCAGCGGGGCAATGCAGCCAGCAGCATCTTGGGGACGCACGCCAACTGGTATCGATATGAATCAGTCGTATCTTTAGACTTTTTGCAACTGTCTGCAGTTAGCTCAATTGTTTCCATTGTAAATACTAGTTCAATTTTTTTCTATTATTTGATCGTAATTTTCTTTAAGTGTGTTCCTATACAAGTTCGGATATAAATTGAGTTTTTTCTATTTTCTAAACGCTCGTAAAGCTATCGTCCACTGCACGAATGAAGTCGTCAACGTGCAAAAACTCGTTACAAATCCTAATTTTTAAAGCTTAGTCTATGGCTAGCTTATCTGACAGTGTAGTGTGTTCACCCCCTGTTTGAGCCACCGCCCGGCACAAAGGTAACCCCTAGGTAACCCTCACAATGGTTCCACAATACCCCGCAGCCACCCTTTGTCGCTACGATTAATATTTAAACAAGAATTCTGTAGGGATGTATGAGTGTCGATATCGATAAATTTACATTTAAAAATTACCAGGAGTGTCGATATCGATAAATAATCTTAAAAAATTCTAAAAATGTTTTTGTTATGGCCAGAATGACGACCGGGAAATGTTTTGCCTTCTATTTTTAATAATTATTGTCCCACTGCTGGGTAAAGGCCTCCCTTTTCTCCTTCCATTCGCAATCCAACGCTGCAACAGGCCATGATGGAAGATATGCCTCGAGAAAAAAACTATAACCCGTTTAAGAGCCTCTCGAAGCCTACCGTATATCGTACCTATTGGCCGTACCTACCGTTAGCGTAACTCCTTATTTTTAGTTTCACTTGTATAAAGGAAGACAAACTAAAATAAATTAAGGATTCATAACGAACCACGTTGGTATTCTTCCAAAACAAATAAGATTGAAAGAAAGAAAGAAAATATTTTTATTTACCTTAAAAACTAGCATACACAATAAACTTAAAACTACGCAAATTAATACTATATATCTTACAAATTATTGTGCGTAGCAGTGTTCATGGGAAATATGGCCTTCACTCAGCATTGTGCTGGGTGCACACTAATGTGTCCACCCAGCGCTGATTGTCAGTGAAGACCAGAGGGGTCGTGTCACGTCACGGTCGTCAGGTGCGTGATTTATACATAAAAATAGTAAACAAAATTGCATTACATTATTACTTATACATTATACAATACTTATTTATAAATTCTATCCTTATTCATTCTAACCAAAATATAAGACCGGTGGCTGTGGCTTGCTTAGATTCGTAGCTAACTGTTACATCCTTCTTACGTTTGTCAAACTACGATAGTTTTAGAGTATTATGGATTTTTAGATGTATAATTTAAATTTTTAATATCGGTAGCTGGCTTCGACAAAGGTTGTGTCGTGCTGTGAAAAACACAACTTCACAGTGGAAAAGGTTCAAACTGTTCGACAAAAGACTTTTTTAATGATACCTATATATACATAGGTATATCCCACAACTATTGACAGATTTGATTTTTCTTTCGATGTGTTTTATAGCCATTTTGTGGCAGTAGAAGCGGGTTGAAATCTTTTTATTGATAACAACACAGATTTTTATTTATAAGATAAAAAGATTATCACTAGAGGTATTTTTATTGGTATATTATATATTCCTACTACCTACCCTAGGTATTACCTAATCATTAACCATCAAAATAATGCAACAAATAAAACGAAAAAGTTTATAACTTGTCCGTTTTGTCGACATCTGTGTTGTGTTAACTATCGACTTTACCCCATCCCTACCGCCGTAGGCGACGACGCGTTCCAATTAGCCAATGCAAACAGTACAGACAGACAGACTTAAGGCAAACACCTACTGCTGCACACGGATGCTATCCTACTAATATTATAAACGTCAAAGTTTGTAAGTATGGATGGATGGAAGTTTGTTACTGTTTCACGTAAAAACTACGGAATAGATTTTAATGAAACTCTACAATATTACAGCTTACATATCAGAATAACACATAGGCTACAATTCATAAAGATATATAGTATATTATCCAAAATATCTATGTGTTATGGGTTAAAGGTAAAAGTATGGTGCATAAAGGTGAAAATACGTTTTTACCATAAATCAGTCCCTATAGGATATAAATAAAATTAAACATTTCTATATAAGCAACACGTATAAAGCCGGGGGCAAATACTTAGTTCTGAATAAGGCTTTCACTGTATGGCATACTGTCTCATCTTTTGTATAAAAAGTGATTGCAGAGAAAGTCCTAATTTTTGAATAGAATAGAATAGAATATACTTTATTGCACAAAAAGTTGTACATAGGCGAGCATAATGCTAGATAGCATTCTCTACCTGCTAACCTTTGGGTAGTGTGGACAACAGTTTGGTAGGTAGTGCTATATAATAGAGATAATAAAATATACTACTCATAATTATACTAAGCTACTTATATTATACTTAAACAGTATATACCTATATAAATAATTAATATATGATTAAATGAATTTTATTATGAATTTTTGAAGAGAGTTTATCCTGATTTTATTCTGAGATCGTACTTTGATAATATACTTACATTAGAAACATCATTGTTCAGAACACAAAGAAACTTATAGCCGAGAACTATTAGCTTTAAAAAAACTTTCGATATATTTATTTATTGACGACCTCTGTTGCACGGTGGGCGAAGGTCCGCCTGCGACGCAGGAGGTTGCGGGTTCTATTCCCGCTTTGGAACAATAGTGTGTACGATCTGCAGATATTTGTTCCGGGTGTTCTAGTTTTTACATATGTATAATAAAAAATATCTATCTTTGTAATCTATTGTATTATGTAGATCAGTTATCTAGTACCCATAAGACAAGCTCTGCTTACCATGGGGCTAGATGATGCTGTGTGGATTTTCCAGCATTATTTATTATTTGACGGACCTTTGCCCACCGCGCCACATCGGTCGTCACTCGACTCATGTGAACATAATAGAGACAGTATTCCCTAGGTGGATGTTCTAGCAATTTGATGCCAATTAACACGACCGTATTTTACGTGCGCCGCTATGGGCTGACAGCTTAATCTCATCTAACAATTTCGTACGTCGTTTGTGGGCTCAGGTAGCTCAAGTTGATTTTGATATTAACATGTGTTGCCAGCTGAAAAACACTGAGGGGGACTAGGGATGATTACGATTCCAGTGGCAACACTCAATTCCACACAAAAAGCAATTGAGTTTCTGTATTTGATGTACAGGGATAAGTAAGTATTTTAAAGTATTTTGTTGTTAAATAAAAATAAAATGCTGGACAATTCACACAGTGTTATCTAACCACAGCCACGGGTAGTAGCTATGGGTAGGTACTATATAACTAATATACATAATTACATACAGAGATGTTTTTTATTATACATGTAAAATGACCAGAACACCCGAGACAAATATCTACAGATCGTAAAAATCCCGAGGTGGGAATCGAACCCACGACCTCCTGCGTCGCAGGCAGACCTTCGCGTCCTTCGCCCACCGCGCTACATAGGTCGTCAATAAGTACTTATCTGCATATTTTCATCTAGGTAACAAACAACTGCAAACAGAATTTAGTATCTAACCCTTAGGCAGTTGTCTCACCGGCAACGATGAACGAGTAGCGAGCAGAGCTAGAATGTAGAAACGAGTCGGCGGCGGCGCAACGTGAAGCGGGGAGCGAGTATCGCTGGGCGAGTGTTATCTTTCCTGGCTCTTGTCGACCAGCGACAAACTAGTGAAGCGAGTCCTCGCCGGCAGTGTGAACAGTCAGCGATCAACTATTTGTATATGCATCTCTTTTGTTTACACGGAATGTATATCTATTGTACGTTTCCTGAGCGAGAAAATAGACGATAGTTAGTCGTTTTCTGCCTTATGCAATTCTGTTTCAATCCATTCATTATTATCACAAGAATTTGCGAGGATGTTTCAAAGTAAATTGATAAAAGCTTTCGAACTATTGAACAATTATCTTGTATTTTGTTGTTAAATAAGAAGATTCACTATCTCAACATAGTAAAAAATCGCTTCCCGGTGTCTATCTGACCCTACGTATGTTTAGATCTTTAAAACTACGCAACGGATTTTGATGCGGTTTTTTTTATAGATAGAATGATTCAAGAGGAAAGTTTTTAAACCATTTGACTTAGATTTCTGCATATTTTCTGCTAGTATCTACATACATAAGCCAATAAACAATACCCAACAGAAACCAATGTAAACATACATAATTCTGTATCTCCCCTTTTCCAATTTTGTTTCAATCCAGACAGACAGACGTACAAAAAAACCGCAAAGGGTCAGAATCGCTGACCTGTCGGCGCGAAAAAACTGACCGGTAATTAACGCTCGGTTATCTACCTATTATTTAGTTATCGATTCTGCATTGCTCGGAGTTTCTCTGAAGGATAGGATTCGTAACGAATACATCCGACAGAGAACCAAAGTTATCGATATAGCTCTGAGAATTAGCAAGCTAAAGTGGCAGTGGGCCGGCGATATCTCGCGACGAACCGACAACCGCTGGGGTAAACTTGTTCTTGAGTGGAGACCACGACTCAATAAAGGTAGGACGCCCTTCGACCAGGTTAGATGACCTGCGAAAGACTGCAGGTAGATGCTGGATGCGGCAAGCTGAAGACAGGGGCTATTATTTCAATTCTTAGAGATTACCCAGAGCGCGAGGACTTACGCACTATAATAACTAAAACCAACTTTTTCATACATCAAACAGCAAAGCGCTTTATTTCCTTGAGACCTTTTAGGACTCGACTACTTCTTATACACGTCACAATAAATTGCATAAGTAAAACGACCGACCGGTGACGTTGACGACCGATGTGGCGCGGTGGGCGAAGGTCCGACGCAGGAGGTTGCGGGTTCGATTCCCGCCTCGGAACAATTGTGTGTACGATCTGCAGATGTTATTATTGTTTCGGGTGTTCTGGTTGTTTTCTATGTATACCACAGATTATCTAAATAAGAACATAACAGAATACTAAAAAAAACAAATAATAAATATTACAAATACCACTAAAAAGTCATTTAAAACGGGATAGGTACTATACGTACCTACTTTCATCACACCCTCCTGAAACCTGTCCATGACAAAGCCGGTGTGACGTTGTCCAGACATTGCTAATTGACCAATCCAGCCCCCTCAGCGATTTATATCCCATTACTTCCTCAAAGCCATAAAAAGTTGAAAAAGTCTGTTATACCGATCGCTTAGGGAAAAAAAATTCGACTTTCTAAACCAATCCTACTAATATTATAAACGTCAAAGTTTGTAAGTATGGATGGATGTTTGTTACTCTTTCACGTAAAAACTACTGAATGGATTTTAATGAAACTACACAATAATATAGCTTACATGTCAGAATAACACATAGGCTACAATTCATAAAGATATATAGTATATTATCCAAAATATCTATCACAACGCGGGTGAAACCGCGGGGCGCAGCTAGTATCAAAGTAATATGATGTTTGAACAAAAAGCTAATACTGACTACAGATTTCTATCGGTTTGCACTGTGTTTGTTTTTACTTTGCGGGACAAATAGTTAGTACTCGCGGGTTCGATTCCCGCCTCGGAACAATTGTGTGTACGATCTGCAGATAATTGTTCCGGGTGTTCTGGTCGTTTTCTATGCAATGTATTGTATTATGTGTATCAGTTATCTAGTACCCATAACACAAGCTCTGCTTACCATGGGGCTAGATAATGCTGTGAGAATTGTCCAGCATTATTTATTTATTTATATACAAAACTAAAATAAATCATCAAAATCGCCACAAAATTGACGGAGAGATCGACTAACATGCATAGAACCAACATAGAACCACTTCATTTTTTAAAGTTGGTCTAATACTTAGTAGAAAGAAAATTAGTAGATTTTCAAACATGGCGGCGACTATACCTATTTTTATTCGACAGAGAATCGAACAGTTGCGTTCGATGAATGATTCGAAGATGTAATCGATGATGAATATTCTCGCAAAAGCTTTTAATTATGGTGTTTTACCATAATTAAAAGCTTTTGCGAGAATATTCATTCTCCATTTTATTTCCAATTCTAAATTGAAAACTTCCAAAACAATTGGCGCTCGAAAGAATTCGTGTTGATTTTTCCGGAAGGCCGATTCGCCTTTTGAATTTTAAATGGCGACAACGATCTTCGAATTTAGATTTTTATTATTTAATTTGACAGATTGGTGCTTTGTATTATGGACAGACGCAGGGTGCTTTGTATTTTCAGTGATGTGGGTACATTTTTAAAAGCTGGCGTATTAGGCGACATATTCTTTCGTTTATTCGTAAAATTAATCAGGCGCGCTAATGTCACTTCGTTCTAAATTTCCGTTTTCATTCGATTAGTGAAACGAACGAACGAATATTTTGACTAATAATTTAATATGTCAATATGCTGGATGCGGCAAGCTGGAGAAAGGTGCTAAGGCGCGCATATAGCGCCTATGTCCAACAGTGGACTAATTATAGGTTGATATTTATGATAATGATGTAAAAAAGTTATAATACAAGTGCCCAAATGCACAAGTGTAGGCACAAACCGGAGGCGGATGGCGTATAACTGCGGTCCAACCGCCAGAAACAGATGTCCTAGTAGGGTGAGAGAATTACATTACTTTCTATGTTTGATTATTGAAGAAATGCAAAAATTTTCCTAGCATTAAAAAAAGCTGAGGTAAGCGTGTTTTTGAGTGGAGACCGCGACTCGGTAAACGTAGTGTAAGACGCCCTCCGACCAGGTGGGATGACAACCTGCGAAAGACTGCAAGCAGATGCTGGATGTGTCAAGCTGAAGACAGGGCCCAACAATGGACTATTATTAGATGATGAAAAATTCTATATTATACAAGTGCACAAATGCACAAGTGTGTGCACAAACACAAGTGCAGTGCACTCTTATCGATCTTTATCGAGGCGAGGTCAGGCTTATATATATGGTCCAACCGCCAGAAACAGATGTGCAAGTAGGGTGACAGAATTGGATTACTTTCTATGTTTGATTATTGAATTGTGGTCTCCGGTCGCCGTTATCTCGTTATTAATCCGATGATGTAGTGCTTGCTGCTGCCAGCGGGTCTGCACGCTTTTTCTGTGAATTCGAGATATTATTGGTTGCCAGTGGGTTATATAAAACCAAAGAATTAATATTGTTTCATTCTAATCTCGCAACATACCTATCTATCGTATAGTGTCCTGGGTAAAAAATATATATTTCTACTAGCTGCGCCCCGTGGCTTCGCCCCCGTCCAAATCTATGTGTCAAATGATTTAAATTATAAAAATATATCTAATGTATCCTATGTTAGACTCCTGGTTCTTAGCTACCTCTCCACCAATTTTCAGCTAAATCGGTTCAGCCGTTCTCGAGTTATAAGTGTTGTAACAAACACGACTTTCTTTAATATATATAGATTTAGTCCATCAGGTAGATTATCAGAAGATATTGGACACGTATTTTTTCTTTTGTCAATCAAACAAATACTTACAAAAATAAAGCGCGTCAAAGTTGAGTGGGGGCTCGTGACGTCACAACTTGCTAAAAAGCGTAGCGAGACGTGACGTCACGCGGAACTCTAACCGGCTATATCTTCACATTGTTTTGTTTAATTGTCAAAAGAAAAAACACGGGTCCAATATCTTCTAATAATCTAACTGACGGACTTAGTAGAGATTTTTTTAAGACCTATTTAAAACTGATTTATTACAAATTATAAAAAAGTGTTTGTATTTCAATCAGTATGTACAAGCTCATATTAGAAAAATTGCACAAGAGAACCTTAAAAACGAATAGGATTGCTGAAGAGGGTATATAAATTATAGTTTGACCGCAACCGCTGTACCACACCTGAGGTATGCGAGCGGCGAGACGGGGGGGAAGTACCGCTCCGATCCATCAGTCTGCCGTCAACGCGAACTCTTGCTCTTTTTTCCTCGCCCCCCACCTCGCCGCACTTTCCTAAGGAGCTATATTATTCTGAAGTTCCATCTAAATCTATCCAGTAGTTTTTGCGTGAAAGAGCAACAAACATACATACATCCTCACAAACTTTCACTTTTATAATATTAGTAGGATTCTCTTTCGTAAAACTTCATCAAGCCCCGTGAAATATTTTCCACTTTTATAATCCAGTGCGATATTTCAATCGCCGCCATAAATTGTTGAAATGTCCGGGATTTAATTGACAGTCCCCTCGGCATGTGGGGAATGCAAGGGTAAAGTACTGTCGACGGCAAAAATTGATGGAGTAATACAAAATCACAGTCACATTAATTTGAGACCACTTGATTATTTCTAATACTTGGTCTATACCTTTATTGATTCCGTATAGTTTTCGCTTTTTTATGGTATATTTTTTAGGGCGTAGGTGTAGTAGATAGCGAGATATAACGATTTATGTAAAAAATGGGACGCGCTCGCGGCGGCGGCGGCGCGGCGTGATTTTTGTCCGCGAAACTCGAACATAATATAGGGCTATATAGGTTTGGCCGGACGCTCCAGTGGTTAGAGAAGTCATACTTCATACAAGATTATTTTACTGTTTTATGTTCACTTCAATTTTTTTGTCCACTAGTGGAAGAAGTGAAAAAGAAACCACTAGTACATATTTGGTTTTTACGTAGATGTAAAGGAAGTTGGAACATTTGAACGACTAAAACATGCATTACAATTCTACCTTCTAGGTACTATCTAATAATACAAAGTCGGGTTTGTTCGAACACATTAGCTCGAGAACGGCTAGCTGCGCCCCGCGACTACGCCTGCGTGGAAATTTCTGCGAAATGAATATTATCGAGTACTAGAAAATATTTTTTAAAAAGAATAATGAAATGCGTGACCGGAAGAATAGGGATTCATCATCACTATACATAGTATAAAACAAAGTCACTTGCCGCTGTCTGTCTGTCCCTATGTATGCTTAGATCTTTAAAGTACGCAAAGGATTTTGATGCGGTTTTTTAAAATAGATAGAGTGATTCAAGAGGATGGTTTATGTAAATAATAAATGCGTTTGCACCCGGGCGATGCCGGGGCCGGTCGCTAGTTTAGATAATATAGATATATGTATGTAGATAGATATATATTTATGTATGTATTGTTACAAATTTGTTACAGTTTGTTGACAGCATCTTAAATCCTAACATAGGTTTATCTAGACACTAGAGTTCTCTAAACAATACTAAGGTTAAAATTATAAATCATCGGTAAATAATATGATTGCAGTGAATCAGAGATGTTCACTAATACATTCACAGATGGCTTCGCGGCAATTATGCGAAAACGAGTGGCATCTCTGATGTACTAGAGTGACAGGCAGTAACAACAGCATCCTGAAAGTAATATCTAGTAAATTTGACTGTCCAATACGACACCACTGGGTGAAATTACTTATACTCTAGATTTAATTATTTTGGTTGTATTTTCTTCGTTGTAATTGATTTTGTTTTTTGTAATATTGTGTATGTGTTTTTTATTGACCTTTGTTTTCTGATAATAAAGAATTTGAATTGAATTGAATTGTACATTATAGAATTACAGAAAACCTGTCAAATCATTTCCGCTGCCCTGTTGTCTTCAGCGAGTGTACCGGGGCGGGGCGGCGAGCGTATCGCCGCTTTAATATTTCCACGCGCCAGGATAGGAAAGGTCGATTGAGTGCTGAAAATTCCCTGAGGAATTTTAATTAGCAGCATTTTAGACGGTTCTACCCGTTATGACCTACGGAGCTGAGACGTGGACACTCACGGTAGGGCTGGTCCACCAGTTCAAAGTCTCTCAGCGAGCTATGGAAAGAGCTATGCTCGGAGTTTCTCTGATGGATAGAATTCGTAACGAATACATCCGACAGAGAACCAAAGCTATCGATATAGCTCTGAGAATTAGCAAGCTGAAGTGGCAGTGGGTCGGCCATATCTCGTGAAGAACCGACGGCCGCTGGGGCAAACGTGTTCTTGAGTGGAGATCACGACTCGAACGCCCTCCAACCAGGTGGGATGACGACCTGCGAAAGACTTCAGGTAGATGCTAGATGCGGCAAGCTGAAGACAGGGCGCTATGGCACTCATTGGGGGAGGCCTATGTCCAGCAGTGGACTAACATAGGCTGATGATGCTGACAGACACATATATGATGTGAAACAGATCTTAGTATATTTTTCCACAAGGGTCCACAACACACCACTAACGAGGTTGTTATACGAGAAAGACAAGACCGAGTTATTGGTTTTGAATCGAGTGAAAAACAATAACTTTTCACTTCGATTCGATTATGAGAAAATATCACAATCGAAACTAATCTTCATATTTCGGTTTCAGTTTATTTATTTCCACCGTAGGTACACATGTTACATTTGATGTCGTTAAGGCCAGCGGAAGACGTATTCCCCATACAAACGTAATACCAAAATTATTTCTAATTAAAGCATGTTTCAACTATAATATTTTATGATTTATATTTGAATAGTATTTATCTAGGTTCCTGGACATACCTAAAATTCAATGAAAACCAATCGCATTTTGCACGTTTTTATACGAAAATGGACAAGTTTTCTTCCTATTTGTTTCGTATTAAAAACAACAATATCTTACGCGTTATTTATTAAAGAACACAGGTTATATTGTCTAGTTACAGAATAACAATACTATGTGAAGAATACAAATAGTTTTCAGTCATAATTAGCAATTATTATTACGAAACACCACCAAATTTAGAACGGCTAATATAGGGCTTATTCCCAGAGGTCCATGACTCTATTGTTCTCAAAAAAGTAAGTTTCATACATAGTTTCCCAGCGGGTCCACGACATTTTAAAATACCTGATATTTCCTTTCCCAACGGGTCCATGGAATTGTTTGGAACAGTTAGCACGAAAAGCTTCGATAAGATAGGATAAATATTAGTTTCTTCTTGAAATAAAAGGCAATGAATAAAAATATCAGGATTTGACTTTTTTATTGGATCACAAAAATTATTCAACAACGTTGAATAATATCAATCTTAAATCATTAACACTTTGACTACTGAAATCACACGGTATGTGTTTTCTACAAGTGACTAATATGCGTAAATCCACACTAGCGCAGCGGCTGAGAAAATACAGATCTGTGTGACTCAGCACAGCCGTAATATTTTTCGAACGCAACGCATGTGCGGCGCAACACAACCGCTGCGTAGAGATGCAGCACGAATTTTTTAAGGTTAAAAAAAAAAGCAGTCATCGAAAAAAAATCGCAGTCAAAGTGCTAAAAGTCACAGTTCTCTCTAAGCATTAAAAGTCACAGTTTAAGTATAATCAAAATAAATCATTTAAAATAAATCAATTAAATAAAATAGTGCTAGTGATTTTTACAAGAGCCTCAGTTGAGCCTCACTGAAGTTGGGAGCGAGCGTCGCCGGGCCCTGAAATATTACATTACTACTAATTAGCAGTGGGACGAAATAGGCTAAATAAAGTAATATAGTAAAATTATCTAAACCTGCAAAAAAATATAATAGTATAAAAGATAATCACATGCTATTACAACGCAGAAAATGTTATAAATTCAATATGAATAAAAGAAATTATAGGTTTGCACGGATGTCAAGCTAGAGTTTCACGCAAGGGTTCATATGGTTTAAGAAATGAAATGAAATGAAAATATTTATTAAAAAAGAAATACACAATAGATAGATAGATAACACTTTATTACACCACACAAAACAGAAAAGGATACAGAGATAAAAACTTAGAATATAGGTATAAAGGGCGGCCTTATCGCTGAGAGCGATCTCTTCCAGGCAACCTTGGGATGGACTGGACATGAACGAACAATATAGATGGTGGCACTTTAATAAATAATTGGTAACAAATACACTAAATACCTACATAACAAACATTATAATAAACTTACATAGACATAAGATAAGGCTATCAATATTTCATATGGATAAATAATGCTGATGCAGCAGTTTTCTGAAGACAGGGAGTGATTTTGCACAATAACAATGGTTAACTCTATGCTAAGCTAAAGTCAGGTGTTATCCAATTGTGTGTATGATCTGCAGATATTTGTTCCGGGTGTTCTGGTCGTTTTCTATATATAATTAAAAAAATATCTATCTATTTAATGTATTGTATTATGTATATCAGTTATCTAGTACCCATAACACAAGCTCTGCTTACCATGGGGCTAGATAATGTTGTGTGAATGTCCAGCATTATTTATTTATTTATTTATCCGTTTCTCGTCAATTAAAATAATTATAATTAGGTACATAAGTTCGTTTGAATTGGGCATGTAGAGATCAGGTATGGTTCGTCTTTGAGGAATTGCAAATTAACACTTTGAGTGCTGAAATCACACGGTATGTGTTTTCTACAAGTGACTAATATGCGTAAATCCACACTAGCGCAGCGGCGGAGAAAATACAGATCTTTGTGACTCAGCACAGCCGTAATATTTTTCGAACGAAACGCATGTGCGGCGCAACACAACCGCTGTGTAGAGCGGCAGCACGAATTTTAAAGGTTAAAAAAAAGATCGCAGTCGTCGAAAAAAAATCGCAGTCAAAGTGTTAAAGAAACTTGATTCTTACAAGAATTACAATAATAAACATAAAAAAAATTCGAAGATATTTTTAGAATTATTTTAAGTTGTATCTGTATGTGTTGTATTTGTTTGTATTATTGTATTGTAGCTGATTTTTTTTTGTCAAATAAATTCATAAAATTTCATCAATTAAAAACTCTTTATTTCATCAAACATTACATGTACACACAGTAAATGATTACTTAGAAACCGACCTCTCCTCAATTTGACGACCGATGTGGCGCGGTGGGCGAGGGTCCACCTGCGACGCAGGAGGTTGCGGATTCGATTCCCGCCTCGGGACAAATGTTTATACGATCTACAGATATTTGTTCCGGGTGTTCTGGTCGTTACCTATGTCTAATAAAAAACATCTATCTATGTATTATGTAAAGTATTGTATTATGTATATCAGTTATCTGTTACCAATAACACAAGCTCTGCTTATCTTGGGACTAGTTAACGCTGTGTGGTTTGTCCAACATTATTTATTATTTATTTATTATTCTGCGAACTGAGTGCGTTTTTCCATTTCCGCAACGGAACCCTAAAAAGATATTACAATGTCCCCCAGTCACATGTGTTAGCCCGAATGTAATATTCACAATTTGATTTATCGCTGCGAGGAGAATCACTATTTTTGGCTTAGCCATTTCTATAATATGTTCGCCGTTGCTTTTTGGTTAGCAGTGATGTGAACTAGGTTCAAACTGCCAGTATTTTTTATAAGTTGTTATACAAGTCGTCGGTTCTTCGCGGGATCCGCTGGGGCAAACGTGTTCTTGAGTGGAGACCACGACTCGGTGAACGTAGTGTAGGACGCCCACTGACCATGTGGGATGACGACCTGCGAAAGACTGCAGCTAGATGCTGGATGCGGCAAGCTGAAGACAGGGCGCTATATACAGTTCAATTGCAGTCGGCGTGCATTCAAACTGCAACTGAACTGCAATTTGCAGTTGGATTTCAGTTGAAATGTCTGTGTATAATCTATGTATAATAAAAAATATCTATCTATGTAATGTATTGTATTATGTATATCAGTTATCTAGTACCCATAACACAAACTCTGCTTACCATGGGGCTAGATGATGCTGTGTGAATTATCCAGTATTATTTATTTATCCTCACGCAGCCCGAGCGAAGTCGCTCACAGAAGCTAGTGTTCGTATAAATAGAGACAGCGCTTAAACAATGAATACATTCAATACAAACATGATTCCGTTTCATTGCCCCGCGCGCGCCCCGGACTCCTCTTGCTTATAAATAAAAGTTACACGGAACACTGGCTCCAATTTCACGATTCAAATGTGAAGGGGCCGTTAGGATAATGTGGATACGATAGATAGAATATGAAGAGCTCTGCTCGGGGTTTCTCTGAAGGATAGGATTCGAAATAATACATCCGACAGAGAACTCAAGTTATCGACGTAGCTCTGAGAATTAGCAAGCTGAAGTGGTAGTGGGCCGGCCATATCTCGCGAAGAACCGACGACGGCCGCTGGGGCAAACGTGTTCTTGAGTGGAGACCACGACTCTGTAAATGTAGTGTAGAACGCCCTCCGACAAGGTGGGATGACGACCTGCGAAAGACTACAGGTAGATGCTGGATGAAGACAGGGCGCTATGGCGCTCATTGGGGGATGCTGAAGATGATGATGATGATGAACTAACTAGCTGTTCCCCGCGGTTTCAACCGCGTTAAACTCGAATTTAACTTTACGAGGTGATTTTTTACACCTTGGGTTACATTAATGGAGTTGGAGCTGCTTGCAGCTCGCGCACACCTCAACAGCTAGAAGTATAAGATACATAAGATCATATCCACATATTTCTAACGCCCTGGAATAATTCTGACTAGGAGAATGATTCAATCTTGTATTCCTTACATTCTTTCCCCTCGTAAAAGAAATTCAAATGAATTAAAATGAGGGTCCTTTGTCTTAGCCCATCGTTTGTTGTCTGGGAGAGATCGTAAGATACGAAAACTGGGATCACTTTGTTAAAGATAAGGTATATGTAGATAATTTAATTGCAAAAACACTTATAAAATAAAGATTGTAATTAATTTATGTATGACACAACAATTTTGACCAATTTATATTTAACTAGCTGTGCCTCGCGGCTTCCCGCGTGGAAATCTATGTGTCAAATCTATATATATAAAAGAAAGTCGTGTTTGTTACAACACTTATAACTCGAGAACGGCTGAACCGATTTAGCTAAAAATTGGTGGAGAGGTAGCTTAGAACCAGGAGTCTAACATAGGATACTTTTTATCATTTTAACCATTTGACTTGACACATAGATTTAACGGGGGCGAAGCCGCGGGGCGCAGCTAGTGGTTTATAAACCTTCATCTTGAATCAGCTTATCTATAAAAAATACCGCATCAAAATCCGTTGCATAGTTTTAAAGATCTAAGCATACATAGGGACAGATAGACAGCGAGAAGCGACTTTGTTTTATAACTATGTAAAGATTAGTGATATTATGAAAATTTGTTTTTCGTAAGCTACAAAATCTGCCAGTTGTCTATACTAATAATAGTATAAAGAGGAAATGTCTGATTTTTTGTTTGTTTGTTTGTATTGAATAGGCTCCGAAACTACTGGACCGATTTGAAAAATTCTTCCATCGTTGGGAAGCTACACTATCCCCGGTGAACATAGGCTATATTATATTTTCAAACAAGTTAGAGATCATTACTAAAACTCCAATAATGTAACACAAGGTGTAAAAAAATCCCCTAATAAAGTGAAATTCGAGTTTAACGCGGGTGAAACCGCCGGGAACAGCTAGTATTATAAAAAATATTACGTACCTATTCAAGTCCAAGTTTAGCTCGCATAAAGCTGGCCAGTTCTTGTGCCTATATTATAAAAACAGTGTTACCAACGTTTTTTATATCAAAGGACAAAGTTTGAAGAGCCAATGACTTAGCAAGTTAGTGTAATAGTCGCTACTTGATGTGATAATTGTAGTGCAAGAGCATGGGGTAGAAAACCCACCTCTAAAGACTTTGACTTTAACATTTATTAAAGTCAAAGTCTTTAGAGATGATAGTTAGATAATGCATTTATTTGACACTGCAGCACATGATATAAAGGTATCAATAGTAATAATAAACAATAAGTAATAATATAAAAAGGAAGGAAGCCGCGGGCGAGGTCGGCCAAGAAAGCGCTGGCGAGACGACCTTAACGCCTTCCTCGGAGATTGGTGGGAGATCGCACGTGACCGCACTGAGTGGAAAGATTTGGGGGAGGCCTTTGCCCAGCAGTGGGACGAAACAGGCTAAATAAAAAAAAATAAAAAGTAGAAATTTAAAAAGCGTGTGCGTGCTGCAGCCAGTCAAAAAGGCAATAGCTTAGCGAAAAGCTTTGCTCTAACAGCAAAACACTGATTTTTAGTAGGTATTACGCCTTGAGGCGACCAGAAGAACGAAACACATTGAAATGAAAAATGAAATGAAAAGTTTTTATTTCTTTAAGCTAACAAATAAGCACTTAGACAGGTCATATTTATACTATTCATTATTATCAATTAAATTATTTTATAGTTCACTTAAATTTTTTGTCCACCAGTGGAAGAAGTGAGAAGAAACCACTAGAATGTTCATAACTTATGTGTCTAGTACATTTGATTTGCTTATCTGTAAGTTGGTAAATTTTGAGTTGGAGCAAAACTCGTTCCAAACTTTTTTATCTTCTAGCTTTATTATTATTTAGGCTTACAAATTAAGCACTTAGACAAGTCATATTTGTACTATAAATTATTATCAAACAACATATTTAATATTAAACTTGTAAATTTATCTATCCAGTCACACTGAAATATGTGCAGCTGAGTGCATAAAACTGGGCGTCATTGTTGTATGTTTGTATAGGCCTCCCTCGGGTGACTTTGACATTTTCTTTGCAAACTTAAATAAAATAACAGAGATTCTTTATAAAATAAATAAACAAAAAATTATTGTCGGGGATCTGAATTGTACTTTTAAATACATGTTATGTTTGATTGAGTGTTGTAGTAGGTACTTCTAGTTTTCTTTTTAACCGACCTTCTTTAACACTTTGAGTGCTGAAATCACACGGTATGTGTTTTCTACAAGTGATTAATATGCGTAAATCCACACTAGCGCAGCGGCTGAGAAAATACAGATCTTTGTGACTCAGCACAGCCGTAATATTTTTCGAACGAAACGCATGTGCGGCGCAACACAACCGCTGTGTAGAGCGGCAGCACGATTTTTTTAGGTTAAAAAAAAGATCGCAGTCGTCGAAAAAAAAACGCAGTCAAAGTAGAGTTGTCATTTTAACCGACTTCAAAATAGGAGGATGTTCTCAAATCGACGGTTTTATTGGTTTGTTACCTCAGAACTTTCGACTAGGAGAACCGAAAATGATTCTCTCTTCTTTTATTTGTAAGCTGGTGCTTCCCGTCTGTTCCCATTTCAATTTGGTCCAGTTCTGACAATGGCGTCCATGAGAAAACCATATAAGTCTTCAATTTGCATTAAGCATGCGCGACAAATGGACGAATAACTCAATATCATGCAAACCGATTTCAAAGATGATTTTTAAAACTAAGTTTTAAACCCATAATCGTTATTTAAGAATTTGAAGTCGGGTATTTATCGCGTTCATTTCACCTTTTCCCGACGTTTCAACAGGTTTACACACTGTCGTGGTAAATAAACGCGATAAAACGCGTTGTATCAATACTTATAACTATGTGTTCAGATCGACCGATGTGGCGCGGTGGGCGAAGGTCCGCCTGCGACGCAGGAGGTTGCGGGTTCGATTCCCGCCCCGGAACAATTGTGTGTACGATCTGCAGATATTTGTTTCGGGTGTTCTGGTCGTTTTCTATGTATAATAAAAAAATATCTATCTATGTAATGTATTGTATTATGTATATCAGTTATCTAGTACCCATAACACAAGCTCTGCTTACCATGGAGCTAGATAATGCTGTGTGAATTGTCCAGCATTATTTTTTTTTTTTTTATCGGTCGCGTAAGTTAAAAAATAATCAAAGTCTATTTATAGTTTTTTTTACACATGCCATATTATTTACCAATATATCTGAGATTGTATATTTTCATATTCTTTCGCCCTCTTATCATCATCTACTCTAGTAACAAAGGGTTTTGGCGGCCAAAATATTATTAGATGTAGTATCATAATTTACAATTGGCGCCTGTTCTACATCTTGTAATATTATAGGGGCCATCAAAACATTTTGTCTCTGGAAGGCTACGACGCTTCTAATTAGAGTTTTTCAAGATTTTTCCAAGTAAGCGTGTGGTACTTTCACGAGCCAATAGCGATTATCACTTGACAGAAACCGTGGCCGCGCCGGAGGCGATAGCGTGCAGGTTGTATCATACAAATTGACGTGCACCGCGCCGACCCGCCACCGCCTGGCGGTGTATGTGTAGTCTTTCTCATAAACTCGTATGATACAACCCGCACGCCTTCGCCTCCGGCCCGGCCACGGTTACTGTGTGTGGCGGATTTTAAGGCGGTACCCCGATGCACACTAGCGTCGCCACCTATTTTCTCATAAATACGTTGAACAAAGGAAATATCAAAAATTTCATTGGCCAGTTTGTGATTTGCCATTGCATTATGCGCAGTATAATGCGATGGCTTAATTATTATTGTCGCAAGTACTATCATGGGCACCAAAATTACAATTGTAGCTGGATGCAGCAAGCTTTTGAATGATTTTTATGTAAAAATAAATAAAATAATGCTGGACAATTCACACAGCATTATCTAGCCCCATGGTAAGCAGAGCTTGTGTTATGGGTACTAGATAACTGATATACATAATACAATACATTACAAAGATAGATATTTTTTATTATACAAAGAAAACGACCAGAACACCCGGAACAAGTATCTGCAGATATTGCATCTGTCGAGATATTGATCTGCAATTGTTCCGAGGCGGGAATCGAACCCGCAACCTCCTGCGTCGCAAGCGGACCTTCGCCCACCGCGCCACATCGGTCGTCAAAATATATGTAATTGCCTTGCCGCGCACCATTTTATTAGCAATAGAGTGGTGCACAATTGGAACCTATTACCAGAAGACATTATATCAGCCACATCAATAAACGCCTTCAAGAATAAACTCGACAACTGGTTATGAGACAAAAATAACAAACTAATACAAATAACGCAATGAATAAATTCAGCACTGTGTGATATAGACACATCTGCCAGAAGCTGCCTGCTCGTCTATTAAAAATAAATAAATAATTGTAAAATATCGCGAAATCCCCCAACTCACCCCATCCCCTAAACGAAGGGGAGCCGTCAAGTGTCCTACGGATCCCTAATAAGCATACAAATGGTTCCAACTTCGCTAATCACTGTTTTCTTACGTGCGAGAGAGAGGAAGGTCCTGTCAGAGGGAGATAGTGTTAGGTTTTTATCAGATTTTTCACTAGCACACTTGTCGGTATCATCCGGGATTTTAGTTTGACTAGTTACTAGTCTTTGCCCGCGGCTTCGCACTATCTTTTCCGCGAGAAAAATAGCCCATAACCGGACAACATCTGCAAAAATCAAAATTTAAAAAAAAATCTTTAGTCTTACAAATAAGCACTTAGACAAGTCATAATGTGTTCCTTATTATAAAATAACAATATTTTACTGTTCACTTCAATTTTTTGTCCACTAGTGGGAGTAGTGAAAAAGAAACCACTAGCATGTTCATCTCTTATATGTCTAATACATGGTTATTTGCCTATTTAAGTTTAAATATCATTGATATCCGTTTAGCCTTTTAGGCGTATAAAGATAACGGACAGACAGACTTACTTTTCAACTGACTTCAAAAAAGGAGGAGGTTCTCAATCAAGACGATATTTTTTTGTTACCTCAGATCTTTCGACTGGGTGAACCGATTTTGATTTTTTTTTTGTCGCGCACATAATTAATGCAAATTGAAGACTTACACTGCCGGCCAAAAGTTTGAGACCACCTACATGAAAGTTGGAAAATAAATTATAACTCAAAAGACAAATCAAGAGGTTTAATTATTTATTAAAATACTTAATTACCATTACACATACATTTAAAAAAAAAAACAAAAAAATGAAGACAAATCACCTATTAACATTCAAAAAGCTGTTCATATTTTAAACAGATTTTTCGTCAAAAACCCTCACTTGCATTTTAAAAAATTTTTTACTAGTATCAGCATACGAACAATAAATTTGTCGATTGTATCTTATGAAATATTGTTCCAGTTTTCTTGTAAAGCCTGCCACATATCCTCTTGCGAGGAGGGACAACGATTGCGCACATTTCTATCAAGCTCTTACCACAAAAGCTCAATTGGATTGAGGTCGGGGCTCTGAGGGGGCCACACCATGTTTTTTAACACCCCTTCTATTTCTTTATGTTCTAAATAGCCCCTGCATAATTTTGAACTAAGTTTTGGATCATTATCTTGTTGTAAAAAAAATCCATTCCCAATTAATCTTCAACCAGACGGAATGGCATTTTGCTGTATTACTCGTTTATAATGCTCCTTTTTCATGATTCCTTCGACTCGTACCAAATCTCCGATTCCATGGTCCGAGAAGCATCCCCAGACCATAATAGAACCACCACCATGCTTGACTGTTGGCACCACACAGTCTGGCATCATCTTTTCTTCGGCGCTACGTTTTACGAAAATTCGTCGTTTTGTAGCAAATATTTCAAATTTGGATTCATCTGTCCAAAGAACTTTTTTAAAGTCTTGTTCAGTCCAGTCTCGATGGGTAAAGGCCACTGCATTCGTTTCTTTTTGTTTTGTGGTCTTAATGGTGGTTTTTGGATTTCTGGTGCTGTTAGGCGTCTATTCTGCTTGCTGGTAACAACGATGAAATTATCCTTGCTAGAAGTGGTAGCTCTCGGCCTTCCCGATCGCGAACGATCTTGATTACTGCTAGTCTCTTTGTATCGGGTTACTGTGTTATGAACAAAAGTCTTTGACAACTTAAGTTGAGAGGCAACCGCACGTTCAGATTTGCCTTCGCCGTGTGAAACAACTATGGCAGAACGAGTTTCACTGCTGATTTGGCGCATTTATCCCATTTTAAGATTTCTTCACTGTTACAACGAAGAGCTCAGACTAACTAAGATAAAGTAAGATTAAATCCATGAAATCTCAGGTAATAAAACTGTTTTAGGAAGCTAAAATAATCCTTAATTTCGGTTAACGCGAAACAAAACCAAAATTATTAGCAATGAGCAGGTCATACAAATATCACACTGACTCTACCACCTGCTCATTGCGAAGCACTTATTGATGTTTTGAAATAATGGACCTTTTTAGGACGATTACTTGAAAATATACAAAAATAATGACTTCTAGAAATACTTTAATAATAATAGAATACGCAGGTGTTCAAATTAGCACTTTATCATGTGTACTTTTTTAATATTTTGATGGCAATAAAAAAAATTACAAGCGGTCTCAAACTTATGGCCGGCAGTGTATATGGTTTTCTCATGGATGCCCAGGGTTGGCATGATTAAAACAAGTTGTTTTAAAACACGTGTTTAAAACAGTTTGAAATAAAACTATGTTTTATATTAAGAAAAAAACAGGGTTTAAAACTACGTTTAATTGCAAATGAATGTGTATAAATACCACAGACAGGCTGTGGTATTTATACACTGCATAACTCCCCGCCAGTAAAGTCCCGCAGGGAAAGTCCCTATGTCGGCCGTTTTATACACTGCACACTACATAGGTAACTCCCCGCCAGTAAAGTCCCGCAGGGAAAGTCCCTATGTCGGCCGTCGAAAGAAAGTAATTCACTGGATTAATGGGTACGGTACCTATTCCCCGCTCTCTCTCTAGTTCTCTACCTACCTACAACACTACTTACAAGGTGTATGTAAAGTGTTTTGTATTGATTAATAATAATAATAATTTTTAATAATTAGATTAGAGGTACTGAGATATGCAACAAAAGTAAATATTTATCGTTTTGTTAATTTTTACTAATGTGAATTAGGAAATAGTTTAGAAATGGATTATTTTATTATTCGCTATAATTGATTTGAAATTGATAAGTAAAAAAAAACAAAAAAAACACTTGTTTTAAACATTTTGAACTGTTTGTTTTATAAAATATAAAAAAAACTGTTTTTTTTTCCAACCCTGTGGATGCCATTGTCAGAACTGGACCAATTGAAATGGGACCACCAGCACCGGGAAGCACCAGCTATCAAATATTTTTTATTTGATAGCTGGTGCTTAATCTATAAATAAAAATATCATCAAACTGTGAAAATCGAAAGTTATGATGAGGTAACAAACAAAAAAAAATAAATTTGAATTGCGAACCTCCTCCTTTTTTGATGTCGGTCAAATTCTCACTTATGTGTACAATGACTACAATAACTATTCCTAATAACATCATCATCATCATCAGCCTATAGCAGTCCACTGCTGGACATAGGCCTACCCCAATGAGCGCTATAGCGCCCTGTCTTCAGCTCGCCGCATCCAGCATCTACCTGCAGTCTTTCGCAGGTCGTCACCCACCTGGTCGAAGGGCGACCTACACTATATTTACCGAGGCGTGGTCTCCACTCAAGAACACGTTTGCCCCAGCGGCCGTCGGTTCTTCGCGAGATATGGCCGGCCCACCGCCACTTCAGCTTAATAACATAATAACTTTTTAATATTTATCTTTCCTATTAGTTAGGTCCTATTTATTTTACCTGGTTCCTTTTCCCTTTTATAGGTAGAGTGTATATGTAGAGATAAGTGAACAGTATAGAGGTTTAACTATTGAATGGTTCTTATCTGTGGTCCAGCAGAGCCGCTGTCATAACATTGGATGGACTAAGGACGAGGTACAGTTACGTGGAAAAGTGATATTGTTTTTATATTTATTTTTATTTTTATATTTGAAGTCGAACTAATATATTTTTAATTAAATGTATTATTTTTAAGTAGATTCACACAGCATTATCTAGCCCCATGGTAAGCAGAGCTTGTGTTATGGGTGCTAGATAACTGATATACATAATACAATACATTACATATACATAATACAATACATTCGATATATATATTTTTTTATACATAGAAAACGACCAGAACACCCGGAACAAATATCTGCAGATCGTACACATAATTGTTCCGAGGCGGGAATCGAACCCGCAACCTCCTGCGTCGCAGGCGGACCTTCGCCCACCGCGCCACATCGGTCGTCAAACATAATACAATACATTACGTATTACATAAATTGATAATTGTTTTTATACATAGAAAATACACCCGGAACAAATATTTGTAGATCGTAAAAAAATCTGTCTCTAGGCGGGAATCGAACGCCTTATTGGGCTTCTAAAGATGATCCATGTGGGTCATGTTTTATGATAAAAAGAGATACGTAGTCGGTTCAAATATCTTTTTTTTTTAAGAATCAAAATATTTAGATACAATTTTTCCACACGTCAGTACCACCGCGATATAAAAGTCAAGGGTGGCTATCTGCGGGCCGCAGCTAAGTAAAGAAAATATTATGTTTCGGCCCGCGGCGAGCGGTCAAGATGGATCGCTAGTTTTAGGGTACCTTTTACTCGATTTTTCATCGGGTTCCGTACAGCATCATCATCATTAGCCTATAGCAGTCCACTGCTGGACATAGGCCTCCCCCAATGAGCGCCATAGAGCCCTGTCTTCGGCTTAACGCATCCAGCATCTACCTGCAGTCTTTCGCAGGTCGTCATCCCACCTAGTCGGAGGGCGTCCTACACTACGTTTACCAAGTCGTGGTCTCCACTCGAGAACACGTTTGCCCCAGCGGCCGTCGGTTCTTCGCGAGATATAGCCGGCTCACTTCAACTTGCTAATTCTCAGAGCTATGTCGATAACCTTGGTTCTCTGTCGGATGTATTCGTTACGAATCCTATCCTTCAGAGAAACTCCGAGCATAGCTCTTTACATAGCTCAATGAGCGACTTTGAAATTTCGCTAGTTTTAGGGTACCTTTTTTAAATCTACCAAGTAAATTTATTTTTCTAGTAGTTCGTCCGCCGAGTAGCAATGACGAACTGACTGACTTTGAAGCAGCGTAGACTGCCATCAGCTGTGACGGAGTCTGGTAGTTTAGTGTACACTGCCGTACCCATAACATGCGTTAACGTTGCCACTGCTGAGTATTAGGCCTCTTCCTTATCTCGCCACCCCTGGCGGTCCAGTGCCAGTCGGATCCACTGCTTGCCTACAGCCCACACAATGTCGTCTGACCATCGGGTAGAGTCAGGTCTGCCTCTAACCTTTATACGTAAATATAAACGATATTAAATTGGAATAGGTTAGTATATTATATAGTATCTAATTACGTAGAATGATAAGATTGGACGGCGCTTGCGACGCAAAATAAGAGCCATAATCAATCACTAGAGGTACAGTCAACGCGACAAATTATTGAGCATTCTTTATTTATTACTATTTCTGTCCGCGGCTTCGCATGCACTGTGATATCTCAGATATGAAAACGTTTAAGGAGTTTTACCTACGTTTTGACTTAACGGAAAATCAATTTTAAGGGAACAAAACACCTATTTTTGGAATATATTTTGATGAGGATCAAAAGTCTAGGATATTAGTTAGTATGTTATGGGAGTCGAAACACGATTGACTAAACTTGACTCGATAGAAAAAAATGGCAAAGTTTCCTCTAAATCTTCATTTTTACAGAGACATCTCTACGGAAAAACCAGTTTTATTTGCTAGTTATTAAATATTATTGTAATGAAATTTCTTCTACGTGTTCCCTAATAAATACTTTAGACGATCATGGTTTTAGTTTTTTGCGAAACAGTATTATTTTAGAGCAATAACAAATTTCAAAATAAAAACCAGTGAAATTGCGCGCGGGCCGGTCATTCAGCCGCTCTTGCCTCCCTTTCTCGCCTTACCCGCGCGGCGTTCGTTCGTCCTTGTCTCGAAAAAGCGAACTCACTTCGTCTTAAAGTTTATTTCTATCCCATGGGAAGTGTTCTATGGGATAAAATGACCTATGGTTGATTCCAGAATCTATGCACAATTTCAGCCCGATCCATTCAGTAGTTTTGGCGAGAAGTAGTAACAAACATCCATCCAAACATACAAACTTTCGCATTATTATAATATTAGTGTGAAAAGTTATTAGACAGGGTCTTTGTCCAAAGTTTTCTAAGACCAAAGTTGAAAAGTAGGCGTTATAGTAATTTTAAGGCGTGTTTTTATAAGTTTCGATTTTTTGTTTTGTTTATTAATCTTTAATATATATGTATTATAACTAGCAGCGCCCCGCGGTTTCACCCGCATGGTGATAGATATTTTTACTATATATCTTTATGAATTGTAGCCATAATAATATAGCTTACATATCAGAACGACACATAGTCATTCTGATATGCAAGCTATATTATTATGAAGTTTCATTAAAATCCATGCAGTAGTTTTTACGTGAAAGAGTAACAAACATCCAACCATCCATACTTACAAACTTTGACGTTTATAATATTAGTAGGATAACAGGTAACTTTCTGCTTGTATTTTACTCTACTAATTTATTGCGTTATTCTTGGGTTACAAAATATAATAGATATAGCCTTTCTTTTCAAAAAAAAAATTAACAATTAGATATCCTGACTTTATTATACCAAGTGATTACATACATACGTAAATACTTTATTGTACACCAGATTATACATTACATGCGACAAGTACAATGGGCTGCCTTATCGCTTAGAAGCGATCTCTTCCAGGCAACCTTCGGATGAAAAGAATTATGTGAATTTAAGAAAGGCAGGGGGTGTACCAAAGATAATCTAATATGAACATAACATGAATACTACCTACTAGTGATTGTACCAACTGAATTAATTTTAAATTATTAAGGGCCCATACAACCTCAACTTTGTGTGAAAAGGCTAGACATATGATTTTGCGTTCATAAGAGCGGGACAGGGCATTGCAACGCAAGTCCAAAAATCAAGTTTTAGCTTATTACCTATTAATTAGGACATTATTTGAAAAAACCGAAACATATAACATTTTTATTTATACTTAATTCTATTACCACGCTTATTGTCAAGATCTGAACTTCTGTATTTATTGAGAAATTTAGGTTTTAGTAAAAATTTAGAGGTAACTTTGCGATTTTTTTCTATCGAGAAAATTTTATGGAATCGTGTTTTCGAAACATACGATCGGTAGATTAAGTCCTGAACTTTACCATATATGAATTTCAAAGTTAAATATTCAGTAGTTTAGACGATATGGACATCCGGCGGAGTTGAAAATTAGCAGTTTGAGGTATTATACACTCTTAAGAGGATTTTGCGGAGATCTTATTATATCTATGATAAAAATAATAATCATTTAAATGTGTAGGTACATAATAATGATAATATTTATGTACTTATGTTTTTTGCTTTGTGCTTCGCCCTTGACTGTACCTACTACTTACATTATGTATATTCATTAACGTTCTCGACTAAATAGATAAATTTGTATTATTACACTAGTTAATCGCAGAGACTTCTCATGCGTTTTATCTATGATAACATTTTAAAGGTTTGGGTATATCCATGGGGTAAACCCATAATATGTAAACTGATTTATCGGATAATAAGTCTATGCACCCGACCAGGTGGGATGACAACCTGCGAAGGACCTGTCTAAGTGCTATGACCTGTCTAAGTGCTATGACCTGTCTAAGTGCTATGACCAGCCTAAGTGCTATGACCTGTCTAAGTGCTATGACCTGTCTAAGTGCTATGACCTGTCTAAGTGCTTATTTGTAAGCCTAAAGAAATAAACTTTCATTTCATTTCACTGCAGGTGGATGCTGGATGCGACAAGCTGAAGACAGGGCGCTATGGCGCTCATTGGGGGAGGCCTATGTCCAGCGGTGGACTGCTACAGGCTGATGATGATGATGACGTATATGCAAAATTTCAGCATATGACAAAAATATACATCCAGCCATCTAACCATACAAACTTTCGCATTTATAATTATTAGTGATTTAATGTTATTTGTATACTGGGTGATATCTAAAGCAAATCTAAAATATGTTTTTTAATCTTATCGTAGGCTTTAAAAGGAGATCTAAATAAAATAGAATCGTATGAAAAACTAATTACTTTGATTTATTTATTCATTTGTGTGTAAAACAGTCGGGTATTATTCAATTAAATAAAAAAAAAACTAAATTAAGAAGGTGTAAAAATTTACAAATCGCAGATTTTGCTACTGAAATGGCGTGTGTTTTGTTAATTTGTGCGATTATTGGAGGAATATCGGGTAAGAATGTTGCTAAAAAACACACTAAAAAACCATTAATCTTTATTTACCATGATCTCGGGCCATAAAGTGACCCGGTCCTTTGGAAGGCTTGCGTGGGGCCGAAGCCAACAGCACAGAGACCCTTTGAGAAGTTAACCTAAAGGCGATGGCTACACATAGCGGGTATCATCCTCGGGTGCACAATATGATACACCCAAAGATGGTATCCGCAAGGTGTATAGACTATTGCAAAGAAAAATGAAAGGAATAAAACCAGGCTATTGTGATGAATGGATGGACTGGGTAATCGGGCTATAGGGGAGATTGCGGACGTCTGCCATAAACAAGTCAATCATAATGTTAAGAAGAGTGGCAGACGGTGGCTTGCCGAATGCTAGATGGGTTCCTTAAAAAGCCGGCGTAAATTACCAGATAGGAACAACATATCGCCGCAAAAGACTAAGGGGTGTCGAGAGGTGCGGCCCCGTTTTCACCATCACGAAGACTGCCCGTGAGCGGGTTTCCTCGCTATTACGCCATTAGACACTTCCACCCCCGAGTCTACATCCTATAATAAATATATCATAATCTTTATTATTATTATTAATGATGATGTTGATGATGAATACCAATGATATTGAAATTGGCTCCCTTTCATGTTAATAAATAAATAAATAATGCTGGACAATTCACACAGCATTATCTAGCCCCATGGTAAGCAGAGCTTCTGTTATGGGTACTAGATAACTGATATACATAATACAATACATTACATAGATAGATATTTTTTTATTATACATAGGTAACGACCAGAACACCCGGAACAAATATCTGCAGATCGTGCACACAATTGTTCCGAGGCGGGAATCAAACCCGCAACCTCCTGCGTCGCAGGCGGACCTTCGTCCACCGCGCCACATCGGTCGTCACCGGTCGTTAATAGGATTATTATTTCACGAAAATTTTCTTCTAGCATTCCCATCCGACCCCGTAATCATGAAGACAGACTCCGGACCCCGTTTCACTTATCTGCGAGATGACGCCGGCACCCCTCATCTGGTGGACCAGTGGGTGAAGGTCAGCGACCTTGAAGCCATGCTGCGATACGACCCTGATGCTTCCAACGAATATCATTTGTTTACGCGGTAAGGAAACAGTTCTCTACCGTTTATAAAGTATAAAGTTTGATACGAGTAGATAGATAGAAAACACTTTATTTATATATATTTTTATTTATATTCATGTTTGAATAAATAATTAAATAAATAATGCTGGACAATTCACACAGCATTATCTAGCCCCATGGTAACCAGAGCTTGTGTTATGGGTACTAGATAACTGATATACATAATACAATACATAACATAGATACATATATATTTTTTATTATATATAGAAAACGACCAGAACACCCGGAACAAATATCTGCAGATCGTACACACAATTGTTCCGAGGCGGGAATCGAACCCGCAACCTCTAGCGTCGCAGGCGGACCTTCGCCCACCGCGCCACATTGGTCGTCTATAAAAATTATGTCTTCTATCTGTCCATCTACAGGTGGTAGTATTTTTATAGTAGGACGGACAGAAACTGGTCTCCCTCGTAGTCCTACTAGTGGGACAAAATAGTGGGACCACGAGAAAACGGCCAAATAAACAAACAACAAATGAATGATTTATCTCCAGAGCAAACCCATCGCTCAGTCAGCCCCTGGTCTTCGGAAACGTCCAGAGAGTCCAGTCTTCGAACTACAACTCGAGGAGACAGAGTGTCATCATCATGCATGGGTTTGCGGGATCAGCTGTGTCAGAAGTCAATACTGTGCTGGTACCAGGTCAGTAAATACGCTATAGTCACTAGGATCGGTACATATCTGACGGAAAATGCGTCGAGCGGATCATCAGTCGCGTCTATTCGGTCAAATTAGGCTGGTTTTATAGTCACGCCGCTAGACGCGCCACTGGGCAGCGCGCTGTTAACGTTTACTGAACGGCGCTGCACAAGCGCGCGACTTTGAAACGCTACTACTACCCCCATACTTCTCCGAACGCGCGCGCTCCAACGGCGGCGCTGCCGAAACGTGGAGCAATAAGACCAGCCTTAGACCTGCCACATTACGCGTCTAGTTGAACGGCCTGTACACAAACGATCTCCGCTGATGTTACGCCTAGGCTGAATACATCATACAAAATACCTACACAAGTCAAGTCGCGACAAGTTACGTCGACCGACTATGCGTTGACGGAAACTGGACAGATGCTGGCTGAACGCTCGACGCACAAATGCATCTTCGGTCTAGTGTAAAAAGTTGAAGGTTTTATATATTTGCCTGTTCTGGCGTAACGCGACCATTACGCGACGCATTTTCCGTCAGACTTACCGTCAGATATGTACCGACCCTATTTACCATGATTAGATTTTTGAGTTATCAAATATTTCGGCACAGTGTCATGCGCCATGATCATGGAGTAACTCAAAAAGTAAATCAAATCATGGTAAATATCTCGTTTTAAATAACTATATAACCTTGCATTTTGTTTCAGCGTACTTGGCCGCTGCTGACGTCAACGTCATCGTTTTAGACTGGAGTGCTGGATCCTACTGGGGGCTGTATGCTACTAGAGCTGGTAAGTGGCGAGACAATACAGTACAGTACAGTACAGTAAAGTACAGTACAGTACAGTATAGTACAGTACAGTACAGTACAGTACAGTACAGTACAGTACAGTACAGTACAGTTCAGTTCAGTTCAGTACAGTGCAGTGCAATGCAATACAATTCAATTTAATACAATACGAAAAAGACATTACATGCGACAAGTACAGTGGGCATAGTATGCTATGGACAAGACGGCTTCGAATGCTTACCACTGAATAAGGTCTTCAATTCCTAAGTGAAATTAGGTGTTTGTAGTTTAGGATATTTGTATCTCTAGGCGTGATCTAGGTGTGGTATATCCCTAAAAAGTATAGCTACGAGCCAAGCTAAGTATAGCTCGTATATCAGCCCATATTTTATTCCAGGTCCAACTACATCTTTGCAAAATTTCAGCCCGGTCCGTTCCCTAGTTTCGATGTAAAGAATTAACAAACATCCATCACAAAAGAGCTCACATAACAAGTGCGCTCTTATTTACGGGGACGGATTTCTTGTGCCGACCCGACATATAGATATTATTTATGATCGCAGTAAATATTCATTGTATTTGAGAGCTACAGTTGATATTCGAGTAATTATGGAACTGAAACTCTTTTCAGGCCAAGCAGCAGGTCGTTTTGTTACCTGGCTCAACTCTGTCACCGGCAGCGGTGCTGGACAGTGGACGGCCGTTGGCTTCTCAGTAGGTGGCCACGGGGTGGGACACCTGGCCAGGACTGTGGAGGGGACTGTTAGTTATGTCATTTGTAAGTACCTTATATCTTTGTGTTTCAATATATATATTCAACAAACAGGCGGGAATCGATCTCGCAACCTCTTGCATCGCAGGCAGACATTCGCCCACCGCGCCATAGAGGTCGTCTGGGTGTTTTCAAATTATGTCTGGTACAAATACAAACATCTTTACATGTACAGATGTTTGTATTCGTATATGTATATATATTCAAAACAATTATATCTATTTTAGCTTATTTACATCTATTTAACGTTCTTCGATTTTTGACGACCGATGTGGCGCGGAGGGCGAAGGTCCGCCTGCGACGCAGGAGGCTGCGGGTTCGATTCCCGCCTCGGAACAATTGTGTGTACGATCTGCAGATATTTGTTCCGGGTGCTCTGGTCGTTTTCTATGTATAATAAAAAATATATATCTATATAATGTATTGTATTATGTATATCAGTTATCTAGTACCCATAACACAAGCTCTGCTTACCATGGGGCTAGATAATGCTGTGTGAATTGTCCAGCATTATTTGTTTATTTATTATTTCTCCGTCAATTATGATTTGGAAAATTCTTTGCGTTTGCTACTCCATTATATACTCGTACGTATCATGATTCGTTCTTTGTTGTATTATGTTTTGGATCAAAATTTAGTCCTTTAAAACCTTTGAAATACTTTGAATATTTAATGTAATTTTTGTCTTTGTCTGTTGTTTGTAATAATGATGCTATGATTGTTTTCTGATTACATGTTGCCAGAGTCAAGCTAAATACTGTTATCATAAAATGAAAGTTGCCACATGGCGAGCTACTCCTTGGGCTTGTGTGCCCTAGTGAAACACTAATTAAAATCATAGTTTGGGTTTTTAAAAAGTCTGAGTTATAAACTAACAACAACTAACTTAACTTTCATTTTATGATAACAGTATTCAGCTTGACTCTGGCAACATGTAAATATTCTATTTAGTTTTTATCACAAACTAGCTGCGCCCCACAGCTTCGCCCGCGTGGAAATCTATGTGTCAAATGATTTATAAATCTTCCTCTTGAATCACTCTATCTACCTACAAAAAAAAACCGCATCAAAATTCGTTGCGTAGTTTTAAATATCTAAGCATACATAGGGACAGGCAGACAGCGGGAAGCGACTTAGTTTTATATTTATTTTTTTATTTAAACTTTATTGCACTATAAAAGGTACAAAACCAGGACATACAATGTAGTAATTTATTTTCTTTCTTCCCCCTTCAGCCCTCGACCCCTCAGAACGCTGGGACGCTAATTTAGTCTTCAGCCCTGATGATGGAGCATACACTGAGGTCATTCACACGAGCAGCCTGGGCGAGCAACAACCTTTGGCTCAAGTGGATTTCTACCCCAACGGAGGTCGGAGCAACCCTGGATGTTTGACCCCTGTTTGCAACCATGCGAGGTAAGTTAGAGGACATTCACACGAGCAACCTGGGCGAGCAACAACCTTTGGCTCAAGTGGATTTCTATCCCAACGGAGGGCGGACCAACCCTGGATGTTTGACCCCTGTTACACCGCGTAAAGGTTTGCAACCATGCGAGGTAAGTTAGAGTACATTCACACCAGCAACCTGGGCGAGCAACAACCTTTGGCTCAAGTGGATTTCTATCCCAACGGAGGGCGGACCAACCCTGGATGTTTGACCCCTGTTACACAGCGTAAAGGTTTGCAACCATGCGAGGTAAGTTAGAGTACATTCACACCAGCAACCTGGGCGAGCAACAACCTTTGGCTCAAGTGGATTTCTATCCCAACGGAGGGCGGACCAACCCTGGATGTTTGACCCCTGTTACACCGCGTAAAGGTTTGCAACCATGCGAGGTAAGTTAGAGTACATTCACACCAGCAACCTGGGCGAGCAACAACCTTTGGCTCAAGTGGATTTCTATCCCAACGGAGGGCGGACCAACCCTGGATGTTTGACCCCTGTTTGCAAACACGCGAGGTAAGTTAGAGGTCATTCACACCAGCAATTTAAGGTTATTTCTATCCAATGGTATAAAAATCCAATTGATTTAAGGTAAAAAAGTAGCCTATGTTTTATTCCGGGCCTGGAACTAGCTTTATGCAAATCTGATCCGTTCAGTAGTTTTTGCGTAAAAGAGTAATAGACATACAAACTTTCGCGTTTATAATATTTAGTAGGACTAGCATTGTTTTTTTTAACTCCACCAGCGTTTTTCTCCACAACCATAGATTTTTGCCACGAAAAACTTACCATAAAGGGGGAACCATAGATCATTTAACCATCTAATTTTTTTTCTAGAGCCTACTTCTTTTTGGCCGAGTCATTATTAACTGGAGGCTTCACCGGCACTCGCTGCAATTCTGTGGCGCAAGCGCAGGGCGGGGCTTGTGATGAAGATGATTCACTGAGGCTTGGCGGATTGGACCCTAAGATCGGGTAAGTTGGGTCTTAAGATTGGGTTAGTTGGTGCTTTCGTCACAGACAGACATACAGACCAAGCCTCTAACGTTTAGCCTATACCTACTTATGAGCGAGCTAAGAAAGAGATAACTCGCACATTCCTATATTTGACGTTTAGGTCCTACATTATGATGTAGACGATTACTATATTATTATTATTATTACCTCTGTGGCGCGGTGTGCGAAGGTCTGCGACGCAGGTGTTCGATTCCCGCCTCGGGACAAAAGTTTTTACGATCTGCAGATATTTGTCTTGGGTGTTCTGGTCGTTTTCTGTATAGGTATAATCAAAATATCTATCTATGTAATGTATTGTATTATGTATATCAGTTATCTGGTGCCAATAACACAAGCTCTGCTTACCATGGGGCTAGATAATGCGGATTTAGGCTTCAACGTATATGCACATATATCTACGTATGTGCGAGCTATGCAAAATATAACTCGCACATACCTATAATTAAATAGAATATATATTTTTATATTTTATTATTATAATAAATAGAAGCTCGAAACCATTTTTTTTATGATTTCATTCATCGTTTTATTCATATAATCTCTAGTTTTTGAATTCATTAAAAAAAACTCCACATGTGAGATTATGAAAGGTTGCCTGGAAGAGATCGCTTCTAAGCGATAAGGCCGCCCATTGTACCCGTCGCATTATAATGTATTTTTGTAATGATTAATTTGATTATGGTGTAAAATAAAGAATTTTTGTAATGTATTGTATTGTATTATGCATTGTTGTAGTTTGTGTTTTCGTTTTTTAAAGATAACCTTGCTGTTATCTCGTAGTTTTCTGTTATCGTTAACTTTTCATTCAAAAACGTCTCTATGTTGACATAAAATATCTTGGATTCTAAATCGGAGTATAGATATCTACACACATTTTGAAAAAAGTATGTCCATCTTGATGTTATGAATTGACAAACACATTAAATTGTACACATAAAAATTGTATGAATATATTGTATTGATTGTATTGTGCACCCGAGGATGATACCCGCTATGTGTAGCCATTGCCTTTAGATTAACTTCTCAAAGGGCCTCTGTGCTGTTGGCTTCGGCCCCACGCAAGCCTTCCAAAGGACCGCGCGGCCGGGTGATTATGTAACTCGCGACCTGTTTGCGACAGGCGTAAATTAAGCAATCAGTGCTGTCAAACGTCAATTTCGTATTAGTTTGACACCAGCTACAATGTCAAAATTGGCGTTTAACAGCACTGATTGCTTAATTTACGCCTGTCGCAAACCGGTCGCGAGTTACATATTCGCCATACGGGTCACTTTATGGCCCGAGATCATGGTATGAAATTTGTGCAGAGCTTGGAGTTTTGTTGTTAAAATGATGTTAAATCTTTATTTTTGTTTCAGAACCACCGGTATTTTCTACTTAAGGACAAACGCACGACAACCTTTCTCTCAAGGATAGAAAAAATGCATTTAAACTTAAGAAATTACTTAATTTAATGAAGGAAAAATCTCAATAAAAGACAGAAAATAGAAAACTTTTTGATTTATTTTCAAAATACAATTAGAAACCCAATTAGAGATTTGACAGGGCGATATGGCGCTCATTGGGGAGGCCTTTGTCCAGCAGTGGGCTAACATAAGTTGCTGATGATGATGATGTACACAATTAGGTAGGTAAGTACAATTATAATGTAACCTTTTAAAGTTTCGTTTTTATTGTATAAGTACCTCATATTACAGTTTTAAGTATAAAAAGTTTTTAACACGTTGATTGCTGAAATCACACGGTATGTGTTTTCTACAAGTGACGCATGTGTGGGGCGCACACTCATGTCTTGCGTAATATGCGTAAATCCACACTAGCGCAGCGGCTGAGAAAATACAGATCTGTGTGACTCAGCACAGCCGTAATGTTTTTCGAACGAAACGCATGTGCGGCGCAACACAACCGCTGTGTAGAGCGGCAGCACGAATGGCTTAGGTTAACACTTTGACTGCGATTTTTTTTCGACGACTGCGATCTTTTTTTAAACCTAAAAAATTCGTGCTGCCGCTCTACACAGCGGTTGTGTTGCGCCGCACATGCGTTTCGTTCGAAAAATATTACGGTTGTGCTGAGTCACAAAGATCTGTATTTTATCAGCCGCTGCGCTAGTGTGGATTTACGCATATTAGTCACTTGTAGAAAACACATACCGTGTGATTTCAGCACTCAAAGTGTTAAAAAAAAGATCGCAGTCGAAAAAAGAACACAGTCGACGTGTTAAAACATGGCATAATAAAGTATTTCTATACTATTCTATTTCAATGTTAGACAAATTACTTGAACTGTGTCTGACCTGCGTGGCGTAGCAGACGAAAGTCCATCTGCAACGCAAGAGGTTGCAGGTTCGATTCCCGCCTTGGGACAAATGTTTGTCATCATCATCATCATCATCCATCAGTCCACTGCTGGACATAGGCCTCCCCCAATGAGCGCCAAATGTTTGTACAATCTGCACATATTTGTTCTGGATATTTTCTACAAAAAGAACATTAAGATATATTAAATTATCGCCAGCGATACACGTATTCATTGAAGTAGTACCAAATGAATTGCCTTATCGCTAGAAAGCTCTTCCAGGCAACTTTAGAGAGGATTTGTGGATGAGAAATAACTCAAGTTAGTACATCATTTCGGAATAACTCGTAACATATTCATCGCACGGAGCTAACAGTGTAAAGGGTGCTCTCACACCTGCTTATACAGGCTGATGGTTTATAGGCCTAGGTTATACCTGATGTGTGCCCGTATCATCCTATAAAACACAAAACAACCACAAACTAATGTAAGGGAGACTTTATATTTTGTTTAGTTATCTATTTAGGAATTATAATAAAAAATTAAATGGACGCCGCTATATTTATTAGAAAGTGGCACTTTACTTTTAACAGTATGATGCTGTGTCGATTATCCAGCATTATTATTAACACGCTAATAATATTATATAAATGCGAAAGTTTGTATGTTTGGATGAAAGTTACGTCTTCACGCCAAAACTACTAAACGTATCGGGCTGAAATTTTGCATACAGGTCGATCCTTCAATAAAACATAGGCTTATATCCCATTAATCAGTTCCCATGGGATGAAATGATAAGTCACTTCCTATAAAGCGAACACATTAAATGAGCCAGCTATTGAATAAATAAATAATGCTGGACAATTCACACAGCATTATCTAGCCCCATGGTAAGCAGAGCTTGTGTTATGGGTACTAGATAACTGATATACATAGTACAATACATTACATAGATAGATATTTTTTATTATACATAGAAAACGACCAGAACACCCGGAACAAATATCTGCAGTACACACAACTGTTCCGAGGCGGGAATCGAACCCGCAACCTTCTGCGTCGCAGGCGGACCTTCGCCCACCGCACCACATCGGTCGTCAAATTGAATGACCACAAACGATGTATATAGGTACTTAACCTAAGAACCCTCGTGTAAGTGACTTTAAATAAATTTTCTTTTCGAGAATAAATTAATACTAAACGTAAAAGCAACCTTTAAACGTTCCCTTTCCCATAGAAACAACTAAGTGCGAAGCCACGGGCAGGTATTAGTTATTGCATAAAATATTCAAGACAAACTCTTATATTCTAACTTAACTCAAACTTAATTATATTTTAACTCCATTTTCATTTGAAAATGAGGAGATCGTTACCCAACAGTGGGATCAATTTGGCTGATAAGATAGAAAAATACAGTTTTACAATATAATATAATTTCTTACCAACCCAATGCTTACCTACTTGTGTAAGTACATTTAATATTCAATTATGTTTTTTCTGTGTACCTATATCTAGTACTAAGTAATCCTATATTTCTTTAACTAAGTATAAACTCGAGTCTAATAAATAATTTTCTTTCTTGTTACAAATTTAGAACACTCTGTAAAGTGACTACTCTCAGAAGCTGCTATAAAACGGCTTCATGGTAGATTTTATGGCGATTACGTGCCACGGCGGTTTTCTTTATTTAGCACGTATCAGCCTATAGTGAGAACCACCAGAGCGGCTTCATTGAAGGAATTATTACAATTTTATTTAGCACACACAAAAAACTGAAGGAAAGTAGAACAAAAAATACAGAAATACAGAAATACATTTTATTGGTAAAACCACTTTACATGTCACATTTTCGTATAGGTACAATAGGTACATTATTGTTAAAATTGAAAATTAAATTAAATCATAGAAATAGTGAATTAAAATAAAGTCAGGTTTACAATTGTAATAGTTCGTTCACAGAATAGAAATTCTGCTCGACAAGCCAACGTTTAAGTCTTATTTTAAAGCATGATAGACTGCCATCAGCTGTGACAGAGTCTGGTAGTTTGTTGTACTGCCGGACCCATCACATGAGTTACCTTTGAGGACTTCGTGAGGGAGCGCGCGATGGTCGCTAGCTTTTCTGCGTTCCGCGTCCCGTACGAGTGGGTGTCGCCGTTCTTCATGAAGCTGTCCAAGTTCATGCGAACATATACCGCCACTTGCATGATCACAATGCAGGGCAGCGTAAGTATCCCGAGCGCTTTAAAATGCGGCCTGGCGGAGACGTCCCGCCGAATGTTAACTAGGGTGCGTATGGCTCGTTTTTGCATCCGGAAGGCACGCTCCCAGTCGGTGGCTCGCCCCCATAGCTCCGCACCATACTGCAGCACCGAGTGGACTGTTGCAAAGTAACAGCTACGAGCCACCTCCGCCGGCACCACGCGCGCCACCCGACGGAGCGCGTAACACGCACTGCCAAGCTTTCCGCACAGCTTATCGATATGGTACTCCCAGGTAAGAGCTTTGTCCATTTCGAAACCGAGGAAAGTAGTCGATTCGCATTGGCTGATGGCCGTTCCATTTACGCTGACTACAAGCTTCCTCACAGCTTTCCCGGATAGTCGAAAGTGTAGGAAGTGGGTCTTGCGTAGGTTGAGTCCCAACCCGTTTATCCCGAACCACCCCGAGAGTAGGCCGGCCGTCTCATTCAGCCTCATCTCCAGCGCGTCCACGGTCTTTTCGGTGACGATCGCGGCCACATCATCTGCGTACATAAGTGTCTCCGCGGAGGTCACCGCTCCGGGCAAATCGTTTAGGAGGAGGGAGAACATTATATTCGAGACGGATGATCCCTGCGCTACTCCCATGGTAGGAGATAACGGCTCCGACTGTTCACCACCTCCAACAACTACCTGTGAACGGTCACGCATCATATCCGTGAGGACGGCGCATGCTGGGCCCTCGATACCGTAGTGGCTCATTTTACTGGCAAGTACGGCGTGGCTGGCGACGTCAAATGCTTTGGACAGGTCGCAGCACAATACGGCCACCTGCAGCTTCTGCTCGCGCGCCGCCAGCACACGCCGCACCACCTCGCGCGTTAGCGAAGTCGTGGAGTAACCAGCGCGATAGGCGTACTGCCGGGGTGACAGGGCGTCCGTCTCCAACAGGTACTCCATCAGTCGACTGCTCAGACCATTCTCGAAGACTTTGGCTATCGCCGGTATAATCGAGACTGGCCTGTAGAATATTTGAACAAATTTTCAGCAAACGTAAAAAATACGTAACTGCTAATCTACCGACTGAAAAAAGATGGCTACTTCAGACAAGCCCTTTTAGTCCTAATAACTCTTTGTTACGGGTGTTCTGGACGTTTTCTATGTATAATAAAAAATATCTATCTAAGTAATGTATTGTATTATGTATATCAGTTATCTAGTACCCAAAACACAAGCTCTGCTTACCATGGGGCTAATTATGCTGTGTGAATTGTCCAGCATTATTAATTTGAATGCTCACAACGCACGGGTCCCTGTTGGAGCTGCAGCGCGCCCTTTCGTGTCGCACGCCGCACCGCAGAGGATAGACAGCGAATGCATTAGGTACAAAATACAAAAATATATTTACCAAAAAGCTAAAAAAAAGAACACCTTAATCAAATACATACATAGGTCTTTGATTTGAAAGGTTTCTAGTTAAGGTTATGTAATTTCCAATGACCCCCGCACTAGGCTAGGCCTCTTTCGCGGGGTATAGAATACATTGTCTGGTTGCAATGAGTATTTGTAAAAAGGTACCTACCTGTAAAACTAAAGAACACTTGAAATCGCGAGAAGGGGTGAACTAGGGATGAACGTAAATCCTTCACCGGTCACGGTAAGGGTTGGAAGACGAATTGCTGTGTAGATTTTCATATCTTGAATATCTACCAGTTAAGTTAAATTCCTAACACGTTAGCTGCCAGAACAAATTCGCGATTACGACCAATTTGAAAAGTTTGTATATCGAATCAAAGTGTCCAAAAATGCAAAAATATCAATTTAACACGTTTTGTCGTAATGTCGTATTTCATTTTTCCCCAGAAAATATTGATTAACAAGGAAAGTAACAGGCCATGTTGCATATATGTAGTTAGCCCGGGGCCACGTCAGTCAATTCTAATAGAAACAAGCAGGCTAAACGTGCTGGACAGCTCACTAAAAGCATTTCAATCCAATGTCTCGATGTCACTGGTGACTGACACGGCCTGATCAAGTACCATGACTGTCAGGCATCGGTGACTGACATGGCAGCTAACGTGTTAAGAAGATTTTCGTTTACCACAAGCAAGGCTGTTTTGACAGTCTTTACGAGTGAAAAACATTTGTCAAAAGAGTTATTACAAAATATCGGATTATCTAGACGATAAAAAAGCTTGGGACGAGCTTTGCTTCAACTCGAAAACTAACAACCCAACAAGGTAAAGGTTTCTTGTTCGCTTCTTTACTTTAGTCTACATACACGCGACAGAAAATATCAGAAGCATCACTTTTTTCCATTTCACATTAAAAAGATTGAAGTGAACAAAAAATTAAAGTGTCCACTTTATTTCCTTTATGGACACGTCACAAAATTCTAATAGCACAAGTAAGTGCTATTAGAATTTTGTGACGTGTCCAAGATAGACATATATATAATATATATATATATATGTATATGTATATAGGCCTCCTCATCGATTTCGATGACGGCGACCCTAAGTAATCACGGATTTTTTCCATCATGAGCTCTAATATGGCTCGCTAGACCGAACTTGGTCTAGATAGACATAATAAGAGATGAACATACATAGGTACTGGTGGTTTCTTTTGCACTGCTTCCACTAGTGGACAAAAAATTTAAGTGAACAGTAAAATAATTTTATTTGATAATAATTTATATATAAAATATGACTTGTCTATATAATACAATAATTCTTTATTGCACACCATAAAAACACTGGACAGGAAAAAGACAATAAAGAATGTGTTGTACAATGGGCGGCCTTATCGCTTAAAGCGATCTCTGCCAGGCAACCTTTGGATGGACATGAAGAGTAAGTGCTAAGTGCGTGTCTAAGTGCTTTTTTGTAAGGCTAAAGAAATAAATGATTTTTGACTTTGACTAAGGTTCGTAAGTACCAAGTCGTAAGGTCTAAATTAAATAAAGCATTTTGATATTTTAAATTGATTCGACAAAAAAGCGGAGCCATACAAATAAAAATAAATTTTGTACAACGACCATACAGCATACGCAGTAGTATGTAACCTCCATAGAGTAAGTAACCCCTCACGTTCGTTTTAAATATTCCCATTAATCGTGCTATAAATCTGCTAAAGCCAGGAAGTACAGACTTCGCCACTTACAGCAAGTAATGGACTTCCTCGGGTATTTTCGGCTATTTCCGGCTTTTTTCTGTTAGACTGTTGGTATATTGTTAGTTTATTTTATATAATATAAATCTCTTATTGGCCGTAAGTTAGATTATTAAGGTTTAAATTATTTAGATTAAGGGCTGTTGATTTTGTTGAAACAATAAAATAAATAAAAAATAAAAATAATTTTCGGGAAAATAATAATCCTAGAGAAAACTTGATGTAGAGGCTACAATTGAAAATTACTGTTGTACCATGGTTATTAACACAGAAGTCATTTTAAACGGGATATTTACCATGATTTCATATTTAGTTACTCCGTCCGCGATCATGGCGCACGAAACTGTGCCGAAATATTGGAAAATTCAAAAATCTAGTTTTATGGACTATAATGTATTACTCGTATGACGACCGATGCATGTGGCGCGGTGGGCGAAGGTCCGCCTGCGACGCAGGAGGTTGCGGGTTCGATTCCCGCCTCGGAACAATTGTGTACGATCTGCAGATATTTGTTCCGGGTGTTCTGGTCGTTTTCTATGTATAATAAAAAAAAAAATATATCTATGTAATATACAGGGTGGCACATTTAGAGCGGTCAGTATGGGAAAGTCTAAAACTAGGTACAATGTCATCGATTTTAGTAAAAAGAAAAACTGCATTCATACATTTTTAAAAAACCTGTACTCAGCTCAGGAATCGAACCCGGACGTTTTGAAAATTAAAACTAACACTATTTATATTTAAATATTGTTACTATGAAACATGATGTCCAAAATGAATAAAATGCATTGTTTTGTTTGCATATCCTTTAATTTATTATAGTAAATTTTCGAAATGACCACCATTTTTTTTCAATACAAAATTCAACACGTTTAGGTAACAATCTTACTATTGCGTTTTGTATCTTCAGGTGGTGAATTTGCATTAAAATTGACTCTAACGCTGCTTTTAGGTCTTCAATGGTATTGTAGCTTGTTTTGTACACTTCATCCTTAACGTAACCCCACAAGAAATAGTCTAGTGGGGTTAAATCGGGTGACCTCGCGGGTCACCATTTGATAGGGCCGTCCGTACCAATCCATTTTTCAGGAAAGTTCTCATTTAAAAATTCTCTAGCTATGTGACTATTGTGAGCCGGTGCTCCGTCCTGTTGAAAATAAACTCGTTCTTTTACTTCTGCTGGCATTTCTCCTAGGACCTCTAAAAGATCTACTAAGATTGCAAGGTACTTAAATCTGTCCAAACGTCCATCATAAATCTTAAGCATGAGAACCTTATTAGGAAGTAGGCCAACCCAGCAGTTGAATGAGAATCTAACTTGACGACCTGCACGTCCTTCGTGCACTCGTATGTTTGTACGAGTTACAAGTTATGACATCAGCAAAGAGTTATAAACAACCATAGAGACAATTTTACGCACCTAAGCGAGTTGAATGTTGTATTGAAATAAATGGTGGTCATTTCGAAAACTTAGGTACTAAAATAAACTAAAGGATATAAAAACAATACATTTTATTCATTTTACACATCATGTTTCACAGTAACATTTACTGCTTATAACCTACACAATCGATATCTAAATATAAATAGTGTTAGTTTTATTTTTTAAAACGTCCGGGTTCGATTCCCGGGCTGAGTATAAGTTTTTTTAAAATGTATGAATGCAGTTTTTTTTTTTACTAAAATCGATGACATGGTTCCTATGAAGAGATCTTCGTATGTCTTATAGTTTCAGACTCACCCATACTGACCGCTGTAAATGTGCCACCCTGTATAGTATTATGTATATCAGTTATCTAGTACCCATAACACAAGCTCTGCTTACCATGGGGCTAGATAATGCTGTGTAATTGTCCAGCATTATTTAAAAAAAACTGTGTCTAAAATACCTAGATGTGATTTAATTGGATTTGATTCTGTCAGGAATCAAACCCGCAAACTGCATATACACGACACATCCTAATATCTACACCCACTGAGCCATGGAGGTCGTCAAAACGTAGGTATTCTCGAATATGTAGGTATAGCCATTTTATTTTATTATGCGTTATAAATTCCGATCTCCATAATTTTATTCATAGACTTTTCCGCTACTTTCCTTTGCTTTTGTCTCTTTACATATATGTATGTCTGTTTGTTTCTTTTGTTTTATTTTGAGTTCGCGATGGAAACATTAAAACAAAATGGGGCGCCGTACAATTAGAGACAATTGAACGCTTAATTAGACATTTTAAATGAATAAACTTAGTAATTAAGTTAACTTATAAAGTAATTTTTTAGTAAGATGATCAAAAATATTAAGTATAAAAATAAAAAATATATAACATTATGCTTATATCAGATATTATACAACAAAACCTTAAAAAACGAATAGGATTGCTGGGAAGGTGGCTCTCATAACAGCGCCTGGAGTACGGGTATTGATTGAACATTATTAAAATTGTATATTTATTAGAAATAAATCCATTTACTAGCTCCCAAAACAAGTGCTTAACATAATACGAATGATTCCTCTCGAAGCGAATATGAATGAGTGAATTTAATTCGATACAGTTTTTTTTTCGAACATTACCAATACCACGGTTTTTATTATCGAACACAGCTCGATCACGACACATATATAGGCCGAAGCGAACTGCCTGTAGAGTCTAAGAGCACTTACGAGCAGTTAATAATCTAGCAACTGAGAAGTCTGCCATACAGAACATCTACTCGAGTCAGTCGTTCAAACGGTAATGAAGTTACTAAAGGCAAATCTAAATAAAAGTAATTTGTCCAGTAATAAATGACTTGAGCTAAAATAAATGCTCGGAGTTTCTCTAAAGGATAAGATTCGTAACGAATACATCCGACAGAGAACCAAGGTTATCGACATAGCTCTGAGAATTAGCAAGCTGAAGTGGCGGTGGGCCGGCCATATCTCGCGAAGAACCGACGGCCGCTGGGGCAAACGTGTTCCCGAGTGGAGACCACGACTCGGTTAACGTAGGTACTGTAGGTCGCCCTCCGACCAAGTGGGCTCACGACCTGCGACAGACAGGTAGATGCTGGATGCGTCAATCTGAAGACAGGGCGTTATGGCGCTCATTAGGGGAGGCCTATGTCCAGCAGTGGAGTATCATAGGCTGATGATGATGAAAATAAATATATTTACGTAGGTACCTTTTCAGCCCCTTTTACAGGTTGTTTGATGATGTACGGGATCCCAGGAACTGGTCCGAAGATAGACGGCATCATGGCTGGTGCAAATACCACCTTCACTGCCTTGCAATAGTCCTCCTCGTCTTTATGGCAGCAGCAGTGGTGGCATTTGGTTTCGCTTTGACAGTTTTTCACTTCACTTTGGCTTTGGTTGTCGTTTTCACTGGGTTTTATTTGAGTTAGATCGTTGTTTTGACAGTTAGTTTCCGCGCTTTGTTGGGTACTTTGACTGGTTACTTTGCTCTGGTCACTTTTAGTTTGATTGCCAGTTTGGTTGTGATTTTGTCCTGGTTGAGCGTGATTTTGGTCAGGTTTTTGTCCCGTTTGTTTTTGATTGTAGCTTAGGTTTATTTGATTGTCTGGCTGACCAGTCGGAAAGTCTTTTTCACTGGTTTTAACGTGGGTTTTACCAGTTTGAAAGTTATTTTGGCTAGATTTAAAGGCTCTTTGATAGGTGGTTTTATCAGAAGCGGCTTCAATATCACTTTGGTAACCCAGTTCACTTTGTACTTCACCTAAATTTGTCAAATCGTTGTTAGATCGAAAATCAGAGACTTTACTTTGATTGTTATTTACGATATCACTCGAAAACTTTACAATTTCATTGATTTTTTTCATACGATTTCGTATTTCTTGATTATCATTGAATAGTTTTGGCTTTTTGAAGTTATTTGGAAGCTCTAGGAGTGGAGTTTTCCGCTTTAGTTCTCTTGGTGTCTCCAAAAGATAATTTTTGTCGTTGTGTTTTAGAAATGGGTGTACTAAAAGAGTTTTTCTTTTATTTGAGGCCCCGGGAAGGGCCTCAAGTGGCTGTCGTGCTGTATCCAATTTGACAGCTGTGTAAAGCTATTTTGAAAAATAAAATGATATTTTTTATTTAACTTGCGATAATGTATGATAATTCTTGATGGGGTCCTAGATTTGATTATCTAAACACAGTCTAACTGTAAGAGCTTAAGCTTTCATCAAAAGAGTAATTTTAAAGTTTTTATTTTAACGCATATTTACTATTTTTGATTTTATTTGCAGAACTTTCTCCAGCGTTCTTCCGTAGAGATTTTGGCCAATTACTTTTATTTATTTGTTGGTCTATATATTTCGATTTATTCTTAACACTCCACATTCACTGCATTAAAGTGCTCACAATCCATTCCCCTTCTAATGTCAATGTCACAAGGTCATCGACCCACATCACGTGTCATTTGTTTACAAACAAACAAACAATCCAAAACTCGTCAATAACACACTTTTCTCAATAAAAAATGTATATCACAGCACAATTTTGCTAACCGTCACTAAACAAGTCACTTAAAATTGTGTTTTGCGTACAAAAAGTCAAAGGAAAAGTCGGAAAATCGCGCGGGAAAGTGAAATACGTCCGTGCGTTGCGAAGGTTAGGGGAAAACTGATTTAGAAGGAGGGGCTAAGGTGTAATAAGGGGCGTGGCAAAGGCACGCCCACTAGAATTATAAATTTATATGTCTAGAACTCGTCTAGTCTTGAAGGTTCTATGCACGTTCCGTGGATAAGGAAGATGGCCGACTTTTAAGACTTGTAGGTATATTCAAGGGGTTTAGTTTTATTAAATTCATTATCATTTATTGTGATTTTATGCATACAGGTTATATTCTTAGGTGTAGAATCTTTGTGGGTACACAATGCATAAAAACCCTGCTAGGGCACAACAATTTTGGGTTCGTTCTTGTTAGATTGTTAACTTTACTTATATTAATCTTTATTTTAAAATTTTATAACTTTATTATAATATAATACACAAAAGAATATACCTAATAGAATAGAACATGTTTTTATTTGTTATAAGAGATCGCTAGTCGTCCGCGGTCTCTGCCGTTTCAGTCAAGTCGATGGCACGAAGATCATGCAAATTGTTTTCGCGCTGGTTTCTAGTATTCATCTTTAGATGGATTTCGATGTTATTTTTTCCAAAACCCACAGAAGGGAAGGAATAGAAAAGGGGCCCACCTGTAATCTCCAAAGTCCAAATTTTGCAGCGCTGCTTCCTCGATACCACCTGCAAGGGTTGTCTCTATAATCTATAATATACAGGTACCTATCTAATCAATAACCTCACTTTGACTGCGGAATTTTTCGACGACTGCGATCTTTTTTTTAACCTAAGCCATTCGTGCTGCCGCTCTACACAGCGGTTGTGTTGCGCCGCACATGCGTTTCGTTCGAAAAACATTACAGCTGTGCTGAGTCACACAGATCTGTATTTTCTCAGCCGCTGCGCTAGTGTGGATTTACGCAGATTAGTCACTTGTAGAAAACACATACAGTTCGAACAATTAGATATATTACCAATGAAGACACAGCTAGGTTAGTTTATTTCAGTTACTTCCATAGTATTATGTCTTATGGTATTTTGCTTTGGGGACAGGCAGCTGACATCCAGACCATATTTGTTCTTCAAAAAAGGGCGGTACGCGCTATTTATAAATTAAAGCCACGAGATTCTTTGAGGGAATTATTTAAAAACATTAACAAAAATAAAATAAAATAAATATTCTGACTGTAATATCGCAATACATCTATGAAAATTTAATGTATACCCACAAAAATAAGGAAAGCCTTATGAAAAAGTGTGATGTTCACAATAGAAATACAAGAAACAAGAACAAGTTACACATCCCATCATTTAGATTACACAAGGTAGGGAAATCATTTATGGGCAATAGCGTGCGCTTCTATAATAAGCTTCCATCTGAAGCAACTGAGCTCCCTATTCGTAAATTTAAAAATTACATAAAAATAAATCTCATCAAGAAGGCTTTCTACTCCATAAATGATTATCTCAATGATGTTAATGCTTGGCCAGATGTCGCTCAGTTTCGCACCGACAATAGTATGTAAGTGAATTGTTTTTGTGCATAGCTTTTGACATGTATCGAATCATATTATATTTAGACTTAAATAGGCAAATAACCATGTATTAGACATATAAGAGATGAACATGCTAGTGGTTTCTTTTCACTTCTTCCACTAGTGGACAAAAAAATTGAAGTGAACAGTAAAATAATTTTATTTGATAATAATTTATATATAAAATATGACTTGTCTAAGTGCTTTTATTGTAAGCCTAAAGAAAGAAATTATTTTTTACTTTACTTTACTTTTACCTACTCGTAGGTCGGTTAAGTATGCCGCATGCGTGTCAAACAATGTACCTCATAATTCGTAAATCATAATTCTGGAATATGCTAATTTTAATTTCTAATTTGAACCTTATTCCGTAGGAATAATGTCGTCATCGCTGCCACTGCCCAACCCACCCACGGAGTCGCAATTGACGGTCACGAGTATTCATAATATTAATGCCTAATGCACGAATTTTCGTTCGGGAGGACATAATTGACCAAAGTAGTACCTGGCTCCGGGACCAAACCTAGCCTCGACACGTAGCAACCGACTTGTCTGCGACTGCCTTGTGCTGCGTGCGTATTATGTCTTTAATCTTTAATAAACATAATGACTGTACCGTGTCAATATATTTATGAAAACTTGTTGTACACCCATAAAAATATCAATCGGTTCATTAAAAAAAGTGATATACATAATGTAAATACTAGAAATAAGAATAAACTCGCCGTGCCCACAACTAGGCTACACAAGATAAATGTATCTTTTAAAGGGCAATGTATACGCTTCTACAACAAAACTCCAAGTGAGTTGCAAAAATTATCAATAAATAAATTTAAAAAAATTGTTAAACATATTCTTCGTAAAAAAGCTTATTACAAAATATCAGATTACCTAGAAGATAAAAAAGCTTGGAACGAGTTTTGCTCCAACTCAAAATCTACCAACTTACAGATAAGCAAATCAAATGTACTAGACACATAAGTTATGAACGTACTGGTGGTTTCTTCTCACTTCTTCCACTGGTGGACAAAAAATTGAAGTGAACTATAAAATATGACCTGTCTAAGTGCTTATTTGTAAGTTTAAAGAAATAAAAACTTTTCATTTTCATTCATTTTCATTTTCAATCTCTGACCGCCTACATAGAGCTAAGAAGATTAGAAGTGGAAATCTACTTATTTATTTTTTGTTTGAAAAAAAACATTGAATTAGAAAGTCGTAGTACAATAGTTGTTAGTCTTGATTTGCCCAAGTCGCCCTTAACAGGTTATTATTGATACCTATAAAACTGTATATCGATCTTTATATGGACTATCTTTTATTCCAGGCCTAGAACTACCTGCTTGCAAATTATCAGCCTGATCTGTTCAATAGTTTTAACGTGAAGAAAGAACAAACATCCAAACTTTCACATTTATAATATTAGTGTGCTAACTAATATTCTAAATAAATGCGAAAGTGTGTTTGTTTGCATATGTTTACAATTCGAGAAAAACTACTGAACAGGAAAAAATACATTTTTATTCCCCTAGAAATGTAAAATTCGAATTTAACGCGGGTGAAACCGCGGGAAACAGCTAGCGAGATATAATTTATAATAAAATAAAACCCTTAACACTTTGACTGCGATTTTTTTTCGACGACTGCGATCTTTTTTTTACCTAAAAAATTCGTGCTGCCGCTCTACACAGCGGTTGTGTTGCGCCGCACATGCGTTTCGTTCGAAAAATATTACGGCTGTGCTGAGTCACACAGATCTGTATTTTCTCAGCCGCTGCGCTAGTGTGGATTTACGCATATTAGTCACTTGTAGAAAACACATACCATGTGATTTCAGCACTCAAAGTGTTAATCCACAATAATATAATTAAGATTGTCCAAGATGTAAATAAAACACTTTTTAAAATTGTAATATCATTTATTGCACATCACGCATTTCACAATAACATAATAAAATAAATGATAATATTAATTATATATGATAAATTAAAACTAAATTACATTAATATAATCCCTTGTTATGATTGATTGCCTAAGTTAAGCTTAATTTTAAGTTAAAAAATGCCTCATTAAGTATATTTACATTATTGTATTAACCTATCATGACAGTTACATAATTAAAGCCATTTCTTTTGTAGACTGAGAAATGTATACTTCAGCCAAGTTTAAGCTACAATATTTGTAAACAACCCAGCTAAAATACATGGAGATCTCTTTTCGGCGTCGTGTTTAAGAAATCATTGATAAGTCAAGAAGTCAAAAGTAAAAATCGTTTATTTCTTTAGACTTACAAAATAAGCACTTAGACAAGTCATATTTTATACTATATATATATTAATGTATAAAATATGACTTGTCTAAGTGCTTATTTTGTAAGCCTAAAGAAATAAATGATTTTTTACATTTACAATACAATACAATACAATACAAATACGATTTTTGCACATCAAACACAGAAAAAAACAGTAAAGAACAAACAAACAAAGATACAGATGCACAATGGGCGGCCTTATCGCTAAGAGCGATTTCTTCCAGGCAACCTTTGGATGGACACGTAGCTTTAGTATAGGTATAGACTTTACTTTACTTTATAAATCGACACGCAGAGCGTCTAACAAAATATCATCGTTAAGAAAGTCATCAGTGGGCAGTTTGTTCACAAATATTGTATCTTAAATTTGGCTTAAGTACACAAAATACTTTTCAGTCTGCAATAAAATGAGAGCGAAAATCAAAAATGCCTATACGGTTAAAATAGGTCACATTTTGAAACTAAAGAATATATGTTCAAATTTATATTGAAATATATGTATATATTTATTATATATGTACATATAACCGATTCTGGAGCGCCGGTTCTCGATAAGGGTCGATAAAACCGATTTTCTCTGTTGTCGATAAAACTAAGTCGATTCTTATCGAATTATGTCGAAATCAGGAATAAAATCGATCATTCCTATCGATCCTGTTATGACAACACACAAACACATACAAATAGTAAAATAACCCAGAATAATAATAATAATATTGGAACCCGTTTACTAATAACAACAAGGAATACTGATTTTTAAGTTTGATCTTTGTGTTAAGGTGGTTTGCGTCTTATCTATTTTGAGCTTTAGATATAGGAAACACTAGCTGCGCCCCGCGGCTTCGCCCGCGTGGTAATCTATGTGTCAAATGGTTTATAAACCTTCCCCTTGAATCGCTCTATTAAAAAAAACCGCATTAAAATATGTTGCGTAGTTTTAAAGATCTAAGCATACATAGGGACAGACAGACAGCTGGAAGCTACTTTGTTTTATACTATGTAGTGATAATATAGCTAATTTGGTCTCTATGTTCAAGGCACTAGCGTCGATGTTTCCTTTCTGAACGTGCCTCGACCAGACGCTTCAATAATGTGCTTTAATCTCATAATACTAACGTCCATATTTCGTTATGGTTTTCTAGTGTTAGAGGAAATGTTGTTATTAAAATTAACTAATAGCTGCACCCGGATGGAAATCTGTCAAACAGTTTATAAACCTTCCTCTTGAATCGCTCTATTAAAAAACTAAAAAAACGCAGTTTTATAAAGATCTAAGCATACACAGGGACAGACAGACATTTTTTTTTTTCGAATGGACATATATGCTGTTGACCTCAGATCAGCCATGACAGCGTTACCGGACTTTTGGCGGGCGCAGAGGGCGCCTCACCGGTAAAAATTAGGTTGGGGCAACACGCACAAGGGCCACCACTTAGGTGCGAGCCTCGGCTTGGGCTGTTGCCAGATGCTACAAGAGGGTAGGGAGGTAACGCCTTAGGTGCACGAGTGCACCTGAGGGCGGAAACGGGGAATTCTTCGACCCCGCATCCGGCGGGGTCGGTTATTGGTCGGGTGTGTAGTGTGCGGAAGCTGAGTTGTTGCCGTCACTTCCGGGTTAGCGTCAGTGAGTGGGTCAACGGGGTCACCAAGAACGTGTCTCGGTCTATGGAGGTGAGGGGACAGACAGACAGCGGGAAGCGACTTTGTATTATACTATGTAGTGAAGTAAATTGATCGATTCAAGCGGAAGACGTCGTGTTTGGTCACTCATGATTATTTTAGCGAGCAAAGCGATCCGTAAATTTTAAAGACATTTTCCGTATATCGCTGCGGCTGCGTCCCTGATGCAGTAAACCTTTTCTTATTCTAATGACGTTAAGTCGATATTCGATTGCGAAGTTGTGGCGTATTTCTATGTTCTTTAGGCATGGTTTTTTTAGTGTGGCGAGCAAAGCGACCCGCAAATTCTTAAAGACATTATCATAGCTAACCTTTTCTTATTCTAATACCGTTAGGTCGATATCAATATCGAGATGTGTCTTTATGTTTCTGCCAATCATTTAAGGGTCCGGCGACCCGCGCTTGCAAAAATCGCTCCGAATATCGCTGTCCCTGTTTAACCCTTTAACCCCCCCATGCGTGCGCGATAGCAATATAAGCCGTTCAAAATTTAGTTGTGTTCCGTAATACCAAAAATTATGACTGAAAACTTTTTGTATTCTTCACAAAGTATTGTTATTCTGTAACTAGACAATATAAGCTATGTTCCTTAATAAATAAAACGTAAGATATTGATGTTTTTAATACGAAACAAATAGCAAGAAAACTTGTCCATTATCGCATAAAAATGTGCAAAATGAGATTGGCTTTCATTAAATTTTAGGTAAGTATTTTGAAAAAAAATACTATTTGGGAACCTAGATAAATACTATTTTAATACAAATAATGCAATATTATAGTGGAAATATGCTTGAATTAGAAATAATTTTGGTATTACGTTTGTATGGACGTTTCGTGATTCGGACCCCTCTTAAGCGTTAATTTTCTCTCTAGCCGTATTCCCAGTTATTTGAGCATTGATATATCCTTATCGAGATACTCGATAAATGCCTAAGTGTCATTTTAGCGTAATTATTTTTTTCTCTCTTCTCTCTTGCCACACTATTACCAGTTATTTGAGACTTAATATGTCCTATCTTTCTCCCTTTGGATACTATTTAGATCCCTATATCATATTTTCTTGCTACACAATTACGATCTCTATTATAAAGGCAATAACGTCGATGTTTCCTCAAAGAAAATAAAATTCTATACAATATTGATCGCTATGTCTACACGCCTAACGTCGATGTTTCCTTACACGGTTCCTTTGGCGATACTGTAGTTATGTCCGATAGCTTTACAATATTGATCTCGTCTACACGCCTAACGTCGATGTTTCCTTACACGGTTCCTTTGGCGATACTGTAGTTATGTCCGATAGCCTTTACATTACCATGCTATACAATATTGATCGCTATGTCTACACGCCTAACGTCGATGTTTTCTTACACGGTTCCTTTGGCGATACTGTAGTTATGTCCGATAGCCTTACAATATTGATCTCGTCTACACGCCTAACGTCGATGTTTCCTTACACGGTTCCTTTGGCGATACTGTAGTTATGTCCGATAGCCTTACAATATTGATCTCGTCTACACGCCTAACGTCGATGTTTCCTTACACGGTTCCTTTGGCGATACTGTAGTTATGTCCGATAGCCTTTCAATATTGATCTCGTCTACACGCCTAACGACGATGTTTCCTTACACGATTCCTTTGGCGATACTGTAGTTATATCCGACAGCCTTACATTACCATGCTATACAATATTGATCGCTATGTCTACACGCCTAACGTCGATGTTTTCTTACACGGTTCCTTTGGCGATACTGTAGTAGTTATGTCCGATAGCCATACAATATTGATCTCGTCTACACGCCTAACGTCGATGTTTCCTTACACGGTTCCTTTGGCGATACTGTAGTTATGTCCGATAGCCTTACATTACCATGCTATACAATATTGATCGCTATGTCTACACGCCTAACGTCGATGTTTCCTTACACGGTCCCTTTGGCGATACTGTAGTTATGTCCGATAGCCTTACATTACCATGCTATACAATATTGATCGCTATGTCTACACGCCTAACGTCGATGTTTCCTTACACGGTCCCTTTGGCGATACTGTAGTTATGTCCGATAGCCTTACATTACCATGCTATACAATATTGATCGCTATGTCTACACGCCTAACGTCGATGTTTCCTTACACGGTCCCTTTGGCGATACTGTAGTTATGTCCGATAGCCTTACATTACCATGCTATACAATATTGATCGCTATGTCTACACGCCTAACGTCGATGTTTCCTTACACGGTTCCTTTGGCGATGCTGTAGTTATGTCCGATAGCCTTACATTACCATGCTATACAATATTGATCGCTATGTCTACACGCCTAACGTCGATGTTTCCTTACACGGTCCCTTTGGCGATACTGTAGTTATGTCCGATAGCCTTACATTACCATGCTATACAATATTGATCGCTATGTCTACACGCCTAACGTCGATGTTTCCTTACACGGTTCCTTTGGCGATGCTGTAGTTATGTCCGATAGCCTTACTTTACCATGCTATACAATATTGATCGCTATGTCTACACGCCTAACGTCGATGTTTCCTCACACGGTTCCTTTGGCGATACTGTAGTTATGTCCGATAGCCTTACATTACCATGCTATACAATATTGATCGCTATGTCTACACGCCTAACGTCGATGTTTCCTTACACGGTTCCTTTGGCGATGCTGTAGTTATGTCCGATAGCCTTACATTACCATGCTATACAATATTGATCGCTATGTCTACACGCCTAACGTCGATGTTTCCTTACACGGTTCCTTTGGCGATACTGTAGTTATGTCCAATAGCTTTACAATATTGATCTCTATGTCTACACGCCTAACGTCGATGTTTCCTCAAGTGCCTGAGTGCACACCTAGCGGCGGTTCCCTTGGCGATCCTGTAGTTCCGTCCGATTCCTTTGAAGGTGCCTCGCCCGAACACTTCGACACTGACTCGCACGCGACGACCATCGGCTAGGCGCTCTGGTTTACTGTGGAAAGAAAACACTGGGTTAGAATGTAAAATTTTTTTTTTTTTGAGAGAATAGAATAGAATACAGGAGACTGGCTATCTTTGGAGGAGGCCTTTACCCGCAGTTCTTGCAGATAGTAATGGTAAACAATAAGTCATAGTATAAAAAAAAAAATATTTGTGCGTGCTGCAGCCTGTCAAAAAAATTATTTATTTATTTATTGAGATAATAACATAAAAGGCAATAGCTCAGCGAAAAGCTTTGCTCTAAGAGCAAAACACTGATTCTCAGTATTACCCTTTGAGGCGACCTGAAGAACGAAACATTGACATGATAAATAATGTGTGATTGCATAATATATTGTATTTCAATCATTTTGGAAGGAAGTATAAAGATCGGCCTTATTGCTGAGAGCGATCTCTTCCAGGCAATCTTAGGAAGGACTGGACATGAAGGAACAATATAGACGGTGGCACTTTAATAAATATATAGATAAAGAAAAGTAAACAAATTTGACGACCGATGTGGCGCGGTGGGCGAAGGTACGCCTGCGACGCAGGTGGTTGCGGGTTCGATTCCCGCCTCGGAACAAATGCGTGTACGATCTGTAGATATTTGTTTCGGGTGTTCTGGTCGTTTTCTATGTATAATAAATATCAAAATATCTATCTATGTAATGTATTGTATTATGTATATCAGTTATCTAATACCCATAACACAAGCTCTGCTTACCATGGGGCTCGATAATGCTGTGTGAATTGTCCAGCATTATTTATTTATTTACTTACACTACATACCATAATACCTAGACAACAAACATTATAATAAACTTACATAGACCTAAAGCTGTCATCTTTTCATATAGATAAATAATGCTGATGCACCAGTTTTTTGAAGATAGGGAGTGATTTGTCTTTCAGCTGAAATTATAATGAAGATCCACCTAACTACATAGCAACGTACATACCTACGTAGGTAGGCAGGTACGTTGCTAGAGTAGCTACTTACCTAAACTTGGCGGTATCCGGTTCTGCCTCCAACAGTTCTCTGACGGGAGACTTTGGCGCGGCCGCACTGAAGGCTTCCAGCTCGGCGCCCATTAGACGCACGTAGGAGCCCCACACTGCGCCTAGAGACATGCCTGTAACCAATACGTATATTAAACTATATATCTCATTTACCATGATCTCGGGCCATAAAGTGACCCGGTCCTTTGGAAGGCTTGCGTGGGGCCGAAGCCAACAGCACAGAGGCCCTTTGAGAAGTTAATCTAAAGGCGATGGCTACACATAGCGGGTATCATCCTCGGGTGCACAATATGATACACCCAAAGATGGTATCCGCCAGGTGTAGAGACTATTGCAAAGAAAAATGAAAGAAATAAAACCAGGCTATTGTGATGGATGGATGGACTGGGTAATCGGGCTATAGGGGAGATTGCGGACGCCTGCCATAAACAAAACTATATATTATTATTGAGTAAGTAATATTAAACATGTGTTTCCTGGTCGGCAGGTAGAAAATGCTGATGCCACCTACACTGGGTAAACGCCAGCCAGTACTAAATCTACTCTGTATTTCTGGCAGAGAGCAGTGTTTGCTTTGCAATATTCTGATATGGCAAGATGCCGGTGATCTTCACATTCAACTCAAATGCTGTTAATATTATCTACCTGATAAAGTATATACCTGAGTCCAAGAAGATAGCGCCGGCGATAGACTCGAACAGATCGCCCAAAGCTTTAGGCACTTCCACGTCTTCCGCTTGTTCTTGCTCGTCCTCCTGGATAAGGTAATGCTGCGAAACAAATAAGTTGATTTATAGATCACATCATCTTATACAATACCGAATACTACTTCTGACACTACAGAGTATAAAATCGTTTCCCGCTGTCTGTCTGTCCCTATGTATGCTTAGATCTTTAAAACGACGCAGCGGATTTTGATGCGGTTTTATTAAATAGATACAGTGATTCAATATGACCGTTTATAAACTACTAGCGGACCGTCCCGGCTTCGCACGGTTTTAGTACGGATTCCTATTTATTTTTTAAATATAATATAGCTTATGTTCACCGGAGGTAGTGTAGCTTCCCAACGGTGAAATAATTTTTCAAATCGGTCCAGTAGTTTCGGAGCCTATTCATTACAAACAAACAAACAAAAAATCAAACCTTTCCTCTTTATAATATTAGTATACATAGATTTGACACAGATTTCCACGTTGGCGAAGCCGCGGGGCGCAGCTAGTAATTTTATAAAAGGTTCTATCTAAGGATAAATAAATAAATAATGCTGGACAATTCACACAGCATTATCTAGCCCCATGGGAAGCAGAGCTTGTGTTATGGGTACTAGATAACTGATGTACATAATACAATACATCACATAGATAGATATTTTTTATTATACATAAAAAACGACCAGAACACCCGGAACAAATATCTGTAGATCGTACACACAATTGTTCCGAGGCGGGAATCGAACCCGCAACCTCCTGCGTCGCAGGCGGACCTTCGCCCACCGCGCCACATCGGTCGTCAAAAAAAGGATGAGTAACGCTTGTGTCATAACCTACGAAGTCATAACCGTTACTCTAGAACAGCTATATGATTAAGCAAGCTTTCATAATAGGGTCCGTCAAGTATGTTTAGTTTTGGCGACTTCTAAATTGACAGCAATGTCAGAACTTGGAGACTGTAAGAGATGGTAAAGTGTGTGAAATTATGTACATTATTATGAAAACCATTTAAGGGGCCTCCGGAGGGACGAATTCTTCATACAAACGTAATTTTATTTTATTTATTTTGTTTATTTAACGTACAAAACACATCACAATCACATTAAATTATGAGGTTACATAAAGTTTGATCAGAACTTGATTGCAACATGAACACATGTACGTGCTGCTAAAATATAAATATGATCGAGTAGGTAGAGTTACTACTATCTAATTACAGGTTATTAAGTAAAACAAGACAGAAAAAAAGGTAACAAACAATTAGAACTGCGGTTGCTTAAATTAGATTACATGCTATATAATATAAATATATAATTGTAATATTGTGAATTCCACAATCAGTAGATATTGTATTGTGTTATTAAAACAAGACTGAAAAAAAGAAAAAAAAAAGGTAACAAACAATTAGAACTACATTGCTTAAATTAGATTACATGCTATTATACATTATTGCAAAATTGTAAATTCCACTCGCTTACAAGTGAGTAGAATCCACAATCAGTATTGTACTATGTACTGGAACTCGGTTTCGATTCTTTGATATTGAAGTGGAGGATCTCTTTAATGATTTTAATGAATTGACCTAGTCTTGCAACAAATATATCGAGTCTGCCGTCATTCTTATGTAGCTCATTATATTGTCGTGCCATTCTTGTGAGGGGATTGAAATGGGAAATATTATTTCTAAAAGTGTGTAACGCGAAAACGTTCTTCTTATTAGAGTTACGAGCTCTGTAATTAATATTAAATGATATTTCTGATAAGAGTTTAGGGGAATCTATTAGGGAGTGAAGTAATTTGTAGAAGTAAATTAAGTCAAAATAAATACGACGAGTTTCTAAAGAAGTAACGCTGAATTTATGGAGCCTCTCTTCGTAATTGAGAGACAGACGCCCAAGACTAAGACGATAACATAGGAGCCTTAGGAATTTTCTTTGAATACGTTCGATGTTATCATTATGAACTTTGTAGTTAGGAGACCAAATAGGACTTCCGTATTCCAAGACGCTTCGCACAATAGAGTTGAAAAGGTAAATTAAGCTGCGATAGTTTTTAAAGCCCTTAGTAGATCTTAAGACAAAAACGAAACGTAATACCAAAATGATTTCCAATTCAAGCATATTTCCACTATAATATTGTATTATTTGTATTTGAATAGTATTTATCTGGGTTCCTAAATAGTATTATTTTTTTTCAAAAAAATCGCCGCACCCTTAAGATGTTGCAAGTGAATAGCTTTTTTAAAATGAAGACGGTCTGGCGGTCCTAGGCTCTCAGCCGTAAAGCGATTGGTTAGCAATTTTCTGCCCAAAGTATCATGTTCTTCAATAGGTCTCAGTTTGTAACAATCATGATAATATGAAGAGACTCTCGCTAGGAAGTTGGATCAAGGGCCAGATCCAGAAGGCGGTACTCCTGGACTCAGCACGCATCGTCAGGAAGTTCCTGTCTCTGCAGCCCTAGTCACCGGCCGCTTGACTCTAGCGAGCGGTCGGTGATCTACCGTTTTTGATATATCTTTTACTGTAGAATAGTTCTATAATATTTAATTGTATTTTCTATAGTTAAAAAAAATATTTTCTACGAGAATTTGAAATAGATAGATAGATACATTATTTATTCATACAAATAGGTTACATCATTAAGTTAGTAGTGCCTTAAAGCCTATGTTAGGTTTGTCTTAGCACTATAGTTCGCACTTAATTTAAAAATAAATTGACAATCTAGATACTGTAGTTAACGAACGATCTGACAACAATACAAGTTAACCTATAAATAAATAAATAATGCTGGACAACTCACACAGCATTATCTAGCCCCATGGTAAGCAGAGCTTGTGTTATGGGTACTAGATAACTGATATACATAATACAATACATTACATAGATAGATATTTTTTATTATACATAGGTAACGACCAGAACACACGGAACAAATATCTGCAGATCGTGCACACAATTGTTCCGACCCGCAACCTCCTGCGTCGCAGGCGGACCTTCGTCCACCGCGCCACATCGGTCGTCTATGTTAATTATTATCCTAGATCTTACATTTAAAAAACTCATTTATACCTAAGCATTATAAACACTCACATTTATCTATGGGGCCGTTCAAATATTACGTAAGCAGATTTATTACAATTATTTACCCCCCCCTCCCCCCATATCCCTTGTCAGCAAAAGTAAGCAAAACTCTCACCCCCTCCCCCCATGCTTACGTAAACATTTTTCAATTATAAATGTATTTTTTTTATATTATAATTATAATACACAAGTAAACAATACACTGACAGAGGAAATTTAGACAAGTGAATAGCGCGCGGTAATTCCCCTAATCGGTTCTAAAGCGAGTGCCTAAACGTATGCATTATTTGCGGGAATCCCCGAAAATGCGTTTCGTTTTCAAGCATAGACAATGTGAGGGTTGCCATTCGTGTAAAAAAGTGAATAACTACCGATGACGTAATCATCATCTAGACTCCCCTACCCCCCATGTCATCCAAAATAAGCAAAACAAAGACCCCCCACCCCCCCATAGTGCTTACGTAATACTTGAACGGCCCCTAATGCATAAAATGTTAATAAATAAATGTTATTTTGTTGTAAATAAATTAGGGAATGATAATATTACCTCTTCACTGATAGAATGTCCGTTCTCCTCTTGGATCTTCACGTACTTCATAAGCACCTCGTTCAAGCCAGGAGACGTGTGGCGGAAGTATCTATAAATAAATAAACAATGATAATAATAATCATTCATTCATCATTTATTTCAGACCATAGAAAAGGAAAGAGATCTTGTTTAATTAATTCTACGGTCCATAGTAATATATGGGGCTAGATAATGCTGTGTAAATTGTCCAGCATTATTTATTATACACCTTAAAACTAGCATGCATAAAATATAAAGACTAAATTATAAACGATAAAAACTATCGTTTATAATATTAGTATTAGTGACTTTAACTGGTGGTTAGCCTCCTCGACACTTTACTAGATGGTATCTCAACACCATCAAGTAAAGTGTCGAGTAGGCCCTTAGTATGATATCCGTGACCTGAGCAAACTTCCGACTACCGCTGCCCGTCACCGGACAAGATGTTTGGCAGTAACTAGACATGTACGTACTTGTGGAAGCCATGCCTGACGGCGAGCGTAGCGAAGATGGTGTTATTGACGAGCGCGGAGCGCAGGTCGGTCAGCGCGCCGGGAGAGTGACGCCGCGGGTCTTCGTATAGGTGTCGGGTTATTAGGTAATCTGTAACGAGAATACTTTCTTTATGAGTTTCTTTTTGTTCTTTCCGTGGTTAATAAAAATGGCATAAAAGGCTAATTTAAAAATCAGTTTATATGGTCCGTAAGGTGCGTAGTGTGCCCCCCATAAATAAATAAATAAAATAAATAATGCTGGACAATTCACACAGCATTATCTAGCCCCATGGTAAGCAGAGCCATAATCCTATAGGTTATTTAGCAAAAAAAATAAACCCTTCAACAACAATTTGAAGGTTTTAAACGGGGGTATATTTCCCCATCATGACACTAAAACGGTTGCTGTGATTGGTGCGACGAGCGAAGCAAGCCGCTCAGGGAAAGCGGCTGTTCTTACAGCCGAGCGAATCGAGCCACGCGGTTTATATGCATGCCATCCCTGTCTCTCACATGGCGTGAAGAGTCAAGCAGAGCGTTTCAAAGACAAGACACCCGGCTTGCTTCGCTCGCCGCACTTTACCGCGCTTGGCCCGCTGTGTGCTCTTTAGCGCGCACAGGACATTTTACGTACTCCCCTACGGATGCATCCTTGATACAGCCCACTCGGTTATAATATTAATGTGATTTACCTAATATGGCGTCTTCTAGGAACTCCGCAGTCGGTAAGCGTGTTCTTGTGATGAGAGGCGTGCGCCAGAGCTTGTAGCAGCAGAGACCGGTCCTTGAGACGGTACTGCAGCGTGTTTTCAAGAAGCTAGTTACCTAATATGGCGTCTCCTAGGAACTCTAGTCGCTGGTAGCAGTCAGTGAGCGTGTTCTTGTGATGAGAGGCGTGGTTCAGAGCTTGTAGCAGCAGAGACCGGTCCTTGAGACGGTACTGCAGCGTGTTCTCTAGAAGCTAGTTACCTAATATGGCGTCTCCTAGGAACTCTAGTCACTGGTAGCAGTCAGTGAGCGTGTTCTTGTGATGAGAGGCGTGCGTCAGAGCTTGTAGCAGCAGAGACCGGTCCTTGAGACGGAAATGCAGCGTGTTCTCTAGAAGCTAGTTACCTAATATGGCGTCTCCTAGGAACTCTAGTCGCTGGTAGCAGTCAGTGAGCGTGTTCTTGTAATGATAGGCGTGCGTCAGAGCTTGTAGCAGCAGAGACCGGTCCTAGAGACGGTACTGCAGCGTGTTCTCTAGAAGCTAGTTACCTAATATGGCGTCTCCTAGGAACTCTAGTCGCTGGTAGCAGTCGGTGAGCGTGTTCTTGTGATGAGAGGCGTGCGTGAGAGCTTGTAGCAGCAGAGACCGGTCCTTGAGACGGTACTGCAGCGTGTTCTCTAGAAGCTAGTTACCTAATATGGCGTCTCCTAGGAACTCTAGTCGCTGGTAGCAGTCAGTGAGCGTGTTCTTGTGATGAGAGGCGTGCGTGAGAGCTTGTAGCAGCAGAGACCGGTCCTTGAGACGGTACTGCAGCGTGTTCTCTAGAAGCTAGTTACCTAATATGGCGTCTCCTAGGAACTCTAGTCGCTGGTAGCAGTCGGTGAGCGTGTTCTTGTGATGAGAGGCGTGCGTGAGAGCTTGCAGCAGCAGAGAGCGGTCCTTGAAACGGTACTGCAGTGTCTTCTCTAGTTCGTCATAACCTGAAACAGACGAAATTATAGACTTATTTAGTTTTGTTTGATACAGGCTTCGCCTAGAGGAGAAATCGACAGATAAATACAATGGCGCATGAAACTGGGCCGAAATATTGGATAACTCAAAAATCAAATCATGGTAAATATCCCGTTTTAAATGACTTAAGTGTTAATAACCATGATAGTTTCTAAAGTTTAAGATACAATAAAAAAATTAAAATACGAAAACACAGAAAGGCTACCGGCTCAGTATTAAATATAATATGTTTTATATATAAATACAATTCTACGTAATATACGCTATCTTCAAAGGACATCATTAGTTGCTGCTACCTTTATTTTTCCTGTTTAAATTGTGACCCTTCTTAACACTTTATATATACAATAAATTACATAGATAGATATTTTTTATTATACATAAAAAACGACCAGAATACCCGGAACAATTATCTGCAGATCGTACACACAATTGTTCCGAGACGGGGATCGAACCCGCGACCTCCTGCGTCGCAGGCGGACCTTCGCCCACCGCGCAACATCGGTCCTCGAAATTACGTACACATACGTATATACCTGATAGCATTCTTTCCAATTCTCCTTCGGGGTCTGATATGTATCGCAGAAGCGGCGACGGTGGCGCCTTTAGTTCTCCGTATACAATCTGAAAACGATAGTTTTAGTAAATTATCCAGCATTATTTATTTATTTATTTATTTTATATGTTTAGAGCAAAATTAAACATCATGCCCATGATTACAAAAATACAAAAATTAAATACAAACGTTTTATTGTTTTTAAATGTTTAACGCTTAAGATTAATTATACATTTGGAACTAAGTAATAGAAAATAAAAACACCTTATTTTCTACCTTTTACCTTAAAGGTGTTGTTGAATTAAATTTGTGCTTATTTGTGGAAAAAAAAGGATTTAGAATTTTTAAATTTTGTTCAATGTTCGAGACCTCTTTTTAGGTATCAAATTAACGCTCGAATACTCAAACGCATCTCAGATTTAAGCGCGTCTCAAGTCGCAATTTTTTGTCAGTTTTCAATGAAAATTTGTCAGGAAATCATCACTTGAGATGGGCTTAAATCTAAGTTGCGTTTGAGTATTCGGGGCCAAAGAGCAGCGGTATCAGACTGGGCAGTGAATGCGTTAAGGCGAAGTGAGTTCGCTTTTTCGAGACAAGGACGAACGAACCGCCGGGGAAGTCGAGAAAGGGAGGCAAGAGCCGCGGAATGACCGGCCCGCGCGCAATTTCACTGGTTTTTATTTTAAAAGTTGTTATTACTCTAAAATAATACTGTTTCGCAAAAAACTAAAACCATAATCGTCTAAAGTATTTATTAGGGAACACGTAGAAGAATTTTCATTGCAATAATATTAAATAACTAGCAAATAAAACTGGTTTTCCCGTAGAGATATCTCTGTAAAAATGAAGATTTAGAGGTAACTTGGCCAGTTTTTTCTATCGAGTCAAGTTTAGTCAATCGTGTTTCGACTCCCATAACATACTAACTAATATCCTAAACTTTTGAGCCTCATCAAAATATATTCGAAAAATAGGTGTTTTGTTCCCTTAAAATTGATTTTCCGTTAAGTCAAAACTTAGGTTTTTGGACGTATTTCACCTTAATACTTTACCTGATACCAGTTCCCGTGCTCGTCTTGATACGGCCGCCTCGCGCCGGCGGGGCCGAAATGACCCGTAGCCCAGGATTCTTCGGTGTCTTCACTATTGTCAGATTTGGCGTCGCCTTTGGTATGGGGTTTCTAAAACAATGTGTAGGTGTCAGTTTGAGTTAGATTAAATGTCTAACGCCTAAATACTCAAACGCAAATCAGATTTAAGCGCGTCTCAAGTAGCCATTTTTTGACAGTTTTCAATGAAAATCTGTCATGCGATCGTCACTTGAGACGGGATTCGATTTGAGTTGCGTTTGAGTATTCGGGGATCATCATCATCATCATCAGCCTATATTAGTCCACTGCTGGACATAGGCCTCCCCCAATGAGCGCCATAGCGCCCTGTCTTCAGCTTGCCGCATCCAGCATCTACCTGCAGTCTTTCGCAGGTCGTCATCGCACCTGGTCGAAGGGCGTCCCACACTACGTTTACCGAGTCGTGGTCTCAACTAAAGAACACGTTTACCCCAGCAGTTGTCGGTTCTTCGCGAGATATGGCCGGCCCACCGCCACTTCAGCTTGCTAATTCTTAGAGCTATGTCGATAACTTTGGTTCTCTGTCGGATGTATTTTTTCGTGGGTAACTGAATATAATAATATGCTGAAACGAATGAAAACTGTCAAAAAAAGACGACTTGAGACGTGCTCAAGTCTAAGATGCGTTTGAGTATTCGGGCATTAGACAGAGAACTTCCACGTAGCCAAGCTAAACTACGGCTTATTGTCGGGTGTTTAAGGTACCAAAGTTTTCTCGTTTTTATTCTGTACTAGCGGACCTTCCCGGCTTCGCACGGTTTTAGTACGGATCCCTAACTTTTTTGAAAATATAATACAGCAATATGTTCATCGCGGATAGTGTAGCTTTCCAACGGTGAAATAATTTTTCAAATCGGTCCAGTAGTTTCGGAACCTATCCATTACAGACAAACAAACAAAAAATCAAACATTGCGAGATAAAGTCCGGAAACATGGGTGGGCTGGGCGGTACTACGTCAAGGGAAAATACCGCTATTCCAAGGTCTGGTTACAGCTTCGTAGTCAGACTATAGTGGGGGAACGTTCTGGAGTATTATGAGTCTTGTGGCTCTGTGTTTAAGGTACCTTATTCCGTGCGATGCGGTGGTGCGGCAGTACGCTGATGCCGAGCCAAGCCATGAACAGCAGCGCGCCGCGCGGCCCGCACGACAGTAGGTACGCGCCTATTAGAGCTTCCACGCAGTCCGCTATTGATTTATCTGAAACACAAATTGGTCTTAACACTTTGAGTGCTGAAATCACACGGTATGTGTTTTCTACAAGTGACTAATATGCGTAAATCCACACTAGCGCAGCGGCTGAGAAAATACAGATCTGTGTGACTCAGCACAGCCGTAATATTTTTCGAACGAAACGCATGTGCGGCGCAACACGACCGCTGTATAGAGCGGCAGCACGAATTTTTTAGGTTAAAAAAAAGATCGCAGTCGTCGAAAAAAATTTGCTGTCAAAGTGTTAAAGGCTGAACCCTATATGTTTAGATAATCTTGAACGAATCCTTCACCCAAACCCGTCTGTAGTGCCTCATTCCTTCAAAACAGCTTGAGTTCGGTAAGCTTAGTTGTTAGTGGTAAAATCGTAGCTCATCGAGAAGACTTTCTACAGTATTGATGATTTTGTGCGAAAAATTTAATAATATTTCAATAGTTGTGCCCCGCGGCTTCGCCCCCGTTAAATCTATGTGTCAAGTCAAATGGTTAAAATGATAAAAAGTATCCTAAGTTAGACTCCTGGTTCTAAGCTACCTCTCCACCAATTTACAGCTAAATCGGTTCAGCCGTTCTTGAGTTATAAGTGTTGTAACAAACACGACTTTCTTTTATATATATAGATAATTATTATTTTGTGACCTGTAATATTTATTTTAATTTTAGCAATAAATTCATTATTCTTATCGTCAGAGATCGAATAACAACGAACTCCTGTGGAGCATTCAGAGTAGGTAGGTATTTTGAGATGATAGTTCATTTCTTTACTTGTAAGTTTGGTTCGATTTTGGAGTTTGAGTTCAGGTTGAATAGAGGTCGATGTACGAGTAAACGAGTCACGTTTGCCCGACGGCCGTTGGGGCAAACGTGTTCTTGAGTGGAGACCACGACTCGGTAAACGTAGTGTAGGACGCCCTCCGACCAGGTGGGATGACGACCTGCGAAAGACTGCAGGTAGATGCTGGATGCGTCAAGCCGAAGACAGGGCGCTATGGCGCTCATTGGGGGAGGCCTATGTCCAGCAGTGGACTAATATAGGCTGATGATGATGATGATGATGATGTACGAGTAAAGATATGGGAGTTCGTATCGGCTATATGATTCGGTACACACGCCGATCGATGTGGCGCGGTGGGCGAAGGTCCGCCTGCGACGTAGGAGGTTGCGGGTTCGATTCCCGCCTCGGAACAATTGTGTGTACGATCTGCAGATATTTGTTTCGGGTGTTCTGGTCGTTTTCTATGTATAATAAAAAATATCAATCTATGTAATGTATTGTATTATGTATATCAGTTCTCTAGTACTCATAACACAAGCTCTGCTTACCATGGGGCTAGATAATGCTGTGTGAATTGTCCAGCATTATTTATTTTATTATTTACACGCAGAAACACTCTAGGCACGTTGAAACGGAATTGAAGGAATTATGAATAACTAGTTTCTAACAAATTAAGGCAATAACGGTACTCCCTTGCAGCTTTGAATGATTTCCAGGGTACGGACCTTCAGCAATGAAGAATACGAGTCAAAAAACCATATGTTCGATTCCCAGCTTGGTTTATTTAAAATCTATAACGACGACCGATGTGGCGCGGTGGGCGAAGGTCCGCCTGCGACGCAGAAGGTTGCGGGTTCGATTCCCGCCTCGGAACAATTGTGTGCACGATCTGCACATAATTGTTCCGAGTGTTCTGGTCGTTTTCTATGTATAATAAAAAATATCTATCTTTGTAATGTATTGCATTATGTATATCAGTTATCTAGTACCCATAACACAAGCTCTGCTTACCATGGGGCTAGATAATGCTGTGTGAATTGTCCAGCATTATTATTATTATTATTATAAGAGTGGACTGTAATATTGATAATTTTAATGAGTGTGACTCTAAATTGTGTCGACACTAACGAAACGAGAGTGATTCTATCTTGTATAATGAGAGTGAGAAGTGTTGAATCGGATGAGGGATGTGTCGAGTGTTGCGAAAAACCACTAACCTTGAAAGTCGGGTGTGTAGCCTTACTCCACTCGTTTCCAGGATTCCTCGGCGCGTCGCGGCTAACTAGACTGACAGAAAAACAGAGAAGAAGATACCTTACCTGGTATGCTATGCTGAGTGATGAGGTTGTAAGGGATATAGCAGCCCGTGCTCTCTTGTTGGGTTCCTCTGTCACTGTTCCTCATTTCTTGCACCTGAAAGATGATAGGATTAGCAAGAAAGAGATTATAACGCGAATCAAAGCTGATATAGAGTAAAATATTCACCGATACATTTCGGATGATTTTTTTACGCTGCTTGATATAATGGCGGGCCGGAGTGAGTGAGTGAATGAAATTGAATAGGTGTGGAATGAAGGCTGGAGTGAATGGCGATTGATCGGTCACTGACTGCTGTTTGCTCTTGTCTTTGGTATTGTTGAAAGATACAAAGTTATATAAATACTAGCTGCGCCCCGCGGTTTCACCCGCGTGGTGATAGATAAATAAATAAAATGCTGGACTATCCACACAGCATTATCTAGCCCCATGGTAAGCAGAGCTTGTGTTATGGGTACTAGATAACTGATATACATAATACAATAAATTACATAGATAGATATTTATTATACATAGAAAACGACCAGATCACCCGGAACAAATATCTGCAGATCGTACACACAATTGTTCCGGGGCGGGAATCGAACCCGCGCCACATAGGTCGTAGATATCTTTATAAATTGTAGCCCATGACTTATTCTGATGTATAAGCTATATTATTGTAAAGTTTCATTAAAATACATTCTGTAGTTTTTACGTGAAAGAGTAACAAACATCCATCCATCCAACCATTACGTACAAACTTTCACGACATAATTTTGGACAATCACAGCATCATCTATCCCCAAGCTTAGCAGGCCTTGTTATGGGTACGGTCTGCTGAGGTCTACTGTCGTCAATTTTAGTCTACTCACGAGTGTTGATGCTATTTTTTGTCCAAAGGTAGCGCCTTATGCAACGACGGTTGCGAGTTTTCTTGTCGTAAGTTTCGGATATATACGCTATCATAATATGACAGTCGTTTAAAACGGGATATTTACCACGCTTTGATAATAATAACTGTGCCGACATATTGGAAAACTCAAAAATCTAAAAAAAAGGGGTTTTATTTTTTATTCTTTTATTCTTTGTTATATATCTGTCTTGTGTTATCTTCCGTGACGTCACCAAACGGCTCTATCGGAAGACCAGCGTTGGTTGTAACATGCTTACAATTAACTCATGCTGAGATAGAGTCCGTTTTGTGACTCATGTACAAAAATCTGTTTTGTCCTTTATTTTTTATAATCATGTTTGTTTTATATTTTTGTTTATTGAGTTACAAATAAACTTATTCTATTCTATTAACACTAACACCGCGCCGCGTTCTGATACCGTCAGTGTTGTGTGTCGTGATCGAGCTGCGGTCGATAATAATGAAACCGGTGGTAGTGGTAACGTTCGTAGCAAAAGACAGAAAATGAGGGTAGATCGGTATGTCTGCTCATAAAAACGAACTCGCAGTGCCTTCAGTTATTCCGTGATCATGGCGCATGAAACTGTGCCGAAATATTGGAAAACTCAAAAATCAAATCATGGTAAATATCCCGTTTTAATTGACTTTAGTCTTAATAACCATGAAAGGTTTAAAAGTTTTACTATCATAATATGAGCTGGGGTCTACGGTATATTGTAGGTTACACAAAATCCCCATCTTTTCACGCGCAAGTCTGATTTATTTAGACGACCGATGTGGAGCGCTGGGCGATGGTCCGCCTGCGACGCAGGAGGTTGCGGGTTCGATTCCCGCCTCGGCACAATTGTGTGTACGATCTACAGATATTTGTTCCGGGTGTTCTAGTCGTTTTCTATGTATAATAAAAAATATATTGTATTATATATATCAGTTATCTAGTACCCATAACACAAGCTCTGCTTACCATGGGGCTAGATAATGCTGTGTGAATTGTCCAGCATTATTTATTATTATTATTTGTGCGAATAAATGATTAGATTTGATTGATTTGATTCACTCACCAATCTGTCATGCTGTTCTTTGGGCGAAGGCGGCGCCTTATGGCAGGGAGGTAGCCAGTTGTCGTGTGGTTCGAACTTAGATGCGATCATACGCGCGCCCAGCCGAGCGGAGCGACCTAGACGGTAGAGGTTCAGGTTTGATACCTGGGGATTAGAGAGTTATAATTAAGAACAGAGTAATGCTTGTTGAATAGCTCTAAGAATTAGCAAGCTGAAGTGGCAGCTCTAAGAATTAGCAAGCTGAAGTGGCAGCTCTAAGAATTAGCAAGCTGAAGTGGCAGTGGCCGGCCATATCTCGCGAAGAACCGACGGCCACTGGGGCAAACGTGTTCCTGAGTGGAGACCACGCCTCGGTAAACGTAGTGTAGGACGCCCTCCGACCAGGTGGGATGATGACCTGCGAATGACTGCAGGTAGATTCTGGATGTGACAAGCTGAAGACTCAACTTATCAACTCAACCGATGCATTATATACACTTTTTCTGGGTATGTTAATATTTACCTGTTTACTCCTCATATGGCTGAGTTTCCCCTCGTGCACGGTCGGATGTGCGCAGTACAAGTACGCAGTTATCGCGAACTTTAGAAAGCTGTCTCCGATTGTTTCTAGACGCTCTAGGTTGATGCCGTCGTTTGCGTTAGACATTGTTAATGCCTGGAAGATATTGAGAATAAATTTGTTAATCATTAAGTTCTACTGTATCTACTTTCTTGGTTTATAATGACGACCGATGTGGCGCGGTGGGCGATGGTCCGCCTGCGACGCAGGAGGTTGCGGGTTCGATTCCTGCCTCGGAACAATTGTTTGTACGATCTGCAGATATTTGTTCCGGGTGTTCTGGTCGTTTTCTATGTATAATAAAAAAATATCTATCTATGTAATGTATTGTATTATGTATATCAGTTATCTAGTACCCATAACACAAGCTCTGCTTACCATGGGGCTAGATAATGCTGTGTGGATTGTCCAGCATTATATTAAAAAAAATGTTAGAAGTTGTTAGTTTAGTTAAGTTTAAAAGTTTATAATGAAGTCTTTCAAACTACTAATTTCTTTGCTGTATAAAGTTATAAAACCTTACCTGCAATATGACGCTAGGGCTTGGTCCAGGGTGTCCATCTAAATCCGGCTGGTAATCAAAATCGAATCCCTCGCTATTCTGACCCTTACTGTCATCGTAATAAGGTTTAAACTCCTTCCGCTCATAGTTCAATAGTTTCTCTACATACTTCTCCTTGGAATCAAAGCCTACGTTCGCAATTTTTTCATTAACGTAATTAGGATCATCTATATCTATGTCTTTCATATAAAAACAACTCATATTCTTTATTTCGTCATCTGATAGAGAACTTTTTATCTTTTGCAACAAAACTCTTTTGTTTCGCTCTATGCTTTCGATCGAGATTTGACCATCGACAATTTTGAGGTTATGATTTTCGTATGGGAACATTTCTTGGATTCTTTCTTCCGTGGCGGCCATCTTTGATTTGTCTATATTGTTTCTGGTTTCTGGTAGCAGCTCGCTGAGTGGTTTGTCTTTGGTAATTAGCTGTCCACTGTTTATTAGGGTTTGTTTGTGAGTTTCAACGGCGTTGCGGAACTTTTCTATGTACTGGAAGCAAAAAACAGCTTTATAGTAGTAGAATGCTGCTTGTCTGTAGGCTTGTCTAACGCATAGTTACATAATCAAATGTATTAATTTATAATTGTTATTTTTCGACCTCAGTGGCGCGGTGAGCAAAGGTCCGCCTGCGACGCATGAGGTTGCGGGTTCGATTCCTGCCTCGGGGCAAATGTTTGCAAATATTTGTTCCGGGTGTTCTGGTGGTTTTCTATGTATAATAAAATATATATCTATGTAATGTATTATTATGTATATCAGTTATCTAGTACCCATAACACAAGCTCTGCTTAGCTTGGAGCTAGATGATGCTGAATGTATTGTCCAGCATTATTATTAATCAATATTATATCACTACATAGTATAAAACAAAGTCGCTTCCCGCTGCCTGTCCCTATGTAGGCTTCAATCAAAAACTACGTAACGCATTTTGATGTGGTTTTTTAATATATAGTGATTCAAGAGGAACATAGATTTCCTCGCGGGTGAATCGACTGGGCGCGTATATATATTATTTATTTTGGTCTTAGTTCTTTACCTTAGGGTCCGCGTCCCCCGTGGTCAATAGTTGGTATAGTTCAGCGCGATCCACCTTCTCATGGCGAGGGTCTCGTTGAGGAGATGGCTTGGTCTCCTTGCATGTCTCCATGTCGACAGCTTCTGCCTCGTGTGCCGTTTTGTATTCGATGCGGACCCCTAAACCAGCTGTTGATGGAAGAGAGACTTAGATAATATAAATACAAGAAGAATCCTACTAATATCATAAACGCGAAAGTTTGTGAGGATGTTTGTTGCTCTTTCACGCAAAAACAACTGACTGGATTTTGATGAAACTCTACAATAATTTAGCGTTACATATCAGAATAACACATAGGCTACAATTCATAAATATATAATATGCAAAATATCTATCACCACGCGGGTGAAACCGCGGGGCGCAGCTTGTATAATATAAAAGAATATATTATAGAACTTTAATAAAATAAATAAAATATACGAATATATAAATAATCATCAAGCAATGTCCCTATTATGACTGCAGGTAGATGCTGGATGCGTCAAGCTGAAGACAGGGCGCAATGGCGCTCATTGGGGGAGACCTATGTCCAGCAGTGGACTGATATAGGCTGATGATGATGATGAATTTATGTAATTAGAGTCTAATACAATTTAAGACACATTTTTAAAAACATGCATTCTATTTACGTTTTCGTTAATAAGTAAGTTATTAAAATATCTGCAAGTATTACTTGTACGAATTAAACCCTTGATGAAACCCCCTGTGAACCCCATATCAATGCCAAGGCCTTTTCCAGAATGGTTAGATGGCTGATAATTTTGTTGGAGTTTCTCTGAAGGATAGGATTCGGATCGAATACATCCGACAGAGAACTAAAGTTATCGACATAGCTCTGAGAATTAGCAAGCTGAAGTGGCAGTGGGCCGGACATATCTCGCGAAGAACCGACGGCCGCTGGGGCAAACGTGTTCTTGAGTGCAGACCTCGTTTCGGCAAACGTTATGTCAAAAGCCCTCCGGCCCTCCGGCCAGGTGGGATGAAGACTTTCGAAAGACTGCAGGGAGATGCTGGATGCGTCAAGCTGAAGACAGGGCGCTATGGCGCTTGTTAGGGGACGCCTATGTCCAGCAGTAGATTAATATGGGCTGATGATAATAGTGTCATTAGGGGAGGCCTATGTCCAGCAGTGGACTGATATAGGCTGAGAACTCATAAGAATACTTTACCACTGACTCCCTTGTTGCTGCCAAAACCACTTTCCGCGTCTGACTCTGTGTCTACGTCGAAATCGGAGTCATCTGAGTCAAAGTCGCTGCAAAAAAAACCACAATATTACTATTTTTACCCTTGTTGGCATATTAATCTCGTTAGGACTAGGAACGTCTACAGATTTTTTTTATCTTATTTGTTATATTGTAAAGTTTTTTTATTTAAAGAATTTTCTATCTATGTTCAATTGTTGACACAATATGTCATACAATTTTCCGGTCCAACATGTCAAGGAATATTTAGTCTCGCACTGATAGAAATAACGGTTGTACATTAAATTATTAACTATAGTTAGAAAACAGCACGGCAAGGCGTTCCACGTGTACATAAAACGCGCGCTTGACGAGCGCCGCTCATTTGCTTGCGGAACTTCGGACGGATAAGACTGGTTGTTATCGACGCGATTTGTGAGTTGGTTAAAGTGTTGGTTTTCAGTTCAGGGTAGTGTTAAACTGTGAGTACTGTGATTTATTTTGCTAAATGGTGTTTTACTTTATTTCTGTTCATTTTGAGGTTATAATTTTGTTGTTTTTGTAAAATTATGAATAAATCATGATTAGGTTGCTTTGATATTGTTTTTTTTAATGAATTTCCCAAGTGAATGCTAAATCTATATTATTTTAAAATATATTTCATAATTTGACATTATTAACACTTTGACTACTGAAATCACACGGTATGTGTTTTCTACAAGTGACTAATGTGCGTAAATCCACACTAGCGCAGCGGCTGAGAAAATACAGATCTGTGTGACTCAGCACAGCCGTAATATTTTTCGAACGAAACGCATGTGCGGCGCAACACAACCGCTGTGTAGAGCGGCAGCACGAATTTTTTAGGTTAAAAAAAAGATCGCAGTCGTCGAAAAAAAATCGCAGTCAAAGTGTTAAAAAAGATAAGTACCTATTAAAATAAATGATTATGTAACTGTTAGCTACAATATTATTACAATATAATATTATACTATACTATAAATAATTAGTGGAATTGTTGATTGTGCCGTTCTAATTAATAAAATAAATTAAGACAATGTTTATTGAAATGTTTGTACGCTAAGCGGCAGAATTCAACGATCTAAAATAAGTCCTGATTTAAATAGAAATATAAAATGTTTATTTGTGTTTCATATAAAATAATACAACTTAAGAACTAATAATAATAAAGATAACAAATTAGGAACGAATAAAATAATTAAAACACGACAACACAGAAAGGCTACCGGCGCAGCATTAAATGCTACATTGACATAAGCCAGTGCAGCGCTGGTTTTCAGCGGCGCCAGGGTGCTGAGTTTACAAACAATAAATGAATTATGAATGATGTATTTACCTGGAGGTGTAAGAACAGTCGCTGTCAGCCATAGTGTATTGACCCCGAGGCACCTTGTACTCTGGTTTTGGCGTCTGAACCGGATCGCACCAGTTCACACCACCTGCAGAAAATAAATATATAAATAACTAGCGGACCTTCCCGGCTTCGCACGGTTTTAGTACGAATCCCTAACTTTATTGAAAATTTAATATAGCCTATGTTCACCGTGGATAGTGTAGCTTCCCAACGGTGAAAGAATTTTCAAATCGGTCTAGTAGTTTCGGAGCCTATTCATTACAAACAAACAAACAAAAAATCAAACCTTTCATCTTTATAATATTTTTAGTAGACTAGCTGCGCTGCTGTTTCGCCCGCGTAAAATTTATGTGTCCTAAACCACATCTTAAATCACTCTTTCTATTTAAAACGGCATCAAAATCCGTTGCGTAGTTTTAAATATCTAAGCATACATAGGGACAGACAGACAGCGGGAAGCGACTTTGTATTATACTATGTAGTCTGCGATCTCAAATACTATCTAGACGTCGGGTCGGCGCAAAAAATCCATCTCCGTAAATAAGAGCGCACTTGTAATGTGAGCTCTTATTTTGTTTAGTTCGATTGAAACACAGCCAACGTGTCACAATGCAGCAATGTGTATTCAACAGTTGCAAAAATAAAATATTATTTGTTAGTTTAAAGCTAATAATATTGGGGCAAACGTGTTCTTGAGTGGAGACCACGACTCGGGACTCGGGGATGACGACTTGCGAAAGACTGCAGGTAGGTGCTGGATGCGGCAAGCTGAAGACAGGGCGCAATGGCGCTCTTTGGGGGAGGCCTATGTCCAGCAGTGGACTGATATAGGCTGATGATGAATATTAACTTATTCTACATTTACTTACCTCAAGTGCGCTCTTATTTACGGAGACGGCTTTTAGCTTTGATTTTGTATGTGACCCGAAATCTAGATAGTACTTATGATCGCAGTATATAGTGAGGTAAATATAAGAGAGCCATGACTTACCATCAGCAGAAGTACAAAAGGTCAGGTTAGGAGGCAACGGCTCGCTCCACTCATCGTAGATGTCATCCATCTCAGGTATTGATGACGCCATGTCGTTACTCCACGTGCCTATTTCGAAACCCTGAACAAAACATTTTTTATTTATTTAATTATATTAAAATTATTACTAGCACGATTACCTATATTACAACCAATTACACTAGTTAATTAGATAAGAATGCAATATTATTACCTCTAATTTCAATTCTGACGAAGAATTAAGGTCGAAGATGTAGGTATTCGGATTGCGAGGCAAAGGGTGGCCGCATACACATGTTTTCCGAATAAGATTTCCGAGTTCGTTTTCCGTATTCGGACATCCATATTGTACATAACAACATCAACCAAACAGGCGGACTTTCACCCACCGCACCACAGAGGTCGTCAAATACATTTGTCTTGTGTAGCCCAGTTGTGGGCACAGCGAGTTTATTCTTATTTCTAGTATTTAAATTGTGTATATCGTTATTTTTGGGGAACAAAGTACTTACAGACTCATTATCATTATCAGTAGACTCGTTCAGTCTCTCTTGCTCCTCCTGCAGTATATCGTTTATCGTCTTCTCTTTCTCTCCACCGTCGGCGTCGCCATTTGCTATTCCCTCCGGTTCTGAAGAGTCTATTGCTCTGAAAGTTTAGGAGTAATATTCATTTATTCTCAAAAAGGCAAATTTCTTATATAAAGTCACTTACATGAGAGCAGGGTTCTTAGGCCAAGTAAAAGTAAAAGTAAAGTAAAGTAAAAAGTCTATTTTGAAACTTACTTAGGTTCTAATAACAAAAATATGAAGCGATGCGACCTGCAGAAGTAAAATACTGTGTCGCAGGTCGCAACGCCCACTTCCGGGATTATAGTTGTAATGTGTTTCAATTCAAGAAAGTGAAGGTACATAACATATTGATTGATATATATATATACATACAAGTTAAAATTAAGTTTAAGTTATATATTAAAGTGATATAATTAAAAAAAATAAAAGTTTTAAAGGTACAGCAAAAAGGAAATTACGGAATGATTTAGGGAAAATGTATAAGAAAACAAAGACCGTAACTGTGTGTGCGTGTGTGTTTGATGTCTGTGCATTTGGAGCTCCAAGTACACATAGATACATAGATTATGGTCGTTCAATAGCTGACACAGCAGCAGAGGTAGCTGACTCATTAACTAATTTGATGTGTTCACTTATAGTTTGACCGAAACCGCTGTACCGCTCCTTATGAAAGTGCGGCGAGGTGGGGGCAAGAAAAAGGCAAAGGCAAGAGTACGCGTTGACGGCAGACTGATGGATCGGAGCGGCCGATATTCCCCCCCTCCCCTAGGATATTTGCTATCTCCTTCGGTTCCGGAGAGTCTATTGCTCTGAAAAGTAGATTATGCTTGAAATTTTATCATCAAAATCAACCTATATTATTATTTCTGCCTATGTCCACCTGTGGACTATCCACAGGTGGACATAGGCAGAAAGAAAGGCAGGAAGAAATTGCCTTGGCATTAAGCCCACCCTTTGTAGCTTTAAGCTTAATGCAATAAAATTTTAAATAAATAAATAAGTAGGCTATCCGACTTACTTCAAGTCGATAACGCTTTCTTTTTCTAAAGAAGAATAATCCTCTTTCTTCTTATCACTCTTTTCTGCATCAGCACTGAGGACCTGAAAACGAAAAAAAATTACGTGACTTAAACTAAGGCCCGTCTATGAGAGCGTACTTATAATGAAAAGTTGCTCAAGTTTTCAATTTTCGAAAAGTATTGGCAAAAAGTGGAAATTCAAACTTCAAAGTGCTTTATTTCCTTTAGACTTTAGACTTCAAAGTGCTTTATTTCCTTTAGACTTTAGACTTCAAAGTGCTTTATTTACAGGACTCTTGGACACGTCACAAATTTCATATTGCATAAGTTAAACTAGGAAATGAAGTGATCTCTTAGATTTTTCGTTCACTTCAATCTTTTTAAGGTAAAGTAAAGAAGCGAACAAGAATCATTTTTGTCATGTGTGCTGAACTGTGCGGCACTGTAATGCACAGTGTACGACACAAATGTTCACGCTGGTCGACTCACTCGGGCAAACAATAGAAATGTTCGCGCACATCTGTATATTATTGTGCGCGCATACATGCATGCAGTGGACTCGCGTCGACGGACGCGTACACGCATGTTGTTCGCGAACTCAGTCTTGCTTCCGCCACCGTAGCGAAAACATTTATTTGTACGCACACATTATTTAACTGAGTTAAATATGGATTTGACGAATCGAATATTCGAATGATAAAATTATTATTATAAATTGATTATATACATAGATAATCAATCATCATCATCATTATCAGCCTATAGTAGTCCACTGCTGGACATAGGCCTCCCCTAATAAGCGCCATAGCGCCATAGATAATATATAAATATATAGCTAATAAATCACAAGCTGCAATACAAAGCACTCTGTTTTCCCGCCCGTCCATATTAACAACTGTAGACAGAAAATTCTTCTCAGTGAACATGTTCGTACACAAGTGTGCCACACTGTGCGTACAAAAGTTACGCACAGTCTTGCCAGTGGAGCCAGAAGCTGGACGCGATTCAAGCTTAGTACGAGCAATGCTGGAGTTTTGCACAAAATGTGCTGCACACTATTTTGGTGGAATCCTACCTTTAGTTTATCAGTTTTCGAGTTGGAGCAAAATTCGTCCCAAGCATTTTTATAAGCCTTTTAACAAAGGGTATGTTTGACAATTTGTTTGAATTTATTTATTGATAATTTTTTCAACTCACTTGGAGTTTTGTTGTAGCATTGACCCTTAAAAGATACACTTATCCTATTTAGTCTAGTCGTGGGCACAGCGAGTTTATTCTTATTTCTAGTGTTTAAATACCTCTGCTAAACACCATCCGAAGTCAAGCGGAGGCCAAACGAAGCCTGGCATAGTCGTCTCGTCTATCTTAGGCACGCCTAGCCCGACGTCTATGGCGACCGCGCGGCGAATCTCGTCCGCTATTAGCAAGGCGTTTATTCTGTAAACAAATAAAAAACCTTTCACGACTTCTATAATTATAGTGTAGGGTGAAGGTCCAACACTTCGTGATAAATGATAATAAGGATAGGAGCAAATAAGAACCACCCGAGTCCGTGTCGTAACGTGAACTGATTTATTGAATGATACAATGATGAGAGCGGCTCGTGAGAACCGCCGCGTTGACTATATAATGTTATACTTGACTGTACATACTTGACTGTACATACTTGACTGTACATACTTGACTGTACATACTTGACTGTACATACTTGACTGTACATATTTGACTGTACATACTTGACTGTACATACTTGACTGTACATACTTGACTGTACATACTTGACTGTACATACTTGACTGTACATACTTGACTGTACATTCACTGTACATGTAGTAAAGGGGCTGTACATGTAAAATAAGGCCTCACATTTAGCATTAGAAGAGAACGAGCTACCTCAATTTGATATGCTGTCTCAGTCATTTACATCAGTCATTGATTTACTATGCTATCTCAGTTTGAGGAGCTCTGTGGGGCGGTGGGCGAAGGTCCGCCTGCCACGCAGCAGGTTGCGGATTCGATTCCCGCCGGGACAATTGTATGTACGATCTGCAAATTATTGTTCTGGGTGTTCTGGTAGTTATCTATGTATCATAAAAAAATATGTTTTTGTATTGAGTATATCAGTCATCTAGTACCCATAACAGAAGCTCTGCTTAGCTTGGGGCTAGATGATGCTGTGTGGGTTGTCCAGCATTATTTATTTATTTACCTGTATAAGACGCAAGGTAGCGCCACAGTCGCGAACCACAGCGGCGCCGCGAATGGGTGCACGGTACAGAGCTCTGGTACTAAGATCTGCTTCTGGTCGAGTCTGTCTCGCTTCGCTCGCCGCGTGCGTTCCGACGAGACGGGGAGGGCCACGCCTTTTCTGTTTACGTATCTGAAAGAATATGCATCAGAGGGTAAAGACACGTGATTCAAATTAAAGCCAAGATAATCGTACGTTTTTTACAATTTTTTTAATTTTTTTTTAGGATAGGATATAGTAAAATTGTATTTTACCTCTCCTAACATAGTATGTAATAATAATATACACAAATACATGTACAATAATATGTTGGTAAGTTCGGTTTTTACAATATCATAGTAATTGAATGAATCGCTAATATCACCAGGGGTAGGGGGAGGATATAATGAGATATCACGTGTATATATAGTTTTTGATGAATGTGGAAATTTTGACGACCCCTTACCAAATTTATGACGACTGTTTTTTGTTATTTAAATTTATGTCTTGATTTTGTATTTTTCCATTATTTGTTTATATGTATGTAAGGTATACATACATTTAGTATTATTAATTGTACATTGTAATGTAGTAATTATTATGTGTTGTTCGAAGATTACCTGGGTGTGAGAAGATTCAGTCTCGCACTCGTGTGGTCTACATCCAACAACGGCTGGTCTGGCTGTGTTAGCTCCACCTGGAAAAGAAGAAAGGTTTTATTTAGCTCACAGTGCTTAATAAATAATGCTGGACAATCCATACAGCATCATCTAGGCCCAAGCTAAGCTGCTTGTATGATGGGTACTAGCATGCATTTTTTTAAAACTAAAGTATCGACATAGCTTTAAGAATTAGCAAGCTGAAGTGCCAGTGGGCCGGCCATATCTCGCGAAGAACTGACCACCGCTGTGGTAAGTGTTCGTGGAGACCGCGGCACGGCAAACGTAGTGTAGGACGCCCACCAGGTGGTATGGCGACCTGCGAAAGGCAGCAGGTAGATGCTGGATGCGGCAAGCTGAAGACAGTGCTGTGGCGCTTATTAGGGGAGGCCTTTATCCAGCAGTGGACTAATATAGGTTGATGATGATGATGACATGGGCATACCACGAGGGAGGAGGGCGTCCTACACTACGTTTGCCGAGTCGCGGTCTCCACTCAAGAAAACGTTTATCTCAACGCACACACACACACATTGACCGACATCGTGTATTAATATGTAATTGTATTGCTGTTCTTTGTATTTTCATTGCCCATACCTTATATTTAGATCTGTAGTAGCTTCGGAAGGTGTCGTGCGTCGGCGATGGGAACGCAGATTCTGGCGTTAGGTGCGTGCAAATCTCAGCAACCAGGAAGAACTGAAAAAAAACGACACATTCTTGAGACAACAAATAAATAATTGAAAATGTATTTAGAAACTAAGTTAAAGAAATTAATAAACACGGTGTTTTACACTTCCTCAATCTGTTCCATCGCCTCTCCTATAACCCTAAGGTTTGCTGGAAGAAAACTCTTTGTCAGGGTTAAGCTCGCCTATGTACATCTCCTGTTTAGTTAAATTATTTCTATGTATTTTTTATATGTGTGTACAATAATGAATAAAAAATAAAATAAATTTAGAAATGATGGTTGAAAGAATTTGAAAGAAAATAAATACGCCGACTGCGATCTTTTTAAGTCTAACCCATTCGTTTTGCCGCTCTACACAGCGTTTGTGTTGCGCCGCACGGGCGTTTCTTTCGAAAATATGTAACGGCTGTGATATATGAAGATATGTGTTAGCTACGGGGGTCATCGGGTGCGTCTTCAATGATGTAGATGTATTAAACTTGAGAAAAAACGTATATTCCTATATCTAGGTTACAGAGATGTGCTTTGTGTCGCAGTCGAAAGAATACAAAATAAAATATGGCGGATAGGCCGCATTCTCGAATCTGCTTGAGCGCGTCGAGCTTCTTCAGCCTACCGCTAGATGGCGTCATAACTTCGTTGAGTTGATATTCGTGTATAACAGCGCGAACAATATGAATTATATTATATTTTTCTTATCAGTTTTGTCCGGAGGCTAGTGACAGATTTTCATGACCAAGTCCCTTTCAAGCAAAACTTCGTAATATGCATCAGGGATTAATATTATGGAATAAGTTTCAAATCAGAATTCTGTAATATTCGAATTTTAATTGCTGCTTTGTACCTTATTCCATGGGAACAATGTCGTCATCGCTGCCACTGCCCAACCCACCCACGGAGTCGCAGCTGGAGTATACTTAATATTAATCGTTAATGCATTTTACGAATTTTCGATCGGGAGGGAAAATTTACCAAATTTGTACCTGGCTGTAAGACAATTAATTAATTAATGATTTCTGGCTCCCGGACCGGTTCTATTACCTGAGGCTGGTCTTGATTCCTGTACCAGGGAGTGACGACCGCTTCTTTGTAACGTTCCGCCTCGAACACAAACACCTCGCCTTCTTTTAGCAGAGGATTCTTCAAGGGTGCACTGAAGAAAAATATTAATAAGTCTCACATACAAATAAGATTTAAAGTCAGTTATACTAATTTAGTATTTAAACAGTTTTCTAACACGTCGACTGCAAACTTTTATTAACCCAAGCCATTTACGCTGCCTCTCTACACAGGGGTTGTGTTGCAATGAACAGGCGTTTTGTTCGAAAAAATATGTTACGGCTGGTGCGAGTCACACAGATGTGAGTTTTCTCAGCCACTGCGCAAGTGCGGTATTACGCGTGCGCAGGGCAAACGCATGAGTGTGCGCACAACTGAAACTGAAGCTATATTATGTAGCTTCAGTTGTATCCTGTATAGTGCCTACATAGTGCGTGAGTGCTTGTACGGAGAGATTGATTTCAACATTGACACTGTCCCGTTGTTTATTTCATCAAAGGTAAAATACCAAAATGTGTCATTCGGAGACGATATCAATTGTTATGGTGAATAATTAAGTCGCTGTAGCTATGCATATCCGTCACTTCAAAACACATATGGTGTGATTTCAGCTGGTTTTTCGGAACAACTCTTATCCCTCGAGAATATTTTTTTATGGAACTACCTCGGCATCATTCTCCATACAATAAAGAAAGAATTTTCCTTTTTTTGTCGATGTCTATCTTAGCTATGTGTTAGACAGAGACAGCTACAATACCTGCCGTCTCCCTCGCTCGTGCGGTGCGTGTACAAAGGCGTTTCGATGTTCGGTAGCTCTGTGTGGTTGTAGATTTGTTCTAGAAAGGCCCAGTCGATATCAATTTTTTGTTTTCCGTCTTCTTTTATAGCTGTGAAAAAATTAAGAGACATTGAAATAATATTGATATTAGAGAAAGTTACAATCAAAGAATAGAAACAGATAAGAACTAGTATTTACAATTGAAACAATTGGGCTAACTACAGACTGTTGTAAACAATCTACAGGTAGCTCAACTGATCCATATCAATACCAGTCGGCGCGCGTCCCTAAGAAGCTGGCTGCATTGTTTTTAAAATGAATATTTTGTAGGATTTACATTGATGTAGCTCTAAGCTTCTTGGAATCAAACAAAAGATACTTTTTATCCGATAACACAGTTAAAATAATAATAATAATAAATAATGCTGGACAATTCACACAGCCCCCACGGTAAGCAGAGCTTGTGTTATGGGTACTAGATAACTGATATACATAATACAATACATTACATAGATGGATATTTTTTTATTATACATAGAAAACGACCAGAACACCCGAAACAAATATCTGCAGATCGTACACACAACAACGTGTTGATACGTAACGTGCCACCGTCTATATTGGTCTTTCATGTCCAGTCCATCCAAAGGTTGCCTGGAAGAGATCGCTTCTAAGCGATAAGGCCGCTCAATGTACTTGTCGCATATAATGTATTTAACGTTTCCATAGAAACAAGAGACAACGCGTGCGAAGCTACGGGCAGAAACTAGTTTATAATATCAGAGTGACTTACTTTTGATAGAGGGTACGATGTAGTAGTTGTTCCGAATTGAGCTGTCGTTGTCGAGCGCCATGCCGCGACGCCGCACGCGCAGCACCTCCGTGAATACGAAGTGCATGAATCTGTACAAAGGAAAATATATATCACTACATACTATGTAGTATAAAACAAAGTCGCTTACCGCAGTCTGTCTGTCCCTATGCATGCTCACATCTTTAAAACTAAACTATGGATTTTGATGCGGTTTTTATATAAGATAAAAATAAATAAATAATGCTGGACAATTCACACAGCGTTATCTAGCCCCATGGTAAGCAGAGCTTGTGTTATGGGTACTAGATAACTGATATACATAATACAATACATTACATAGATAGATATTTTTTATTATACGTAGAAAACGACCAGAATTCCCGGAACAAATATCTGCAGATCATACACACAATTGTTCCGAGGCGGGAATTAACCCGTCGGCGTCACAGGCGGACCTTCGCCCACCGCGCCACATCGGTCGTCTATACGAGTGATTCAAGAGGAAGGTTTATAAACCATTTGACACATACGAGTAGATTTCCACACCGGCGAAGCCGCGGGGCGCATCTACTAGATAATAGAAAGCGCAATCTCGCAGGCGGACCTTCGCCCACCGCGTTTCAAAATTTATCAATTGTATGGCAAAAAGGATAATCTCGCCAGCTTTAAAAACCGATTTACCTTCTAACTAATCGCCCGCGTCTCGGCGTCAGCCTCACATCAGCATCGGGCACGTGTTCCACCGATACTCTCACTTCGCCAGAACGAGTGTACACAGGAAACGCCGGGATCTGTAGACTGAAAGATTCAACACTTATAGAAATAGAACTAGAAAATATGTATTTGCGTTTCATATAAAATAATACAAATTAAGAACTAATATAAAGCATTTAGGTAACACGAAGTGGCAATAACAAGCTAAAGGTTTCTTAGTCACTTTCCTTGCTTTCTGCGAAATACTGCAGTTAGGTAGATGCTGGATGCGTCAAGCTGAAGACAGGGCGCGATGGCGCTCATTGGGGGAAGCATTTCATATTGTCTAACCTCTTTCTTTGGATTTTTTTTAGCTGTGGTCGAGGTACTAAATATACGAACATATGTAGGTATCAAATACTAGCAAAAAGGTATTTTGGTATTTTCTATATGTCTAATATCGGGTCAAGATGTTTTGACGCTTACAATGTTACTTAGTTATAATATAACGTTACCCGTTAGTTATTATAACATTAACCGTTAGTTACTAAAACGTTACTCGTTAGTATTATAACGTTATTCGTTAATTATTATACCGTTACTAGGTAGTGATTATAACGTTATACATTACTTGGTAGGTTCATCCCGCGCCATGAGTATCGCCAGCGCTTGGTCGGCGTGCTGTGGCGAGTGCAAGCGGCGCCCTCTAGTGTTGTATCTCTCGGGTAACGCGCACCACAGTGATGACTCTATGGCGTACAACATATTTTTTCGGCCACCTAAAAAACAAAGTATACAAATTATTTTACGGACAACAGCAAGGCGACCACGCTATATAACAGATAACATAACGAGAGTTAACAGCGTTATTACGCTAATTTTAGCGCGAATAATAACGAATAACAAATAAATAATATTTTAACGTTAATTTATTTTTTTATTTTATGAAGTACGCAAAACACATGACAAGCATTGATAGAATAACAACAAAAATTTAATATGATCTAATAATAAGTATTTCTGTGAATAACAAGTTTGTGAAAATTACCAAAGTATTGGAAAATATTTTCTCGTTAGTCGACATGAAAAGTTGTGTTGTAAATGTTTAACTAGAGGGCAATTTTTTTTTTGTTATTGTTCAGCAGTTTTCTGTAGACGCTAACTCTAGACTGACTTGCTTGCTCGGGATTTTAATATACAGCTCGGTCACAATATCTGTGCACCTTGAGCCATACAAAATGTTTGGCTCAAGGTGCACAGATATTGTGACCGAGTTGTACACACCAAAAACAGTTTTTCCCACTTGTTGCACAAATAACTATTCATTCTGCGCTGTTTATTATGCTATAATTTTTTTCCTATTTGAATTGTCTTTAAATTTACTTGATTGTCAAATTCGTTTACTGAGGGTGTAGGTTAAGTTTTCCGCACTTCAGGCATTTGCAAGTTGCAAAGTTTTTCGACTCGTCGGTCACTTGATTTCGTGGCTTAGTTGGTGAGAGTGTCCCTGCACTGAGGGGAAGATTGCGGGTTCAAGTCCCTCGAAGTGGATTTTTTTAATATTATTTAATTTAGAGATTAGAGATTACTCCTAGTTTCGAGGGCTTACGCACTATAATAACAAGAACCTTATAATTGATCCTCAGCGATAATTATGAAAAACCACTTACTGGTGTCTTTTCCACACGTTCCTTTAACCTTATCATCATCAGATAATTGACTCCTCCCTTCAGACTCCTCCGTTCTTTCCGTCGGTTCTGGCATAGCGGTTATCTTGGCCCCTTTCACCTCAGTCTTTTCTAGTTCGGAATCGCTTGTGTCAATCACAGGTTGGCAGTTTGTGAAGGCCCAAGCGGTCTGTTAAAAGAATAAATACATTTATTTATTTATTAAAAAAATAATACATCTATTTTAACAGGTATTCCCTAATACAATAGTTGAATTGGATGCAGTGGACTGTATATTTTATTTTCTTCCTTAGGGGTTTTCGAAATAATACTCCAGTTCTCCAGTCTTCCCTTTATTCAACTCGCAGACAAGAACTGACCAGTACTAAACAAGAACTACCCATGAACTACTCTAATCGTAAACAGGCTCGGCCTTTTATATCTACAGAGCCTTACTAGAATGTTCTTATTATTACTGGAGCAATGTTCCGTTCCTTGCGTCCGAGAATAAACAAGTCCCTAATAACTATAACTTAATCTATGGCGTAATCGGAGACGACACGTAGTCACTACTGCCTATTCTATGCATAAGACATAACTTCGCTAATAGTATCAATTAACCATAGATTTTAAAAACAGACTCGTCCAGGACAATAGAGTAATTAACAAAATAAAAAAATATTAATAATGCTGGACAATTCAGACGGAATTATCTAGCCCCGAACTTAGCCGAGCTTGTGTTATGGGTACTAGATAATACATCTGTTGAGTTTCGCAAGTCTATTAGGTACTTATGTATATGTTACCGTTAGATATATAGGCCTCCTCATCGATTTCGATGACGGCGACCCTAAGTAATCACGGTTTTTTTTCTATCACGAGCTCTAATATGGCTCGCTAGACCGAACTTGGTCTTGAATATCCTACGGCACGCACGGCAGTAGAGTTGGCCCGATGAGTTATAAGTATAGTAAGGACTCGTAATATCATAAAAATCCTCGTTAGTTTATAATTTTCCGGAAAACAAACAACAAGTCTGTGGTTCTTCTTCGAATCTCCTATTTTCTGGTAGTTCTTCATAGCCTCGAAAAATAACAAGGGTAAAGGTTTCTTGTTCGCTTCTTTACTTTATCTTAATAAGATTGAAGTGAACAAAAAACAAAGTGATCGCTTGTTTTCTTCATTTTACTTATGTAATATGAATTCTGTGTCGTGTCCAGAGTCCTGTGAAGTCCACAGGATATAAAGCACTTTGATATTTAACTTGAGTCTATAGTGAATATTTGCTTACCCGTTTAAAATAATACTGTCTTCGTTTCGTAGTGCCCGGTCTAGCGGAGTCATTCTCTGTCAGTATCGTGTCTTGAACCGGATGCGCGCTTTCCAACTCCATGGCTTTGAAGTTTTCTTTACCTGTGGGACATTATAGTATTTGTTAGCTACGGGGGTCATCGGGTGCGTCTTCAATGAATTAGATGTATTAAACTTGAGATAAAACGTTTATTCCTATATCTAGGTTACAGAGATGTGCTTTGCGTCGCAGTCGAGAAAGAATACAAAATTAAATATGGCGGTTAAGCCGCCTCCTATGATCTGTTTTATCGCGGAAGTCGCCTGCTCTGTTGCACCGACGTGAATCGCGTCGAGCTTCTTCAGCCTACCGCTAGATGGCGTCAAAACCACGTTGAGTTTGAATTTCGTGAATAACAGCGCGAACAGGATTAGAAAAATAAGTTTACCGTTATTAAGGCGGTATTCCGAGGCACACTAGCGCCGTTACCTATTTTGTCGTCTTATTACGTTGAACAAAAGAAATATCAAACATTTCATAGGGCATTTTGTGATACCTTATTATAAGCTGTTTTTAATGCCTCTGTTAAAGTTTTATTTTGTATAGTTTAGACAGAGATACGAAGTTGCCCTTGGCGGCCAGCAAACTCTATTTTCGCATCTACGACTCAACTACCTATAGGTAATTAACACTAAAGTCATTTAAAACGGGATATTAACCATGATTTGATTTTTTATCCAATATTTCGGCACAGTTCCATACGCCACGATCACGGAATAACTGAAGGCACTGCGACTGCGAGTAAGTTTTTATGGGCAGACATACCGATCTACCCTCATTTTTTGTCTTTTTTTTCTCAAAAATCAAATCATGGTAAATATCCCGTTTTAAATGACTTTGGTACCTATAGGTACTTTACTAAATAAAACAATGTCAGAGGCGTATTTAATAAAGGAATTGCTTCATCTCATCTTTTTTGGCAAAAAAATTATTCTCGGTTGTTTAGGAAATGAAATAAAATTTTCAGGAAGACATTATGTTGACTTGTTGATGACTATCAAATATAGGGTGTTTTCAAATTAGCGCACAATGCTGAAGAGGGTTATTCACCTGCTATGACGGATTCATATTCAGTGGACATTCCAAGCAACAAACAATTTTTTTGGAATGTTCAATTTCATTATCACATATCTGCAGATCGTACGAACATTTGCACCGAGGCGGGAATCGAATCCACAACCTCCTGCGTGGCAGGTCGTCAAAGCCTCTTAAACTGGGTACTGACCGACGTTAGCCGCAAAACCTTAATAAATCGCTCGGGAATTTGCGCGGCTCGCTTTGCTCGCCGTCCTTTCTATAGAAACCACATCCTCCTGCGTCGCAGGCGGAGCTTCGCCCACCGCGCCACAGATATCATCAATGATACTTAATGCTGAAAGGTTCAATATCAAGGGAACATACCTATCGGCATCAGCTGATTGTCCAGTTCTCCTGACTTGTGCAGTATCCGACACGCTTGTAAAGCGACCATCCGACGCGCCAGCACCCGGGTTGGCATCGGGTGGCCCTGTAGGAACGCAACTAGTTTAGAAATAATGCTGGACAATTCACACAGCCCCATCAGCTAAGCAGAGCTTGTGTTATGGGTACTAGATGACTGATATACAAAATCTTTTGCCTGTCGCGCCACATTGGTAACCAAAGCCTCTTAAGCTGGGTCCTGACGTTCGCTGCAAAACCTTAATAAATCTCTCGATAATTTCAGCGGCTCGCTTTGCTCGCCGTTCTTTCTTTTATAGACTGACTAGCTGCGCCCCGCGGTTTCACCCGCGTGGTGATAGATATTTTGGATAATATACAATATATCTTTATAAATTGTAGCCTATGTGTTATTCTGATGCATAAACTATATTATTGTAAAGTTTCATTAAAATCCATTCAGTAGTTTTTACTTGACAGAGTAACAAACATCCATCCATACTAGTAGGAATTAATTAATGAAAAGTAGGATGCTCATGCATTTACCAATCACCACAGAAAAGCTGAAAAACCATGCTAGGTCACTTAGTTTTTATTTCAATAAGATTAATCGATTGATTGTCAGTGACGCTCATCCTGGCCCTAGACTTTCCATCCCATGGGAACGGATTTATAGGATAACAAGTAGCCATGTTTTATTCCGGGCCTCGAACTACCAGTATGCAAAATTTCAGCCCGATCCGTTCTGTAGTATTTGCGTGAAAGAGTAAGAAACATCCATATATACAAACTATCGCGTTTATAATATTAATAGGATATGACTAAATATTTAGTATACTAAATATTTGGCCATTGGTACCAAGCACAAACTTGTTGACTTTAATCCGACTTTTGACGACCGATGTGGCGCGGTGGGCGAAGGTCCGCCTGCGACGCAGGAGGTCGCGGGTTCGATCCCCGTCTCGGAACAATTGTATGTACGATCTGCAGATAATTGTTCCGGGTGTTCTGGTCGTTTTTTATGTATAATAAAAAATATCTATCTATTTAATATATAGTATTATGTACATATATCAGTTATCTAGTACCCATAAAACAAGCTCCGCTTACCATGGGGCTAGATAATGCTGTGTGAATTGTCCAGCATTATTTATTTATTAACCACCTGTGGACACATAATGCTGAGTCGGACGCCATTTTGTAGATTTTATGTTTTCTAATTAGTAGTATGTAGTCTTTATAGGGTTGGGTAATTAGAGTTAAGTAAATTTGTTAATGCTATAAATCAGTAGTTCCCAAAGTGGTCCAGGTGGACCCCTAGGGGTCCACGGGAGACTCGACGGGGGTCTACGTTGGCGTGACAAAAAATTGGGGGTTCACAATTCGTAAGCGGGGGTCCACGAAATTTTTTCTGCCAAATTCCAACGATTGCTCTTCCATACTGAAGTACGCTGGTTGTCGAAAGGTGCATGTTTAACATGATTTTACTCACTTTTTGAATCAGTTTTAGAGTTTCTGGAAAGTAAAGATCCAGATTTAAAAGAAAACCTAATCAATTTGAAAGCAGACATTGCATATTTGACAGATTTGTTCAAAACGTTTTTTGACATCCACTTACAGCGCAATCAATTAATTAATTAACCAATCAATTCTCACTTTTTTCGAAAACTATTAATTCGTGGTTGGAACTCAGCCTCAACGCAACTCCCATAGTTAGATCTAAACTTCACCTTTTTTGTCGAGTTTTGGGAATATGATAGAAATGTAGCTGCAGGGGGTCCACCGAAACCAGCAAAATTGTGAAAGTGGTCTATGAGAAAAAAAGGTCTGAGAACCTCTGTTATAAATAAAGATTTTTCATTATTTTTCTTATTCTTAAATACTTACCACAATATTATACTTGACGGGACAGTTGAGAGGCAGCCGTAGCGTACATATGTACGCCGGACGCGCCCACTCCGGGATCAGAACCCGCTCTATCCACCACTGAGGCGCGAGGCGGGTAAACGTGTCGGATGGCAGTTTGGCGCAGTACCTAAAACATTTATTTTTTTGAATATTTTTAAATTTACGCGATCTGGATATAAGTTATAAGGACAACGGGAAAGTCGGTTATTATAATTTATACATTTAAACTTTTGAAACTATCATGATTATATAAATTTTTATCATCAAAGGCTTTTTGTAACGATCGAGAAAAAAATATAAATAATTGATAATCGTCACTTTTCTCACTTTCATCATCACTTTTCTCACTTTCATCGTCACTTTTCTCACTTTCATCGTCACTTTTCTCACTTTCATCGTCACTTTTCTCACTTTCATCATCACTTTTCCCGCTTTTATCATCACTCAACTGCATAAGCTTTAGATCCAGTATACTATACTCGCTATCGAGTACCGACAAGACGGCGCAGTGTCATGACATTATTTTTTCCTTTTGGACATTAAAATTATGCTTATTACAACCAGAACTCACCTATTTATCAACGAAATAGCTGAATTCAAATCAACACTAGCGACGCTTTCATTTTCACTGCTCATACACGTGCACTTTTCACTTTTCTTATTTTTCTCACTTTTACCATCACTTTTCTCGCATTTATCGTCACTTTTCTCGCTTTTACCGTCACTTTTCTCGCTTTTATCGTCACTTTTCTCGCTTTTATCGTCACTTTTCTCGCTTTTATCATCACTCAACTGCATATGCTTTAGATCCAGTATATTATACTCGCTATCAAACACTATATTCTCACTATCACTTATAGTCCTTTTCATAGACCGGGCTATGTCGTTTTTGATGCGATTCTTGATGCAGACGCAGGATTTGCTCGTGGGTGGGGTGTAAGGTTTGATAGTCGTGTTGACGGCGTCGGCGTGACTCTCTTCGTCCTGTGGCGGTTCGTTTTGGATGCCGCAGCCACATTTTCTGGTTATAATCTGGTGGAGAGAGATTGGTTATGTAATATATATTATATTATTATTACATTAATTATTATATTATACTAATATATTAGGGCTAGAGGATTGTCCAGCGTTATTTTGACTACCCACCAAATTTTAGATACCCAGGAATAGTTTTAATTGGTCCTGTCAATGACATGGAAATTTCTAGCTAATTTGGTAAACGCCTTGCATCCCCGAAAACTAGCGAAATATGATATCAAAATATCATAAAAATTACATAACGACTTATTTCGTAATTTTATGATATTTTGAAACTGTTAACTCGACACGCGCCTAAATAATCATCATCATCATCAGCCTATAGCAGTCCACTGCGGGACATAGGCCTCCCACAATAAGCGCCATAGCGCCCTGTCTTCAGCTTGCCGCATCCAGCAACTACCTGCAGTCTTTCACAGGTCGTCATCCCACCTGGTCGAAGGGCGTCCTACACTACGTTTACCGAGTCGTGGTCTCCACTCAAGAACACGTTTGCCCCAGCGGCCGTCGGTTCTTCGGGCTTAAATAATAATTATTAATAACGCTGGACAATCCACACAGTATTCTCCAGCCCCAAGCTAAGGAGAGCTTGTGTTGTAGGTACTAGATGACTGATATACTCGTACATCTTGTACCCATAACACAAGCTCTGCTTAGCTTGGGGCTGGATAATGCTGGACGAGTCACACAGTGTGACTAGTCCACACTACGCACAAAGGACCAAACGGAGTCTAAGTGCGGAAATAGGAGTACATACCTTACAGTGAGACTCGTCTAGCATTATTTATTTATTGTAGCGGTCGCGGGGATTCGATGGATGGAAGCGTGTACGGACTGATAATGCTAATATACCTGGTCCAATTCCTTATACGTAGCTAGGCAGTGTAGCATTTCGTCTGTCTGTCCGCGAGCGCCGAGCAAAATGGACGAACTGCGAATGGCTCTGGAGCGACTTCGGCAGAGGACGTAGGATCGATACCTGGGTAAGGACATAATGGTCATTATTTGAATGAACGAACAAAGTATAGAAGAAAAAAAATCATAAAGTATTCGAGAAAAAATAAATTAAATCCGCCAGCAATTCTCATTAGTTAGGATTTAAGATGCTATCAACAAAGTGTAACAAATTTGTAATAATAAATATATCTATTTATCTATCATTGGCCGCAAAATGACGATTTTTTTTAAGGTAAGTATATTAATTTAACACTTCGACTGCGACCTTTTTTAACCCAAGCCGTGCTGCTAGCGCTAGACAGCGGTTGTGTTGCGCAGGCGTTTCTTTCGAAAAAACATGTTACGGCTGTGCTGAGTCACACAGATGTGTGTTTTTAGCCGCTTGCGGATTAACTTATTATTACGCATGGATCAATCAATAAATTTCTTTCCGGCCCTGGTGGGGGCACAGAGGGGCCTCGAGGCTTGGCCTCATTACCCCGGCGTCAACTCGAGGGGTGACGACCCCTCGGTCCTTGGGTTTTGTGGGAATATATTTTTTTCCCCTTCTCAATGTTTTGTTTTTTTTTTGTTTTTTCTTTTTTTTCCCCCTTTTTTGCCGCTTGCGGATTAACTTATTATTACGCATGGAAAACACGCATGAGTGTGCGTCTGCACATGCGTCGCAACCGTGCAGCAGGGAGGCGGAGCAAAGGGTCTATGTCACCTGCCCCGCAGCTAGTTTTCGGGTACAGTTATATGTCTACAGTCGAATCGACTCACACAAATCAGGCGCGTCGAAAATACCACGGAACACTTTGCAGGTTGTCGTCAGCTGATCATGGGCTCTACGCGTTTGGGGATTAGTTAAAGCCAAGAAACCCAACCAGGATATTAGTCGGGTACATAAATGGGTAGTATCCCTGGTTATGTTTGTATGGGAATCTTAGGAACCTTTTCTGTAGTAATGCTGTAGTAATATACTATTCTATATATATAGTAATATATACTTCATTCCTATGTATAGGAATGAAGCGCTAGGTACTTACGAAGGCGGGGTATCCCAGCGCAGTACTAGGTTACACCGAGGCAGGTCAATGCCCTCCTCCAACGCGGACGTAGTTAGGAGTAAGTTGCATTCGTGCATCCTGAATCTGCAAATAAATAGAAATATATTAAACTAGCTGCGCCCCGCGGCTGCGCCCGCGTGGAAATCTATGTGTCAAAAAGCCGCATCAAAATCCATTGCGTAGTTTTAAAGATCTAAGCATACATAGGGACAGACAGACAGCGAGCGACTTCATTTTATACTATGTAGTGATAATTACGTACCGAATTATTCTTGCGAAAGAAAGTAGTTATAGACAGATCTGAAGACATTTATTAAGATTTTTTCAATGATAAATAGTTCAGGTTAAATCATTGCACGTCATTCTATCAAATATGTTTGCATACCGACCAACGGTCAAGATTTTTGATCAACAAAATGTATGTATATACCTTACATAATTACCTTACATAACACGGTCAAAAATCTTTACTTTTATCGAGGATGCCTCGGGATATTCGATGGAAAGACTGTTCCATAGCCGTGTAGATAGTATAGATAAGACTAGCGGACCTTCCCGGCTTCGCACGGTTTTAGTACACCCTTGTGTCCATAATTTTTTTGAAAATATAATATAGCCTATCTCCACCGGGGATAGTGTAGCTTCCCAACAGTGAAATAACTTTTTCAAATCGGTCCGGTAGTTTCTGAGTCTATGCCGGAACAAACAAAACAATCAAACCTTTCCTCTTTATAATATTCATCATCATCATCATCATCAGCCTATAGCAGTCCACTGCTGGACATAGGCCTCCCCCAAAGAGCGCCATAGCGCCCTGTCTTCAGCTTGCCGCATCCAGCATCTACCTGCAGTCTTTCGCAGGTCGTCATCCCACCTGGTCGGAGGGCGTCCTACACTACGTTTACCGAGTCGTGGTCTCCACTCAAGAACACGTTTGCCCCATCGGCCGTCGGTTCTTCTTTATAATATTAGTTATAGATGATTAGCCTGATCTGTGAATAACAAATACTCTGCAGTACTTAATTCGCGCGCAGGATATGTCCTCTTATATTATTGAAATGAAATGAAAGTTTATTTCCTTAGGCTTACAAATAAGCACTTAGACAAGTCATATTTTATACTATTCATTATTATATTGATGTTCACTTCAATTTTTTGTCCACCAGTGGAAGAAGTGAGAAGAAACCACCAGTACGTTCATAACTTATGTGTCTAGTACATTTGATTTGCTTATCTGTAAGTTGTTAGATTTTGAGTTGGAGCAAAACTCGTTCCAAGCTTTTTTATCTTCTAGATAATCTGATATTTTGTAATAAGCCTTTTTACAAAGAATATGCTTCACAATTTTTTTAAATTTATTTATTGATAAGTTTTTGCAACTCACTTGGAGTTTTGTTGTAGAAGCGTATACATTGCCCTTTAAAAGATGCACTTATCTTATGTAGTCTAGTTGTGGGAACAGCGAGTTTATTCTTATTTCTAGTATTTACATTAATATTAGTTATTATTAGTATTTACAAATACTCTGTACTTACTTCTTCAGCACCTCTTCATGCCGTTTCCCCTGCTTTTGGCACTCCTTGTACTCCGCGATAGGCTCGACCGCGCAGTACTGACTGTTTATGTACGAGACGGCGGGCCGCGCGCGGGATATTTCCTGTTATATTAAATAATAAATAAATAATGCTGGACAATTCACACAGCATCGTCTAGCTCCAAGCTAAGCAGAGCTTGTGTTATGGGTACTCAATGACTGATATACTTAATACAATACATTACATATAGAGATTAGATAACGACCAGAACACCCGGACCCAACAACATTTATTTAGATGGTGTTTCAATGAGTATTAAAATGCTTAATTTCCATTAGTCCTCCCGTCCTTCGCTGCCGATCGATTTGCGCGGGAATGAATGAGAAAGCGACATAGGTCCTACGCGAGGCAAGCGCTAGCGGTCACTGGCGGGGCGCGGTGCGAATGAGCTCCATCTTGCCCTTGCCCCCCGCGCCTCATGCTTCGCCCTCGTCTAGAAACTGGTATGCTAGCGCGTCGGCGGCCGCACGTGCAGAGACTTTGTATGCGCCACAGGTTCACTTAGTTGGTTCGTACGTCATCTACGACAATCGACAATCGTCGGCCCGACTTGGTTCGATTCAGTCGTAGCGAAAAGCAAGCGGCGCCAAAACAAAAAAGAAGTTGAAGTTGGCTCGATTCTTACGCCGCGCGTCGCGAGCGGGAGTATAGCGGTATTTACCTATTCTATAAGTGTATCTTTTGTTATGTTGTTTTATTATAAACTAGCGGACCTTCCCGGCTTCGCAGGGTTTTAGTACGGATCCCTAACTTTTTGAAAATATAATATAGCCTATGTTCACCACGGATAGTGTAGCTTCCCAACGGTGAAATAATTTTTCTAATCGGTCCAGTACTTTCGGAGCCTATTCATTACAAACAAACAGACAAAAAATCAAACCTTTCTTCTTTATAATATTAGTATAGATAAATGTCTTTCTATTCTACTGTACCTGTACTGTATTGTACTTTACTGTACTGTACTGGACTGTACTGTACTGGACTGTACTGTACTGGACTGTACTGGACTGTACTTTTCCGTACTGTACTCTATTATATTTATATCAGTTGTTAGTACGTACCACTATACACAGGTACAGGATCTTAGCCAGCAGTGGTTCCTGTAGGAACACGAGCGCGCAGAGCGCATCGCTGGCCGCGTGCGTGGGACGCGCAGTGCGCGCCACGCGCCGCCCGCGCGGCCGCGAACGAGTGTAGGTTTTTTCACGTGTCTGGAAAGGAAGATATAATGATAATTCGATAAAATCGCGACTTCAAATTCCTTAGAATTTACACTGTTTTTACAGAGAGCAGTTACTTATCCAGTAAAACCATTTGTCTCAAGGCGGAAATCGAACCCCAACCTCCTGCGTCGCTGGTGGATATTCGCCCAGTGCGCCGCAGAGGTCGTCAAACACACATTTGGACAACATTTTCTAACTTACCTGAGACTTAAGCGGCTGAAACTTCTTGTCTTCTCTCCTAATATCAAGCTCTTTCAAATTCCCCTGCACCATATTCAAGCGATCTTCTATCCTATCCCCCAACGCTTTAAAGTCGCATTTGTCTAAAACACTCAGCAACTTATCTCTAGGACTTTCTATGGTGGTGAGGTCATTGCTTTTACCGCTATTGTCATCTTCGTCATGTTCTCTGCTTTTATCGTCATTTTCATTAATATTATCGTCATTTTTGCTAATCCTATCATCATTTTCATTAATTATACAATCATTTTCAATAATAATATCGTCAATTTTGCTAATCTTAACATCATTTTCATTAATTTTATCGTCATTTTCATTAATCTTATCATCATTTACATTAATCTTATCATCATTTTCATTAAATTTATCATCATTTTCATTTATCTTATCGTCATTTTCATTTACTTTGGCGTCATTTTTCTCCCGATCGTCATAATCGTTTTTTCTCTCGTATCTAACGTATGTTCCGTTCTCTATGCTTGCTTTAAGGTCGGGCGGGGTGAATTTCTCTAGGATCTCGATTAATCTCAATAGCTTCGGCGTAGAAAATAGTCTAATTTTATCCCAGTCGTTGTACTGGCTGAGTATATTTTCGGCATAGCACCTGTAACGAAGAAAACCGACATTATTAAGATTTATTTAACTTATTTGATATATTTTAATTTTAGTTTCTATGTAAGACCACCACAGAGTGGAGCCCACTCAACGATAAGAGGCGACGTGGAAGGCCCAGGATGAGATGGCGCGACGAGCTCGAGGCACATCTTCCATCATGGCCTGTTGCAGCGTTTGATCGCGAGGAGTGGAAGGAGAAAAGGGAGGCCTTTGCCCAGCAGTCGGGCAATAAGGGCTCAAAATAAATAATAAATAAATGTAGGTTTTTTGTACCAGTGTGTGAGTAATGCTATGTTAATTTTTTTAAATATATAACATTGTAGATACAGATACTATATTTATGTACAGTGGCGTTCATTATTAGCAGCTTCAGCGTGCGCGAGCCAGTAGCAACGGCATCCTGAAAATTATTGTTTCACGTCTGGACTGTCCCATCCGATACAAATGGATGAAGACATTGATGGGATCTATATCCTTATAAATGTCCATTAGGTTAGTAATTTTTCATTTTGTATTTTATTATTATTATTTTTTAATTTCCCTAAGTTATATTATTCTATTTTTATTTAATTTTATTTGATTTTATGTGTGATTTATTGTGTGACAATAATTTTTAATTTTGTATGTTTTTATTTTTAAGTTTGTATATTTTAAAATTAGAATCTCACGGTAAAATGAAGAGAGCAAGCCGTTTTATTTAAAAACAACTAATCACTACATACTATAAAACAAAGTCGCTTCCAGCTGTCTGTCTGTCCCTATGTATGCTTAGATCTTTAAAACTACGCAACGGATTTTGATGCGGTTTTTTAATAGATAGTGTGATTCAAGAGGAATGTTTATAAACTTTTTTAAACATAGATTTTCACGAGGGCGAAGCCGCGGGGCGCAGCTGGTAGATACATACATGGTGACATAGGTATATACCTAAAATATTTACTTACAGTAACTTACTGATATAAATTTGTACGAAGACGTACAGATCTATGCATATTGTATCTAATTGACTGAATCGGCATATTTCTGCCCTTACTAACCAGTGCGACACTGACCGCGACGCGATACAACCGTATGAAGGCTCGTTTACGTCCTATGTGTTTTACGTATTCTATATAAATAAACTTTTGTAAAGTGATCAGTGTATTCACTCATTTCCTACTACTTGAATATGAAAATGAAATGGCAGGTGTGCGTGCTCCACTGCATAGAATGACTATGGCATATAATAAGTACCTACTTCTCTGAAACAGATCCATTTGCTGCTTCACCAGCTTTGTATAAGTCAGCCATCAACCTGATATTGTCAACTGATACTATTTTCGATTGTACTTAACTCTTCATGTGAATTACATTGTTGCAAATGCTCACTAACACCACCCCTTGTACAAGTAATAAGTGGATAACGGGGCTGGTTCACTTCTAGAATTACGTTTATTTAAGTTTAAGGGCCCATACAACCTCAACTTTGTGTGAAAAGGCTAGACATATGATTTTGCGTTCATAAGAGCGGGACAGGGCATTGCAACGCAAGTTCAAAAATCAAGTTTTAGCTTATTACCTATTAATTAGGTCATTATTTGAAAAAACCGAAACATATAACATTTTTATTTATACTTAATTCTATTACCAAGCTTATTGTCAAGATCTGAACTTCTGTATTTATTGAGAAATTTAGGTTTTAGTAAAAATTTAGAGGTAACTTTGCGATTTTTTTCTATGGAGAAAATTTTATGGAATCGTGTTTTCGAAACATACGATCGATAGATTAAGTCCTGAACTTTACCATATATCAATTTCAAAGTTAAATATTTAGTGGTTTAGACGATATGGACATCCGGCGGAGTTGAAAATTAGCAGTTTGAGGTATTATACACTCTTAATAGTTTATAGTTAATTTTTAAGTGATACTGTTTGTTATCCCTAAGAAAGAAAAATAAATAAATAAATAAATTTATTTGTTAAAAGACTTACACAGAACATAATAAAAAATAAATAGTATAAAATATGACTTGTCTAAGTGCTTATTTGTAAGCCTAAAGAAATACAATTTCAGTTCATAATAAACTTAAATGTAAACTAAACGTGTCGGTAATCGTGTAAGTCCAGTATCAAAATGGCTTTGCATGAGTTGGATGACTAGCAAGCTAGCAACCAACGCTGGTCTTCCGGCAAAGCAACTTGTTGGCGTTACGGACAGACTACTCACTACTGCTACACAAACAAACAAAAACGCATTCATATAAATAGAATCAACTACTTAATTTACTTAACGACCCCAATGTACGTACACCTCCGTACAAAATTCTTACCTAATTTTCACAAGCAACGTAGTACAAAGTCGTAGAAGCAAGAAATGCCTTTCGTACGGGACTTTTATCTTCAATTTCTCCAGTTTCCCTAGCAATGAGAACGCCGCCTTGTCGGCTGCGAATGGTCCTGAAAAATGACAAAAAATACTCAACGATAGAAGAAAATTATAAAGAAAATCGAAAATTTTCCAATCAATAGATTTCTTTCCGGCCCTGGTGGGGGCACAGAGAGGGGCCTCGAGTCTTGGCCTCATTACCCCGGCGTCAACTCGAGGGGTGACGACCCCTCGGTCCTTGGGTTAGTGGGAATTTCTTTTTTTTCCTCCCATCTCTTTTTTTTTGGCTGCATTTTTTTTTTTTTTTTTTAATAAACCCACACTATGGTGTTTCCGCAGGGAAATTTTCCATTTCGAGCTATCTGATGGACCGATTTTCTAGGTAGTTTCGTATGGTCGGTACAGACTGGTGAAACATGAAATGCATCATTCATTGAAAGAATTAGCCGTACACATTGCTGCAATGCATGATGAAAGGTTGCACTTAGTAACAATTTCTCATAGTTTGGACGTCTTGTGCGCGCAAAATGTGCTTTACACGCGCACGCTACGAGCAATACAAGCCGCGCGGAGCGACGCATGATTTGTCGGTTTTTCGAACGAACACAAAGGGGCGCGCAGTGTGCGCGGGGCAACTCGTATTGAATGCGCGGTAAGGGCGCGCTATGCGCCCACTCTTGCAGCGAACTAATGCTGGACAATTCACACAGCATTATCTAGCCCCATGGTAAGCAGAGCTTGCGTTATGGGTACTAGATAACTGTCATACATAATACAATACATTACATAGATAGATATTTTTTATTATACATAGAAAACGACCAGAACACCCGGAACGAATATCTGCAGATCGTACACACAATTGTTCCGAGGCGGGAATCGAACCCGGAACCTCCTGCGTCGCAGGCGGACCTTCGCCCACCGCGCCACATCGGTCGTCAAACATTATATGTTACGTTTCACCAGTCTGTCCCCTTTAGAAATTCCAGCACATTAAGAAGAAGTCACGTTTCAAACAAAAATTAACTAGATTTGAATCGGTATATCCTTTATGAGTTATATATATACGTGTAGGAGGTCTTAGGTTGTTGACTTCTTGAAATATAGCAAAACTTACCTAATTCATCCAAAATGTACAGGAACTCTTTGATGATCTGTCTCGGCTCGATGGTCGGGTTGGGCATGTTCTTGAACTCTTCGTACAACTCCTCGCCGTATATCTCTGTTGGGTCGTGTCTGGAATCAACCAATTTATTGTCATTTATTTTATTTCGTTTGTTTATTCCACACGCCTATAGCAGTCCATGCTGCTGGACATAGGCCTCCCCAAATGGGCGCCCTGTCTTCAGCTTGACGCATCCAGCATCTACCTGCAGTCTTTCGCAGGACGTCATCCCACCTGGTCGGAGGGATTCCACCGTAGGTACATAAATAAATAAATAATGTTGGACAATCCACACACCATCATCTAGCCCCAAGCTAAGCAGAGATTATGGGTACTAGATAACTGATATACATAATACAATACATTACATAAATAGATATTTTTTATTATACATAGAAAACGACCAGAACACCCGGAACAAATATCTGCAGATCGTACACACAATTGTTCCGAGGCGGGAATCGAGCCCGCAACCTCCTGCGTCGCAGGCGGACCTTCGCCCACCGCGCCACATCGGTCGTGAATCGTCCAAGCTTAGGTAAGTATAAATGCACCGCTTGCAGAAGTGCATATGTGCGGTTTATACATAAATCATACAAAATTTATACAACTCATACCTATGATCTTCCAGAAACTCCAACACCTCTGCGACCGTACTCTTCATGTAGCTCTCGAGTTCTACATACTCTTTGGGCAGCTCGTCCAAAGAGGTTTTAGTGTCGTATTCTATTAGCACCTCTTTGGGTTTCGTTGTGGGGCCGGTTATTCTGGAACGAGCATTATGATTAATTAGTTTAAGCATTTGGGTTTTTGTTATTATAGTGCGTAAGCCCTCGCGCTTGGGGAATTAATCACCCAAAGCAAACTACCTAATACTTATTAAAATCTAAGTTTGTATTGCGATTTGAAACAAATGTCTAAAAACGATAAATCACTGTACTTATAATGAAGAAAGACAACCATTTCACCAATGTTTTAGTATGATTTTAGATTGTAGTAAGTTAACGTTAAGTTTAGCGTTAACACTTTGAGTGCTGAAATCACACGGTATGTGTTTTCTACAAGTTACTAATATGCGTAAATCCACACTAGCGCAGCGGCTGAGAAAATACAGATCTTTGTGACTCAGCACAGCCGTAATATTTTTCGAACGAAACGCATGTGCGGCGCAACACAACCGCTGTGTAGAGCGGCAGCACGAATTTTTTAGGTTAAAAGATCGCAGTCGTCGAAAAAAAATCGCAGTCAAAGTGTTAAATGAATGTTTTAGCTATAAGCAACTCTTTGGAACAATAAAAAGTTTATTTATTATTTATTATTCAAAGTATCGACTGAATATTATCTATTCCTATGATGATTAGTGAATGAACAATTTACTGTACTAAAAAGTGACCTAAATAAATATGCTATGTATATCTAAATAAAAATATAATCAGAGTACAAAAGGCAACCTTATCGCTGAAAGCGATTTCTTCCAGGCCACCTTGGACGATGCCGTTTTCGGAACTTAAAATTTTACGCATAGACAGACTAGATAGACTACGCATAGAAAACGCATAGAGACGCCTGCGACGCAGGAGGTTGCGGGTTCGATTCTTACCTTGGGACAATTGTGTGTACAATTGTTTTTTCTGTATTGTTTGTGTGGTATACAGAAAGTGTTTTCTATCTATCTATGTATGTATCTCACCTCTTACACCCATCAATATCCTCAGCCAGGTCCATCTGACAGCACAGTTCTTTCTCCAGCTCATCAATCTTGTACTCCAGCTTAGAATACATCTGGAAGTCATCCAGATTCTCTTGCACACCCAACTCTTTCAGCGTAGCTTCTACTGCTGGTGCTGGTTTGATATGGTCTATTGGTTCTGATGAAGAGTTTAGAGGTACCAGTGCGGTGCTTGCAGGCTCTAGTTCTATGGTTTCCTGTGAAATAATATAAATTTATGCATAAAGATATATATATACGTATTATTTTTTTATATGGGACAGTACGAGGGCACCCATAACCAGAGGAGATACAGGTGGAGATTCTTTTGAAACATTTTCTCGGAGAAAATCATTTTTTGGTCAAGCGCGAGTAGCGCCTAACTATACATGCAGTAATTTTTTTCTTTGAATCGAAGCACGACTCCTTTCACGACTTTTCTCCAACTCTCGTGGTTTCAGATTTGTCCATCACAACCCTTCTCAAAAAACCACCCTGTTCAGCCTACAGCCCTTCTCAAAAAACCACCCTGTTTAGCCTATGACACTCAAAATTAACGAGGCTATCTCTTCGTTTTTACGAATGAATTGTCAAAATAGGTTCAGTAGGTCCAGAAATTACTCCCCACAACCTCACAAACTTTACCTCTTTATAATATTAGTATAGATTTATGGAATCAATAAATTTAGAAATCTTTATATATAAAAATCTATTGCTGTCCGTTAGTCTCGCTAAAACTAGAGAATGGCTGGGCCGATTTATCTGATTTTGGTTTTGAAATGTTTGTCGCAGTTCAGGGAAGGTTTATACGGTGAAAAAAAAAGGTAAAATTACGCAGAAAATTAATAATTAATAAATAAGAATTGATTAAATAACGATACCTATTAATATATAAGATTAAATCTGCTTGCCAAGGTTTGTACAACAAAGCATACCTTATTATCAGCTTCATTGGAATCCTCCTCAAGAGTATCATCAGTTTTGAGAGTGTTAAATAGCGGATAGGTGATCGCCAGGATCCTAGGTCTTTTGTCCTCTTCTGACTGCTTGTATACTTTCATAATCTGAAAGAGACAGATAGAAAACACTTTATTATACCCCACAAAACAGAACACAATACAGAAATAAATACTTAGAATAGAGGAAGTATAAAGGGCGGCCGTATCGCTGAGAGCGATCTCTTCCAGGCAACGTTAGGATGGACTGGACATGAAGGAACAATATAAATGGTGGCATTTTAATAAATAACTGGTAAAAAACAAAGAATACAGTTATGTGAATGCCTACGTCCTTTAACCTTTAAAACTATGTTAAAGGCACTATTTGTCCTGCTGTCACTAATGCATAACTGAGTCCCTATGTATATAAGTATATATATTTTATGATATGTATGTAGTATATTTCCATGTAAGTATTATAAGTATTTTATTTTATTTTATAATATATGTATAACCTGCAAGCACACAGATCCCCTGGTACTGTCCACGATCCTATCCATCCATGGTTGTCTGGTAGAGATCGCTCTTGAGCGATAAGACCGCCAATTATATCTAGTTTTTTTAAGTTTTTATTTTACACTGTCATTTTTAGTGTGCAATAAAGAATTATCTATCTATCTATCTATCTACGTCAGCCAGCAGCCCACACTGCGAAAACGATGAGCAAAAAAAACATCTTGAAAAATGCGAGAATAAGGCTAGGCGTATGCTGGGACGCAGGCGACGCAGATCCACGCAGCGCAGGGCGGGCTGAGCAGATTTTGTAATGCATGAAAGTACCGAGTACCGTGTAATGCATGAAAGTACCGAGTACCGTGTAATGCATGAAAGTAGCGGCGCAGGCACGTGCGACGCAGATATGTATTACTTTCATGCATTACAAAATCTGCTCTGCCCTGCGCTGCGTGGATCTGCGTCGCCTGCTTCCCCGCATACGCCTAGCCTTATCGTAGTGAGATTTTATAGTGTCTATGCCTAAAGTATAGTAAATAATTGATGAATATTTAACTCTTACTGTAAGTTGATGAAACTTGGTCCTTTTTTATACAATAAATAGATTAATTTGTTAGCCAATATTGATTCCTTAAATTATAATAATTGTAAGAAAAACTTAGAGATACTCTACAATGTACAATGTCAAACGATGACACAGAACTTTTTAAGTGTTCTAAAGTCAGAGATTAATTTTATCAAAAATAATAGTAATATAGAATGCATTAAATTAATGCATTCTATAGATATATATCTATATCTAATGTGTGTGTGTGTGTGTGCGTGTGTGAGGGTGAGTGTGTGTGTTACTGTGTACGAGGGTGTGTGTGTGTCTGCGTTCGAGGGTGTGTGTGTGTGTTTAATGAGACGAGTTTTATCGACATTTCAGATACAAAGCAGGCAAAGACGCATGCTAAACCTTATACTCACATATTGCAAGTGTTCATCCTTGTATATAGTATGACAGCTGTCGATAACCATGATGTTAATCTGAGACATCTCCAGCAATCCTTCCTCTAGGACCTGATGAAGAACCGCTGAAGTGCACACTAACACCTGTGAGAATGAAATCAGTATATCTTACTCGGAAAATCTGCCTATATTATGCCTATAATGATGTATAATTTGACAAATTATGATTAATTAAATGTATATCATTGACTGCTGCTTATGATACCAATGTATATTCAATTCTTCAGCAAGGCTACCACACTTTTTACCACATAACGTACCAAGCGTTATCATGGGAGCCTTGCAGCTCCATATTCCCCTGGTGTGACCTGTAGGGATAAACAGAAGCAGTGAATATCTTCAATAACAATGGATCCAAGAGTCTCACCTCCTTAACCTCTAACTCCTGGCCCCAATCCAGTACATCAGCAAACTTCACGGCTTGCGTAACCTTCAGATCTGTCAGTATACCGAGTTCATATGCATCAGCCTTGACATTCGGGGCCTGGCTGAGGTGGACGGATCGTTTAGAGCTTGATGAGAGTAAACTGGAAATGTCAAAGTTAGCATATATTAAAACCCTAAGCATTTATTTGTAACAGGTTACAAAATGGTATACATTTTAAAATGTCCCATGCGATTACATAATTACCAGGTGACCAGTTTTGGTGTGCAAAATATAGTATTCATATTCAGTTATTGCATATAATACACTTACATACGCATGAGGTTGCGGGTTCGATTTCCGCCTCGGAACAAATGTGTGTACGATCTGCAGATATTTGTTTCAGGTGTTCTGGTCGTTTTCTATGTATAATAAAAATATCTATGTATGTAATGTATTGTATTATGTATATCAGTTATCTAGTAACCATAACACAAGCTCTGCTTACCATGGGGCTAGATAATGCTGTGTGAATTGTCCAGCATTATAATAATAACCGAGAAGATAAAAAACTTAAGTCAAAATAATAATAATAACCACGCAAGCCTTCCAAAGGACCGGGTTACTTTATGGCCCGAGATCATGGTAAATGAGAGACATAATAATTATATATTTAACATAATTTTAAGCTTAGAGGTATATGTGGGAACATGTAAGGGCGCACCTATTTATGTATATGAATGCATGATTGTAAAAACACCCCTCAGACCAAATGCAAAAGTTTCGGGAAATCAATAAAAACAGATAGTTTTTATTGATTTCCCGAAACTTTGGTGTAAAAAAACTGTTCTAAAGACATTTATTTTTATATGTAATTAAATAAAGTAAAACAAAAGAGACCATAATGTTAATTTTTTTATACATAAATTACTATTCGTTTTTTTTAAATATTTTTTTGAAAAATTCGGATAAGGTGTGTTTTTACAGCCATCATGTACAAGGTGTGTTTTTACAATCAAAGTCCAATTTTTATGTATGTTTAATAATGTTTTACTTGCTTTCTTAACCTAAACAACGAAGCTATTACTTATAAAAAATGCACTTATTAATCTAATTCGTCATTTTCGATATGATCAGTTATAGGCCATTCCAAAATTTAGTTCCAAAACTTTATTTTTTCTTCTTCTGGCACAAACTCAACGCACTTTTTTAGGTCTGCCATTTTCTTGGAGTTGATGCTCAGCTGCCTTGTTCCGTATGCGGTTCTTGTGGTAGTGGTACCACAATCTGTGGCCTCATTTTCAGCAAGAATGTATTTTGTACCATTCCATCAATATATTCCATCGTTTTTACAGGAACATCGTTTCCTACCTTTTTAAAGGTTAGGTGATAGAACTTGGAGAGGCTGAAGTTTACCTTCTCCGTTCTCGGTACCCGTCGGTCTTTTGTTTCAAGCGACAATGCAATCTTTTTGTAACATTGAACCCACCACTTTTTGAATTTGATCACTTCTTCTCCGCTTACCAAGTGAACTGTGAAAAAATCACTCTGCCTACTCATTGCTATGATCAATTCCACCAGTTCATGTATGCTGTACAACCTTTCTTTGTGACGAAGGCTTCGTTTAATAATCCTGATTGCTCTATCACACGGCAGTCAAGCTATCAGTTTTCAGGTATTGACATAAGGTTGATTGTAAAAACCCGCCTTATCCAGGATAAGGTGGGTTTTTACGCTCGTCGAAATTTTGGTGCCCCTAACTTTGCGTGAAAGAACTATGACCGAGGTGTGTTTTTGCGCTCAATCAATCCGTCTTGATATAGGGATCATTTTTCCATCATAAAAAGGAATTCGAAAAAAGTGGTCTGAGGGGTGTTTTTACAATCATGCATTCATATAGTATGTTAGATTAAAAAAGTTATTTTTAACTAAACTAAAGTTATGGAGTTGCAATTTCTATCACCAAAGAAGAAGTAAAAATTACTTCAATTATATAATGGTTAATAAAGAGTATACCTTTTTAATTTTATTGCACTGGCTTTCCCACACAGTTTATTTAAAAAGAAAAATAGATAGTCAGGGGAAATTCCAAGTATTCAATCTAAAGTCTATGTTACTAATAGATTGAAACATATTCACGGTTGTCTGGTAGAGATCGCTCTTGAGCAATAAGAACGCCAAATTTTCACATATCTTGTATTATTATTTTTATCTTGTTTTATTTTTAAGTGTGCAATAAAAGTATTTTCTATCTATCTATTATTACTTTTATTTTGTGATGACCGATGTGGCGCGGTGGGCGAAGGTCCGCCTGTGACGCAGGAGGTTGTGGGTTCGATTTCCGCCTCGGAACAATTATGTGTACGATCTGCAGATATTTGTTGAGGGTGATCTGGTCGTTTTCTATGTATAATAAAAAATATCTATGTAATATATTGTATTATGTATATCAATTATCTAGTACCCATAACACAAGCTCTGCTTACCATGGAGCTAGATAATGCTGTGTGAATTGTCCAGCATTATTTTAGATTTTTTTTTTATCAATTGGGATTTTATTTGAATTCTTATGGTTTATTTTAGACACCATTCTACCAAGAGAACAGGCATATAAGTTAATTACCCCCGTATGCTATAAGCTTCCTCATGAATCAGTCGAGTGGCGATGAAGGCTCCACACTCAGTGACAAGAGTGTTCACCGCAGCGGCGGCCGCGGCAAGCCGGGCTCCGCCCTCCGCAGCCGTGAATCTATGGCTACAGGGCTCCATCTAAAAAACACACTAATGTTATAAATGCGAATGTTTGCATTGAAAGTTTATACGCTTGAAGGTTCGTTACCACTTATAGTGGAAACTACTGAACAAATCGCGCTGATGCATAGGTACATATTATAGTCTTTTGTACACTTGAATAGCTAGTTACAGATAAAACTGCCGAGAAAATCTCATTAAATGCAAATAAATAGTTAATCGCAAAAAAGTTTACATTACAACCGATCTGACAGGTTATAACACAAACTATAAACAAACTCACCATGTTTGCCTTTATCGGTTGATTTATACTATTTCAAAGACGTATTCATGTTTGTTTAGTACGTTTTTGTCAAGACATGCAGTGTATTTTCACAGATCTCTGTGAAATCATAACTTTCTGCATGCAAACTATGCAAAGCAACGTAAGTAAACTTACAATAACAATGACTTGTTTGACCATAGATAGATAAGATAAACCAACCAACCGCTAAGGCGCTAACCATCTGTAGATGTGATACGCAGGGATTGATTTCTTTCGAGAGGGGATGATTTCTTTCGTCCAAGTACTGACGGACGTGTGGACTGGTGGGAGGGAGAGGACAAACATTAAATAACACCAAAAAAAGAGGTAGATACGGGTGTAGCCAACAGTGCTATTGCTTTTTCCTTTTCAAAGAATTTATGTACATATGATGTGTATTGGCTTGGCTATCGTCGAATGAAGTTTTTTTGTAAGCGAGGCCTTGTAAGGTTATTTGTACTTGCTAGAGAGTTCTTCAGAGTTGTGAGTCGGGATTGTCGAGCAACCCTACTTGGTTAGGGCAGAATGTTTGTTTCCGTATTGGGTGGGGTTGATTGGAAAAAAATCACTCCGGGTACCAAGCTACGCAACACCGCCACTGAATCCCTATTTATCGCAATCAATTCATTAATCCATAAACATTAGCACAATCATCCTATATTGTTATTTGTTTTGTTCCAATATCAGTTCAAACAATTATTATTTAAGACCTTTCCTATGGATGTTTTACACAATTTAACAAAAAATATATTCTTATTCTTATAACAATTGAGAGGTAATTATTTTGCCCACTGCCTTATATTTCTACCTAAAGTTGGTATCACTTCAGACACAAATTAAACAATCGCATGCGCAGCCGGTTGTGTTTTTAATGGATTCGTAGTGGTGTTATTCTCTTTGGTTGGATTATTATCCAAGCGTAGTTATTATATTCTCTTTGTTTCAAGGGACTTTCTTTCTCTGTGTGTTTTGTGATTGTGTTCTAATCTAAACGTGTCATCAACGTCATAATATTACTTAGCCTTCATTCATTCGAAACAACAAAGTTTTGGTAAATATTTATTGTAGTTACCATCGTTCTAAACAGAACTTAATTGTTGTTTACTTTACCTTACCAGGTTTATTAATAGACTATGAATGAAGAAGCCCGCCCCATTACTTTATGGTCCTCTTAAACGAGGATGAGTTTTAGGGTTCTACAAAAAAAACGAATCGAGTTTTGTTAGGTCTAGCTAGTCGCATAATCGCAACAATGTTATTGTTATATTTTTTTGATTGCGTTGGTCGGAGTTGGGATCCATAGAGTAGGTAGGACCTAAAAAGTGCCCGAAGTGTTCGAGCAGCAGTGGACTAACAGAGGCTGTCTATCAAAATAAAAATTCCTTATTTCTTTAAGGCTTACAAAAACAGAAATTGGATCTGTTGAATACCAATAATATGTATGTAGGTAGGTATGGGTACCTGCCTTATTAGGGAAGCCTGAACAATTATTATTAAATTATAATAATTTAGGTAGTACTAGGTAAGGTACCCTACCTAATTTTGATACCTACAATTAGGAATTTTAGGTATCATAATTAGTTTACTTTCTTGACGACCAGATTCCGCAATCACTGCTTTACTTTGACAAGTAGGTGCTGGGTAAAGTGTTTGTACGGCTGAATGTAGCTAACTGTTCATAATATGGTATCTGCGCAATGTTAATGCGTACCTATGTAGTTATAATTTGTCCTTTTTTTATTACAGATAATGCTACCAAGTGGAACCCATCACCAGATTCTGTTCACCAATACACCAACTAGCTCAAATACTTTGACAAAAAATAATGAAAATAATGATTCAAAATATAATAACAACGAAGTTAATTTAATTGATTTAGAAAACCTTAACATAAACAATGGCGACAAGAAAAAACAGTTAGAAGACATACAAATCAAAATGATCGAAGATTTTCTTAAAACTAGCAGACAGCAAAAAACAAAAGTAAATTATTCAACGGCTATAACTGAATCAGAATTCCAGGCATTTTTCGATAGATATGAGAATGGAAAGAAAACAGGACCAGCCAACAAACTATCGACAGAAGACATACACTTACTTGAAACCAAATTGAGTGAAAATAATCACAAATCACAGTTTAATCCGATTCCTGAAATAAATGCTCACGACATGGTTCAACTCAAGACACCTCAAATTACACCGCAAAAACTAGAATATAATGAAAACCTTGATGTAGAAGACTTGGTAGATGAAATAATGACACATAAAAATCTTGAAAATAATAAAAATTTAGAAAAGAATTCAAGTTGTGAACCAGAACCTCCTCCTATTATTAGAAAAGAAAATAGAATACCATTTGTCTCAATGGCCAAAGAACGTGGTGAAATGTTAAAACATTTCATTGATTCCCAAAAAGCGAATGATTATAATAATATTTTTGATAAAATAGTAGCACAAAATCATATACAAACCACCAAAGTAGATGAACAGCATTTTCCTAAAGTTAAAAACCTGACAGAGGTTCTTGCTACAAATGTTACAGAAAAATATTTAAAAACAAATAATAAAAGAGAACAAAAAGCCTTAATCGAAGAACTTGTCACAAAATATGATATAAAATATTTAGAAGCTGTAAAGAAGGTCGACAAAGTATTTGCAAAATACTGCAATTTGAAATCGGAAACTGAAAAATCAAAATTGACGTCAGGGCCGAGCTTATATGAAAAATCCGTGGCACTTCCTCACATAATGCAACGGTTACACCAGAGAGATACAGCATCTGAAGCAATTAAGGGACTGGACATGAAACTTATCCTTGACGCTGCTGGCCCCTCAACTCAGAAACCTATTCACGTCTCTCAAATATCAAATAAAAGTAAAATGACAAGCGGAGTTTTCGCGAATCCAACCTCGTTAAGCTCATCGATTCTTGACAATACAATGTTCCCTACCACATCGCATTCAGCAAATATTCCACATTCAAGTCCTAGAATATTGAATACTCCAATAATTGCATGTGTCAAGCCAACTATGCTAAACCAACGATCGGATGTCATTAATTCGAAGAAACCATTCCTATCAAATTCCTATAAAGATCCGAAACAAACAGCTTCATTAAAGCAACCAAATGTTCTCAATTCATCACAAGTCCTAGATCATGAAATTCCTGTTCTAAAACCCCCAGAATTACTCATGGAAGATTGTAACAGGGTACGCTTAAACGCACATAGAACGCATAAATTGTTTGAAAGTATAGTTCGCGGCGATTTTCTTTAGTTAACACATATCTGGTTGTCTCAAATAGAATAGGTAAATTAATCGAAGCAAATAATAGTCAGTCTGTGTAACATTTCAAAGTAACTTCATGTTATGATTATCATGCAGTCAATGGGATGCCTATATTAAGCAAACAATGAATTGTTCATCAAGAGGGACCGGGGCTCAGTCAAAAGTCGGTTAATCCCCAGATTTAAACAAAGGGTGATTGTGATTTTATAGTTATATTGTATATTGTTTACGAGTAAATTACGTTAAACGAGAGTTATATGACTTAATAATACCATTCATTACTTAAAATATACGAGTGTTTTATTTATTTAGAAATAAGTTTCAGCCAATCCTATAGATAGTTACTAACTATCTATATAATAATATTAAAACTAACATACTACACAATAACTAACTATTAGTTAGTTATTGTGTAGTATGTTAGTTTTAATATTCATAACAAACTTTAAGTAAACTAAATAATCTACTGTAACACTGAGTGCAAGCTAATAAGTTAAGTCCCTATATTACAAAGGAAATCCTGTACAGAACCCAATACATACCTTATAATGCTCGTTACATATCCTAGTAGGTATTGCCATCTGTAGTTGGAGTTCCGTATAAAAAGGAAGATTTTTGACTATATCGCAATTATGTTTTGTTTCGATCGTACTAAAATTTCACAATTTATTACGTAACATTTATAATTTAAATATGTTTACAGCTCGATTAAGAAAAACTACAGAAACTTATATTTATAGCTTTTAATTTATTTTTAAACGATTACTATATTCAATGGGAAGCGTTGGGAATTTATAATGGGTCAAGTTTGCAGCACCAAGCATGAATGTCAAATGAATGACATGTCAAGATGTGGTGCGCTGACTTGACGTAAGTTTGTTTATTTATTTTTGGATAGAACGGTTGGAGCTTTGATTTGTTAAAAACTTGATTAATTAAATCTGGCTAAAACTTATATTTCTTAGTTTAAAATAATGGACCACCTAAATCAACTGGCGAGCGAAATAGAGGAACTACGCAGAACCTTGCAGAAAAAACAGGAGGAATATAATCAACTAACAAGTGAACTCACCTTGGTAAGTAATTTAAGTATTTAGTAAGCTACTGCGCTTGGTTCCCCTACCCCTAGTAACCCCATCGCACACGTTTTGCCAAACACCATTCATAATCACTACATAGTATAAAACAAAGTCGCTTCCCGCTGCGCTGTCTGTTTGTCCCTATGTATGCTTAGATCTTTAAAACCACGCAACGGATGTTGATGCGGTTTTCTTTTAATAGATAGAGTGATTCAGAGTAAGATGTCGATGGATTCAGAGGAAGGTTCAAAGCGTTAAATTTCCACACGGGCGAAGCAGCGGGGCACAGCTAGTTCATAATAATATTGAATTACAAAGTAAAAAATTGTATTTACATAAATCTGTATCTATTCCAGGATCAACACAATACCAAAACTATATCAAAACCTACTCAGATTACAAATACCAACTCTGTCAATATCTATAATGCGGTCAATCAAGAACATTTTGATATAAAACAGCAGGGGCCACACAGCAATGGCCAACAAGTGTTGAATGAAGGAAGAATTGAGAAAATGAAAGTACAAGTTGGGGAAAAGCTCCCGACATGGGCTATAGAAAGGTATGCTTAGTCAATATGCTACACAGGAAAAAATATGGGGCAGTCTTTGGGGACTGCCGATAGAGGTGAAAACAAAGTAATTTTATATTTTATTTATACTGGGAAGCGTGCGGTGACGATGACACGAGTTCCATGATTTTTGTTCTCCCAAAAAGTGCCCAATGCATCTAAAGAAGTTTTCACTTCAAAGATAACAAGCTGTGTGTTTCAAATGGATGGCTTATATTGGCTTGCCATATTTCTCTCCTAGTTCTCTGTCAGCCAACTAGCGACTAACAATCTCATTATCTTGAGTTCGTGCGATATTATCTTACAGGCAGTTTTTTGAGACAGGCATAACACAGTGAAAAAATTTAGTTTTATTTGAAAAACCATGTCTAATATATAATTGTTTATAATTATGTGTATAAAAAACCTGAAACTTGTGCCATGAAAACAATTGTAGGCTAAAGTTTTACTGGTTATGCAAAAAGAATTGTAGGCTAAAGTTATACTGGTTATGCAAAAATAATTGTAGGCTAAAGTTATACTGGTTATGCAAAAAGAATTGTAGGCTAAAGTTATACTGGTTATGCAAAAAGAATTGTAGGCTAAAGTTATACTGGTTATGCAAAAAGAATTGTAGGCTAAAGTTATACTGGTTATGCAAAAATAATTGTAGGCTAAAGTTATACTGGTTATGCAAAAATAATTGTAGGCTAAAGTTATACTGTTTATGCAAAAAGAACTAGGCTAAAGTTATACTGGTTATGCAAAAAGAATTGTAGGCTAAAGTTATACTGGTTATGCAAAAATAATTGTAGGCTAAAGTTATACTGGTTATGCAAAAATAATTGTAGGCTAAAGTTATACTGTTTATGCAAAAAGAACTAGGCTAAAGTTATACTGGTTATGCAAAAAGAATTGTAGGCTAAAGTTATACTGGTTATGCAAAAATAATTGTAGGCTAAAGTTATACTGTTTATGCAAAAAGAACTAGGCTAAAGTTATACTGGTTATGCAAAAAGAATTGTAGGCTAAAGTTATACTGGTTATGCAAAAAGAACTGTAGGCTAAAGTTATACTGGTTATGCAAAAATAATTCCATTCCAGATACAGCCGACAGATCCTGCTCCCCGAGATTGGTGTTAAGGGACAAGAGAAGCTCTGCGCTGCTAGAGTGTTAATAGTGGGCGCAGGGGGGCTGGGCTGTCCCGCAGGGGCCTACCTAGCGGGTGCGGGGGTGGGTGAGTACCACTGAGTTGTCAACATATTCACTGCATAGTGTCTGACTGAAGTGCAATGCGACGTGGCCAATTGTGCTGCAGTACTAGGGAGGTAGATAGATAATATAAAAATATATACAGCAGTCCTCCACAAACCACACAGCATTGATTATGTAGTAACATAGTATTCTGGGGATCCGCTAGCAACTCCAATCTAGAGATACTACAGCAGTTTCAAAACATTGCACTGAGAACCATCTTCAGCGCACACCAGTGGATGTGGACCATAAGAGAAGTAAACAACTACTGCAAGAAGTACAAACAACGACTAAGCAACCACAGCAGTTCAATATAGTTTGACCGAAACCGCTGTACCGCGCCTGAGGTATGCGAGCGGCTAGACGGGGGGGAAGTATCGGCCGCTCTGATCCATCAGTTTGCCGTCAACGCTCACGGCGGTAGGTAGCTTACTTGCTTACTTACTTACTTGTTTCTGGACTGGTTTCCGCAACTTGGCCGCCGGTGGGCCTTTTTTTCGTGTCGGGTGGGGGGGTTGCTAGTCTAACCACCCGATGTCTTCCAGGAAGGCCAGCAGCTCGCTGATCGCTCGGCGGTAGGTAGCTTTTCTACCAGACGGTCTATGTCAGACGCACACAAGATAAATATCCAAAGATGGATCGAGCGCTATCTCGTGATGTCAACCCCGTCTTTTTTTTTTCATTTTTAAATTTGTAAGTATGGATGGATGTTTGTTACTCTTTCACGTAAAAACTACTGAACGGATCTTGATGAAACTTGGAACATACATATGTATGTATGTACATAGTATATGTCCTGGAATAACATATAGGCTACTTTTTATCGTGGTACCATGCGAGCGAAGCCGCGGGCGAAAGCTAGTAAAAAAATATAAACATATCGTTTACGATATCGTAAGATATATCCGACAATATCGATCTCATGTGTACTCCTGCTCTTTTTTCCTCGGCCCCCACCTCGCCGCACTTTCTTAAGGAGTGGTACAGCGGTTGCGGTCAAACTATAGCTTAAGATCTACTTCAAGATAAAGACGTAAAATACCTCAAGACATGGCATACACTTCACCTAGCCCCAAACTAAGCAGAGCTTGTGTTATGAGCACTAGATGACTGATATTTTTTATTTTTTTTAATAATGCTGGACAATTCACACAGCATTATCTAGCCCCATGGTAAGCAGAGCTTGTGTTATGGGTACTAGATAACTGATATACATAATACAATACATTACATAGATAGATATTTTTTATTATACATAGAAAACGACCAGAACACCCGGAACAAATATCTGCAGTTCGTACACACAATTGTTCCGAGGCGGGAATCGAACCCGCAACCTCCTGCGTCGCAGGCGGACCTTCGCCCACCGCACCACATCGATCGTCATATATACATAATACAATAAAAATCTTTTTACTTTTTACAATCATACAATACAATACAATATAACTTGATTGCACCATCAATACAAAAAAAAAATACTAAAGGATCTTAATACTAATTATAACTAGTGGCACAATCGGCGGCCTTATCGCTAAAAGCGATCTCTTCCAGGTAACCTTTGGATGGATAGGATCGGTATACGTTAATCATATGTACCTACAACACAGTTAGGAAAGCGTTCGGCGACGATAACGAAAGTTTCACGCTTTTTATTCACCCAAAAAGTGCTCAACGCGCCTAAAGAAGTTTTCACTTCAAAAATTATGTAGTAACCATAGAGGAAGGATAACATGTCATACCTCTACAACATACCTCTATACTATATCCTACCTCTATGGTAGTAACGTTTGTTTTTTTTTCAGGTGAAATTGGCATCGTAGACTATGACACGGTGGACGTTACGAACATACACCGACAGTTTCTCCACAGTGAGAGGGATCAGTTTATAAGCAAGGCGGAATCAGCGGCTAATAGCTTAAGGAGGTGAGAGCAAAGAGCATTATGATATACCTAAAGAATGGGACAGAAAATAACATATTATATGTATTTTGTTCCAATCAGAGAAGTAACATAACAAATACATCATACAGAGAACCAAAGTTACCGACATAGCTCTAAGCATTAGCAAGCTGAAGTGGCAGTAGGCCGTTAATATCTCACGAAAAACCGACTACCCCAGCGGTTGTCGGTTCATCGTTCGTTCGTCATGTCCTTTAATATTGACAGCGACTTGGCAAACGTAGTGTAGGACGCCCTCCGACCAGGTGGGATGACCTGCGAAGACTGCACAATAGTGTGTGATTTTATTTTGCACTAGTTTCTGCCCACGACTGCGCACGTGATATTTCTATGGAAACGTTTTAAGGTTATTCCTACCCATGGGAACGGATTTATTGGATACAAATGCCTATGTTTTATTCCGAGCCTGGAACTACCTGTTTGCAAAATTTCAGCCCGATCCGTCCAGAAATGAGTTCATAGGATATAGTTATGAGTTTATTGTAACTTGGTGTTATTAATAAAGAATTTGTATTTGTATTTGTATTTGTATAGTTCGGTTTATTTCTCATCAAACAATAACATGTTCACTTATAATGAGATACAATAAATCTTAAAATTAATGCTTAAGGCGAAATGAGTTCGTCTTTTCGAGACAAGGACGAAAGAACGCAGCGCGGGGAAGGCGAGAAAGGGAGGCAAGAGCGGCAGGATGACCGGCCCGTGCGCAATTTCACTGCTTTTTATTTTTTAATTTGTTATTGCTCTAAAATAATACTATTTCTCAAAAAACTGAAACCATAATTGTCTAAAGTATTTATTAGGGAACGCGTAGAAGAAATTTCATTACAATAATATTAAATAACTAGCAAATAAAACTGGTTTTTATTTAGAGGAAACTTTACCATTTTTTTCCATCGAGTCAAGTTTAGTCAATCGTGTTTCGACTCCCATAACATACTAACTAATATCCTAAACTTTTAATCCTCATCAAAATATATTCGAAAAATATGTGTTTTGTTCCCTTAAAATTGATTTTCCGTTAATTCAAAACGTGGGTTTTGGGACTCATTTCACCTTAATCTAAATATTACACTCCCACGTCTATAATATTCGTAGGATTAACCTGTTTAATCCATTTCAACTATAAAATTTGACTTGTCTAAGATTATTTTGTTAGCATAAAGAAATAAAATATTTAGAATTTGAATCTCTTTTTCCAGCCTAAATTCAAGGATCAAAGTGACCCCGTACAACGTACAGTTGGCCTCGGAAAACGCTGCGCAGATCGCGTCGCAATACGACGTAGTGCTCGACTGTACCGACAATGTTCCTACACGGTACTTGCTGAACGATCTCTGTGTTCTCTCTAAGGTAATCAGCTAACACTACATAGTATACAACAAAGTCGCTTCCCGCTGTCTGTCTCTCCCTATGTATGCTTAGATCTTTAAAACTACGCAACGGATTTTGATGTGGTTTTTTTTACAGAGTCATTCAAGAGGAAGGTTTATAGTATTATAGATTACATAATTTCCACGCGGTCGAAGCCGCGGGACGCAGCTAGTATGCCTCTAACTGACGACCTCTGGGTACTTACCTACTAAGGTAGTTAATGTATTTATTTAAAGAAAGGCCTACAGCTCAAATACATGCAAAGTATGTAACATTAACCTAGCAACAGAAAAGCTAATAAATGGCTCTCATGGCAAGATGACAGTGTGAATATTATAATATGTGTGAATATTAGAAATATATATATATATATATCTATTTAATATATTGTATTATGTATATCAGTTATCTAGTACCCATAACACAAGCTCTGCTTACCATGGGGCTAGATAATGCTGAGTGATTTGTCAAGCAATATTTATTTATTATGTCTCTCATTTACCATGATCTCGGGCCATAAAGTAACCCGGTCCTTTGGGAGGCTTGCGTAGGGCCGAAGCCAACAGCACAGAGGCCCTTTGAGAAAGTTAATCTAAAGGCGATGGCTACACATAGCGGGTATCATCCTCGGGTGCACAATATGATACACCCAAAGATGGTATCCGCCAGGTGTAGAGACTATTGCAAAGAAAAATGAAAGAAATAAAACCAGGCTATTGTGATGGATGGATGGACTGGGTAATCGGGCTATAGAGGAGATTGCGGACGTCTGCCATAAACAAGTCAATCGTAATGTTAAGAAGAATATTATTATTATAATCTCATTTATTTAAATTCTCGTATAAAATACATTTTTTACTATAGAAAATACAATAATAATAAAATAGGCTGTGTGGATTGTCCAGCACAATTTATTTATTGATTTCTGAATCTAATACTTTTTTCTTTGTTTCAGTTACCTCTAATATCGGGAAGCGCATTGAAAATGGAAGGGCAACTAACCATCTACGGGTATAGGGAAATAAACAACCCTAATGAAACGGTTTGTACAAATTAAATATTATTCTTTAGACGACTGATGTGGCGTGGTGGGCGATGGTCTGTCGGCGACGCAGGAGGTTGCGGGTTCGATTCCCTCCTCGGATATAGAATAGAAAATATTTGCGTTTCAAATATCAAACAGTTAAAGAAGGAACTAATATTAACGGCGAGAACCCAAATAGGCTACCGGCTCAGCATTAAATGCTTCATTGACACGGGTGCCAATGCAGCGCTGGTTTTCAGCGGCGCCAGAGTACTTAGCACAACCAAAATCACAAATAACAAATATCCAACTAATTTCCCGCGGTTTCATCCACGTTAAATTTGAATTTCACATTTCTAAAATACAATATAGCCTGTGTTCACCGGGGATAAAGTAGCTTCCCAACGGTGAAAGATTTTTCAAATCGGTCCATTAGTTTCGGAGCCTAAATACATACAAACTTTATAATATTAGTATAAATGAAACAGTGCCTCCGGTGTCATCTTCAGGAACTAGTTTCCCATGATCAATCGAACCATCATGGCTGGGAGAGAGAGAGACAAAGTGAAGAGAGGAGTGGGTTTCTGCTATTATAATCAGTTGTTTTAACCTACAGGATGGTATATACAGGGGCCCATGCTACCGCTGCGTGTTCCCGACGCCGCCGCCCCCAGAGGCAGTCGGCAGTTGCTCTGCCAACGGCGTTGCCGGCCCCCTCCCGGGCGTTATAGGTACGTACTAGACAATATTACAAGATGGTATATACAGGGGCCCATGCTAAGGTACTAGACAATATTACAGGATGGTATATACAGGGGCTCATGCTAAGGTACTAGACAATATTACAGGATGGTATATACAGAGGCCCATGCTAGGGTACTAGACAATATTACAGGATGGTATATACAGGGGCCCATGCTTAGGTACTAGACAATATTAGAGGATGGTATATACAGGGGCCCATGCTAAGGTACTAGACAATCTTACAGGATGGTATATACAGGGGCCCATGCTAAGGTACTAGACAATATTACAGGATGGTATATACAGGGGCCCATGCTAGGGTACTAGACAATATTACAGGATGGTATATACAAGGGCCCATGCTAATGTACTAGACAATAAAAAAATATTCAAAACGATTTTCTATTTGTAATCAATTTTTACTGGCTTTTATTCTATTTAAGTATTACCTGTTAGTTTGTCTGGAACAAATCTTGCAACTGAATTGTAGACTAATTATTCTGAACCGATTGAACTGAGGCCAAAAGGAGGATCCAGCTAGGCTGGGCAGCATTTGGGAAACTACGTCAAGTCTTTTCGTCATCCATACCGCAATGCTTGAAAACGAAAGTTTTCAACCAGTGCGTCCTACCCGTTATGACCTACGGAGCTGAGACGTGGACACTCACGATAGGGCTGGTCCACCAGTTCAAGGTCGCTCAGCGAGCTATGGAAAGAGCTATGCTCGGAGTTTCTCTGAAGGATAGGATTCGTAACGAATACATCCGACAGAGAACCAAAGTTATCGACACAGCTCAAAGAATTAGCAAGCTGAAGTGGCAGTGGGCCGGCCATATCTCGCGAAGAACCGACGGCCGCTGGGGCAAACGTGTTCTTGAGTGGAGACCACGACTCGGTAAACGTAGTGTAGGACGCCCTCCGATCAGGTGGGATGACGACCTGCGAAAGACTGCAGGTAGATGCTGGATGCGGAAAGCTGAAGACAGGGCGCTATGGCGCTCATTGGGGGAGGCCTATGTCCAGCAGTGGACTGCTATAGGCTGATGATGATAATGATTGAACTGAAATTTCGCGTAGTTATGTAAGGTCTATGCCCAGCAGTAGACTATTACAGATTAATGATGGTTAGTATTGTAAGTTCGGGGACAAAGCAATGTTAAGGTAACATCTAGCTGGTCTGATGATGGAGGATGGATGCACTTTGGTCCTAGATGATTATTAAAGATAGGTAGATAGAAGATACATGGAAAACACTTTATTATACCATAAAAAACAGAAAACAATACAGGAATAAACAATAGAATAAAGGAAGTATAAAGGGCGGCCTTATCGCTGAGAGCGATCTCTTCCAGGCAACCAAAAAGATTGTTTAAAAAAAGTTTTTTTTATAATTATATTTAATATATTACCAGGTGCATTACAGGCCTTAGAAGCTATAAAGTACATCGTTGGGCACACACGTACTCAACTGCTGGTCGAGAGGATGCTTATATTTGATGGAGAGGATATGACCTCCAGAACTGGTGAGTTCTTAATTTCTTCTTTCGGCTTACACGTGGTATAGGTAAATTTTTAAAAGTTGGGTGAATACTTCTTTAGGCGCGGTAACAAAAATCAAGGAATTCGCGTCATCGCCACCGACCGAACACTTTCCTAACTGTGTATACTATACAGGGTTATTGGTAATTTGACGTATTCCTGTTAGGAGGTGATAGGGGTGACTATTTGCGATAATTTTCATCCCCATGTGTTTCGTGCAAAAGTGAACCATTTTTAAGTTATCAAGATTTTTAGCTTTTTGTAAAAAAAGGCAAAAGTGCAACATCAAAAATTTATTTAAAAAAAACTGTCTTTTTAAATCTATTTTTTTCTTCTGTTTTATAAAAACGAATAAACACTGATTATTTATCAATATTAAAAGAACAATTATCGCTCCAAATTTAAAAATGCGAGATGAAAAACGATATTATTTCATTATTCATTGAGATTTTTTTCCACTAAAATGCCTTAAAAACTAAAAAAAACGTTATGAAACTTGGCTTGCAGATTATTTTAAAAACATAACGGTTTTCTTAGCTCTCCAATGATGCATAACAACTATGAACTTATTTCAAAGAAACTGAAAAAAACATCGTTACAAAGGAAGCAGGCGGAAATTCGTATACGAACTAAACCTAAGGTCATTCTATAAAATTTCTATAAAACTAACTTAAAACAATACCCAATGTTAATAAAACTAAAAATACATATTTAAAATAAAATTTAGCAATAGTTAAGTAGTAACAACAATAAACAAAATTAATACTAAGTAACAATGAAGACATTTTGTAATTTAGCCTAATTAAAGTTTCTTGCTCGAAGTGAAACGCAATAGGGGGCGTTTATAATTCTTGTTTTGAGTTATTCCGCGGAAGAACACAAAACAAGAACTTCGCCCACCGCGCCACATCGGTCGTCTCATACAAAACACACTTTACATAGGTACATTATACATTACACAAATTTCTGATGATTGTTTTTTTCTTGAAAATATTATATAATTTTGCTAATCATTTATTTTAAATTTTCTTGTATTATTTTATATAGTTTTGATTTGTTTCTTTTCATAAAAAATATTATTTGTACACCAACTTATAAAATATTAATCTGGCAAGAGCGGTTTCCTCTAATACAAGCAAATGTTGTTTAAAGGGGGACTCCAATACATGTATGTTCAATTTAAAAGTTACCGAAATAAACATTTTTTTTTTTTTTTTTATTTAAATTAAATATTAGACTAGGTACGTAATGATATCATTTCATAAAACTTAAATATAAAAGAAACTACCTACTAACCTAACAATAATACAAAATAATAGAGCAACAATATCGAATTACAGATGACAGGGCGCTATGGCGCTCATTGGGGGAGGCCTATGTCCAGCAGTGGACTAATATAGGCTGATGATGATGATGATGAATAGAATATTACAAGATTACAAAATAATAGCACAATATATAAATATCTAATTACATTCTAAACAGAGTTGAACCCCATTAAAAGTGTATAATACCTCAAACTGCTAATTTTCAAAGATTTAAAGATTCAAATATATTTATTGCGTCAAACATGGTATAAAGGTCTTAAGTTCTAAGTAATGCACTCATGTCTCACTATATTCTAGCATGCAATAATTATGATGACTAATTAAATTAGATAAGTATTATTATTTATTATCGAACATTTAAAAACTCATTGATGTCATAAAAATTCATGTCATTCAGCCACCTACGCAATTTGATTTTATATAAATAATTATTTAATAATTTGATTTCATTTGGTAATTTACTAACTCAACTTTCAACTCCGCCGATGTCCATATCGTCTAAACTACTGAATATTTAACTTTGAAATTGATATATGGTAAAGTTCAGGACTTAATCTATCGATCACATGTTTCGAAAACACGATTCCATAAAATTTTCTCGATAGAAAAAAAATCGCTACCTCTAAATTTTTACTAAAACCTAAATTTCTCAATAAATACAGAAGTTCAGATCTTGACAATTAAGCGTGGTAATAGAATTTAGTATAAATAAAAATGTTATATGTTTCGGTTTTTTCAAATAATGTCCTAATTAATAGGTAATAAGCTAAAACTTGATTTTTGAACTTGCGTTGCAATGCCCTGTCCCGCTCTTATGAACGCAAAATCATATGTCTAGCCTTTTCACACAAAGTTGAGGTTGTAAGGGCCCTTAATATCATCATCCCTTGTTTTGGATGGGACAGTCCAGACGCGACATAATCAATTTCAGGGTGCCGTTGCTACTGGCTCGCGCGCGCTGAGTATGAATCTATACTAATATTATAAAGAGGAAATGTTTGATTTTTTGTTTGTTTGTTTGTTTGTAATGAATAGGCTCCGAATCTACTGGACCGAATTGAAAAATTCTTTCACCGTTGGGAAGATACACTATCAGCGGTGAACATAGGCTATATTAATTTTTCGAAAAAGTTAGGGATCCGTACTAAAACCGTGCGAAGCCGGGATGGTCCGCTAGTTAAGTATAAAATTACTTAGTTTTCACCTTGGAGTAATTTTCACTTCTATCGGCAGTGCCCAATGACTGTCCCGCATGTGTTTTTTCATACAATTAATCATGCTGACGTTATGAATCCAGGTCTTCAGTATATGAAAACCAAAATGATCGCACGAGTTTTTAACACTTTGACTGCGATCTTTTTTTTAACCTAAAAAATTCGTGCTGCCGCTCTACTCAGCGGTTGTGTTGCGCCGCACATGCGTTTCGTTCGAAAAATATTACGGCTGTGCTGAGTCACACAGATCTGTATTTTCTCAGCCGCTGCGCTAGTGTGGATTTACGCATATTAGTCACTTGTAGAAAACACATACCGTGTGATTTCAGCAATCAAAGTGTTAAAAGATTTAATAAATTTATTTAATTTGAATGTCTGTGTTATTTCCAGTGAAACTACGTCCCAGAAGCGCGCAGTGCGCGGCGTGCTCGGAAAACGCAACGATTTCGCAGCTTATCGACTATGAGGTATTCTGCAAGACTCAGGCTAAAGAAAAGGTATGTTTGAGACCTACACCTAGTTTCTGTACTTGAAGTAGAGTTTGAATTTAATGTGTAACACATTGAACTCACTGAGTAGACTGAATTTATTTTTGCCTTATAAGCTATAGACCGCGCGTTCTCGTCAGCGCGATCTAGAGCTCGTATACTTTTACTAGCGACATCTAGTTAAATGTGTCGGAACTAATACATGTCACGTGGCTACTAGATTTAACATTTGGTATATACACGACTATGAAGATCCCTTATTGTTGACAGGTGATTGAATTAAGACTGAATGGAGGAATGGAGTATTTCATAGACGCTACATGTTATTGGATACTTTTGACAAATAAGGATGTGAATCTCTCGGCTTGAAATTATTAGAACTTAAGTCATTTAAAACGGGATATTTACCATGGTTCGACTTTTGAGTTTTCCAATATTTCGGTACAGTTACATGCGCCATGATCACGGAAATCTGAAGGCACTGCGAGTTCGTTTTTATAAAATAGGAAACTGTACCGAAATATTGGAAAACTCAAAAATCTAATCATGGTAAATATCCCGTTTTAAATGACTTTAGTGTTAATAACCATGGTAGTTTCAAAAGTTCTATTATGAGAACTTACTTTGTTGTGTAATGAGGATTATTCTAGATACTAGATTATATTTGACCCAAAAAAAAAAGTTGTATTTTAAACAAAGTGCGCGCAGTGGGTCGCGCCGCGTTGCATCTCGGTATGGCGCAAAAATATCTTACTTCCCTCACGTAAAATATCTTACTTCCCTCACGTAAATTATCTTACTTCCCTCACGTAAAATATCTTCCCTCACGTAAATTATCTTACTTCCCTCACGTAAAATATCTTACTTCCCTCACGTAAAATATCTTCCCTCACGTAAATTATCTTACTTCCCTCACATAAAATATCTTCCCTCACGTAAATTATCTTACTTTCCTCACGTAAATTATTTTACTTCCCTCACGTAAAATATCTTACTTCCCTCACGTAAAATATCTTACTTCCCTCACGTAAAATATCTTACTTCCCTCACGTAAAATAAAGTGGACACGTACCTACCTCTGCGTGTTTCATAACACTTTGGGAATATCAAAATATGCGGACTTTAAAGCGTTTTTAAGTTAAAATATTATTAGTGTGTTTTGTATACTCGTTTTTAACCGTGTCTGTGTGTGCTTCGAAGAAACTCAAAACTGCGAATGTCAAGAAACAACCTACTTGGTGAGTTTACTTTCCCATTACAAAAATAATTAATTGATTTTATGAACATTCGCGGTCTTGAAATAACCTATATATATATATATATATGCTAGCTTCTTCCTGCAGCTTTGCTTGCATTGTCCTGACATGAATTTATGTATATACTATAAACAAGACGACTTAACTGACTCAGTAGACAAAGTCTGCCTGTAACGTACAAGGTTGCGGGTTCGATTCCCACCGCGGGACAAATGTGTGTACGATCTGCAGATATTTGTTCCAGGTGTTCTGGTCGTTTTCTATGTATAATAAAAAATATCTATCTATGTAATGTATTGTATTATGTATATCAGTTATCTAGTACCCATAACACAAGCTCTGCTTACCATGGGGCTAGATAATGCTACTTGTTTTTTAGAGTCAATATACCTACCTGATGGAAAGTGAAGATTTGGCTGAAGGCTAGTCTAGAAGATTTTATCATCTAGACTAGACTTTCATGATACATGAAAGTCTAGTCTATTGTTTGTTTAGTTTTTTAGTGCAAATTGGTACTCTATTTCGTTGTATTAGAGTACACCAATTGATCGAAACGACACACGCAATTTCGTGTTGGAAAACTAAAATAACCCTCGATTAGGTTCCCATAACACAAGCTCTGCTTACCTGCTTGAGGGCGAAACGATGCTTTAGAGTAAACTTCCATTTTTTCTAACAAATAACATAACTTCTAAGCGATAAGGCCGCCCATTGTACTTGTAATGTAATGTAATGTGTGTTTTTTTTGTTATGATGTCCATCTGGTGTAGAATAAAATATTTTTGCAGTATATTGTAACATAGTTTATTTATAACTTACTAGCTACGCCCCGCAGTTTCACCCGCGTTGTGATACCTTTTTAAATTGTAGCCTATGAGTTATTCTGATGTATAAGCTATATTATTTTAAAGTTTCATTAAAATCCTTTCAGTAGTTTTTAGGTGAAAGAGTAACAAACATCCATCCATCCATCCATCCATCCACACTTACAAACTTTCGCGTTTATAATATTAGTAGGATATAATTAAAGTCATAATAATAACCTAAAATTCTAAGTCGTCATAAATAATTATTCTTTCTTCCAGAAAACCCAAGAAGCCCTTCTTAAAACCGAGCTCCGACAGCTAGAAAAGGAAAAACGTATGACAGGGCAAAGCTACTACGGGTTCCGTACAGCTAATGGAACTAAGAAATGGGTCAGTATCATAATAACGTTTATTACTTGTAGCGGTCGCGGCGTAAGAATAGACCCTAAGGGAACCAGAGGAAGGCCAGCAGCTTTCAGCTTTGTATTCTTAACCGACTTCCAAAAAAGGAGTAACCTCAGTAAGGATCATGTTTCAAGTTCGACACTCACGCGGAATTAAATGCGTGTTTACTTAACACATTCACATCATTACAATATTTTATAACTTCTGGATTATTAACACTTATATTGCCCATGACGCAGCCCGTCTGCGCCTCCTCCACGTTTCAATTCGACTGTTTTTTTTTAGTTTGTTACCTCGTCATTTTCGACTGCGTGAACCGATTTTGATGCTTCTTTTTTAATTTGAAAGCTGGTGCTTCCCGTGTTCATTTCAATTTGGTCCAGTTGTGATAATGACACCCCCAACCCGCATGCCCAACGTATTTCTTTTTATTAGGGAAATAAACAGTACGTCAATACTTTAGGAAACTTAATGTTTACATAAAACAAAATTTAGATTAGAAGTAGTTCTAATTTGTTTGTATTATTATTCCTCTGTAAAATGTGTTTTGCTGGTCGGCAGGTAGAAAATGCCTCGGCATTAAACCCACCCTTTGTAGTCAGTGGCGGATTTACCAGCAGGCTGAGTAGGTTGGAGCCTAGGGCGGCATATTGTAGGGGGCGGCAAATTGGCCATAAACATATTTCTTATCTTACAGAAAAAATAACAATATTATGTTCTAAATGTTATAAGATCCACACACATTTAAATCAACGCGTATAATGTTTCACCAATCACTACTTAAATATTTTATGTATTTACTAAGTATTTGCTTGCATAGTCATAATGGGGCGCGGGAACGAATGTTATTGACCCAGGGGCGGCTTAAGCGAGTGTGTGGTGTGCTCTCATGGTGACGGTAGGACGATGCACCCCACCCCCCCCCCCCCCCTGACCAAGTGTGACCCCCTCCAAAGGCTTGGGCTGCGACCGCGCCTGTGCCAAAGCTGGTCAACTGTGACAGCTACCGCACCGCAATAAGACTAACCAAATTATCGATTTCATTTGATAAATTAAAATAGTATCAATTTATAGAGGTCAGTAGGGGCAAAATATGAAAAGCCTACTGGCGGCAAATGTGTAAATCCGCCACTGTTTTTAGTGCAATGAAGTTTTAAATAAATTAGTAAATTATTTGATTGTAACTTTCTTTTTTAGTAAATAGTTTTAAATGGAATATCAATTAATTATCTTAACTATTCAAAGGTCCAAGACGTCCCCAAATCAGAACGTAAGCTCGGAGCGACCTGTACATCCGACATGTGCTCGAAGAGTGCAAAGAAATGCTCGCTGTTTGAGGAAGGGAGACGGCGTGATATATTCCAGCAGTTCTGGAGCTTGGATTGGAAGAGAAAGAAGATGTTTGTCAAGTCTCTAGTAGATACAGGTAAGGAATCGTTACATGTTATCTTTTTGATAGCTCTAAGAGTTAGCAAGCTGAAGTGGCAGTGGGCTGGCCATATCTCGCGAGGAACAACCGCTGGGGCAAACGTGTTCTTCAGTGGATACTACGACTCGGTAAACGTAGTATAGGACGTCCTCCGACCAGGTGCGATGACGACCTGCGAAGGACTGCAGGTAGATGCTGGATGCGTCAAGCTGAAAACAGGGCGCTATGGCGCTCATTGGGGGAGGCCTATGTCCAGCAGTGGACTAACATAGGCTGATGATGATGATGATCGTTTTGAGGGTAGCATTTTGCTTTGCCGGAAGACCAGCGTTGGTAGCTAGCATGCTAGTCACCCAACTCATGCTGAGGCAGAGCCATTTTGTTACTGAACTTACAGATTTACGTTTCCTCTTAGTTTAAGTTTATTATGTTCTGTGTATGTCTTATAAGAAATGAAAAATCATTCAATAAATCCATTCATTCATACGTAGACGGTCCAGGGTTTGATTCCCGCCACTGGAAATGTGTACTATCTGCACTGCAGATATTTTTTCTACCCATAACACAAGTTCTAGTTTGCCCAGCAGTGGGTGGGACAATAATGGCTCAAAATATATAATAAATATAACACAAGTTCTGCTTTGTTTGCGAGAATCAAACCCGCAACCTCCTGCGTCGCAGACCTTCGCCCACAGATATCTGCATTTCTGTGTTCCTGTCTATATTTGCGGAGGAATTAAAGATTACTATGTTGGTGTGCCTGAGATTGTAGGTATTAATTTTATTTTATTTTTTTATATTAAAATGCATTGATTTTGTAGGACTTTGTTTGCTTGGAATTTTTTATGAATTATTCCATATTATTAGTTTTTATTATTATTAATTTTAATGATACATTTGTTGTAACTTATTGTAATTACCTAGTGTAATTGGTGTTAAATATAATCATGCTACATAATTAATAAATTAATTTATTAATTGCAGTGCCTGTAAAACGAAGAAGAGTGAAGATAAAAGGAATAGTCTCAAGGAAGGTGGATTCGAAGGTATACCATCTGTTGCATGGAACAGAGCGACTGGTCGTCTGTCGAGTTATGTTCTTGAGCACGCTTGGAGTCAAAGAGGCTATGGTCAGGTAAGTCGAACTAACAGCTAGCTTAATAGTAATAATAAATAATATGGCAAGCGTCCGCAATCTCCCCTATAGCCCGATTACCCAGTCCATCCATCCATCACAATAGCCTGGTTTTATTTCTTTCATTTTTCTTTGCAATAGTCTCTACACCTGGCGGATACCATCTTTGGGTGTATCATATTGTGCACCCGAGGATGATACCCGCTATGTGTAGCCATCGCCTTTAGATTAACTTTCTCAAAGGGCCTCTGTGCTGTTGGCTTCGGCCCCACGCAAGCCTTCCAAAGGACCGGGTCACTGTGGCCCGAGATCATGGTAATGGGATACATAATAAATAATAAAATCATTTATTTCAAACCATAGAAAAGTAACAGATCTTATTTCACTTATTCTACGGTCCATTGTAATATATACTTTAAAACTAGCATACATCTACATATTATACAATGTGTATTGTCGAACCTTGATCAAACGAGATGTGCGGATACACGACATATATTTATAGATAAAAATTAAAAAATTATATGTTACCTATCTCAAAAATAAAGCCGATTTAATTATTTTTTTAATTAAAACTACTTCATCTGGTTTTTTCTCCGTTTCTTTTTGAGTAAACGGTGTATTTTATTCAAAGTAGTCTCATTTGAAAGCTAGATAGTCTACCTAGCTAAGAAAATACCTATTTTAAATGGTGAATAACATGACAATGAAAAGAGATAGACCCATAATTTTTGGAGGATTTGTAGATTAAATTATGAAGTTTAATACAACATGCAAAAAAGTACACCTCAATAACCCAGTTTTAAAGTTACAGATCAAAAATAAAAAAAAAATCGTTTTTTTTTTGCAAATTTCTAAAAAAATATTGATTTTACTAGGCCGAAATTGTATTTTTTTCTTATTTTCTTAGCTAGGTAAACTATCTGGCTTTCAAATGAGACTACTTTGAATAAAATACACCGTTTACTCAAAAAGAAACGAAGAAAAAACCAGATGAATTAGTTTTCATTAAAAAAAATATTAAATCGGCTTTATTTTTGAGATATAATACATATAACATATAATTATAATTACATATAATTTTTTATTTTTAGTTTTTTATCGATAAATATATGTCGTGTATTCGCACATCTCGTTTGATCAAGGTTCGACAATACACATTGTATTTATAAAAGAAAGTCGTATTAGTTACACTATTTATAACTCAACCGAAACAAATAACTGCAGATCGTACACACAATTTTCCCTAGCCGGGAATCGAACCCAACAACCTCCTGCGTCGCAGACTGACCTTCGCCCACCGCGCCACAGAGGTCGTCAAATTTTCTAGATTTAATCTTATATATTCTTCCAGATGCTGGTTAACAACTGAAGACCGTCCAAAATCAACTAAACAACCAATGAAATCAATAAACGTCGACACCTACCTAGACAGCCTACCTAAACTCCCACCTAAATGCCAAAACTGCATCAACAATGGCTCAACACTCCAATACATCAATATAGAAAACGTTAAGAACCAATTTCAACTCTACAACCTATATGCACAAGATATTAAATCGCAGAGCTTAGTCCCGGCGTCTAGAAAGACATTCTCTAAAGTACTCAGTATAAAGAATTTAAGAATTTTTAAATCTAAGAATGATACTGATATCTGTGATGTAGTTAAGGAACATAATTCTTTGCCGTGCTTAAGCTATGAGCAAAATGGATATTATTTCGATGTTAATCAATGGTGATGAATAAATTCTGTTTTTTATATATATTTTGAGAATTTAAGTGACTTTTATTTCCCCTGACTTTATAGTTTTATACTAATAATAATAATAATACTTTATGGCCCGAGATCATGGTAAATGAGAGACATAATAATAATAATAAGAAATCGGGGCCGCACCTCTCGACACCCCTCAGTCGTTTGCGCCGATGTTGTTCCTCTCCGGTAATTTACTCCGGCTTTTTAAGGAACCCATCCAGCATTCGGCAAGCCACCGTCTGCCACTCTTCTTAACATTATGATTGACTTGTTTATGGCAGACGTCCGCAATCTCCCCTATAACCCGATTACCCAGTCCATCCATCACAATAGCCTGGTTTTATTTCTTTCATTTTTATTTGCAATAGTCTCTACACCTGGCGGATACCATCTTTGGGTGTATCATATTGTGCATCCGAGGATGATACCCGCTATGTGTAGCCATCGCCTTTAGATTAACTTCTCAAAGGGCTTCTGTGCTGTTGGCTTCGGCCCCACGCAAGCCTTCCAAAGGACGGGGTCACTTTATGGCCCGAGATCATGGTAAATGAGAGACATAATAATAAATAATAATAATAATGCTGAACAATTCACACATCTAGCCCCATGGTAAGCAGAGCTTGTGTTATGGGTACTACATAATTGATATACATAATACAATATATTACATAGATATATATTTTTTTATTATACATAGAAAAACAACCGTACACAAAATTGTTCAAATTCAACTAATATAGGCTGATGATGAACATAGTTATAGGTGGGGGGTGTAAGGGGGACTCCAACATCTCGTCTCCCAAGCCAACCTTACCTGCACGTGGTACACCCTGCGAACTAGGCTCTGGTGAAAATATCAAACAATCTTCATAATTTGAAAACTCATAATTTTACAATTATTTCCATTACTTGACACTGGCAGAAAAGCGACCAACCAGACACAGTTGCCATTTACAAAGAATCATCATCATAGTTATAGTTAGGTGTACTAACAAATATTATGAACAACCATAATAAATAATCATGATTTCCCTAGGACTTGGACCTACAGATTCTGCCATTAGAACACAGAATAACATCATCCGAACTATCGAAACAAATAACCTCCGATCAGCGCCATCTATTAGTGGACGTCAGAAGCGAGGCCGAGTTCAACATGTGTCGGATAGATGGCAGTAGTAACTATCCTGTTGAGAAGATTGGAGGGAGCTTGGGGAGGCTTTTGGAGGAGATACGTTGTGCTGATTTTGGTAAGATTGAATATTAAATAATGTTTTGCGAGAGTTTTTGGTTCTGTAACTTAAGAAGCACGTCCTCACACGACAATACCTATCTTTACTTCTATACTAATATTATAAAGAGGAACGGTTTGATTTTTTGTTTGTTTGTATTGAATAGGCTCCGAAACTACTGGACCGATTTGAAAAATTCTTTCACAGATGGAAAGCTATACCCGGCTAACATAGGCTATATTATATTTTCAAAGAAGTTAAGGATCTAGGCGGAGATGGCGGGATGAGCTCGATCTATACAACAAAGAGTGGGCTCTCCTTGCTGAGGACCGAGATGAGTGGAAGAAGGGGAGGGAGACCTTTGCTCTGCAGTGGGACACCCCGGGCTAATATAATAGAATAATAATAATAGTAGGGATCCTTACTAAAACTCGAATAATGTAACGCAAGGTGTAATAAAATTACCTAGAAAACTCCTTACATCGCGTGCGCTGCGAAAACTGTTGATGATAGAACAAAATAATGTAGAACAACTTTGCAGAACAAATCTACAAAAGATGTCGCGACAGCACAATGTCAAATTATTATAGCTAAGTCATAAGAAGTGTTCTTTTATTTTAATATTTTTATTTAAATGAAAAGGTTCTATATTTGTACCTCTATATGAGTCCTTATCAAAATAAATTCGTAATAAGTACATTATTATGTTTTTTTTTTTCAGTAACATTCGTATGTCGCCGCGGCAACGACTCTCAGATCGCCGCGCAGAAGGTTCTAGAAGGCATAGAGAAGGAACACCGGCATAAGGTCAAAGATTTGACTGGGGGGCTACATGCTTGGGCCAAAGAGGTTGATACCGAGTTTCCTATTTACTAAGTTATGTCGAGCGAAGCGAGCGTAGATTTTCAGTGGGTAGAGTAAAGAACGATTTTACGTTCTGTAGTTGTTCTAGCAGAGAGAACGGTCGTGCGTTAATATTAATAATAATAAATATGTAGCCATCGCCTTTAGATTAACTCTCTCAAAGGGCCTCTGTGCTGTTGGCTTCGGCCGCACGCAAACCTTCCAAAGGACCGGGTCACTTTATGGCCCGAGATCATGGTAATGAGATACATAATAATAAAAATCGATAAAAAAAGCGTTGATCTGATGAGTTTGAAACTTAAAGGTCATCCATTTGTGTCTACATAAGAGAGCATTATTTAAACAGCTAATATTCACATGGTATTTACGTATATATACAATTTGACAATAACAATTCGTCTAAAACAATTCGACTAGTAACAACTCGTCTAAACGACATGCGGATCGTACAATTAACGCAGAACCGACATACAAAAATACAAATACAAAAAATTTATTTATCAAAAGTTTACAAATAATAGCACCTTAACCTAATTGATGTACATATTCTTACATTTTAAAGTTGAATGATTGGGTGTTACAGTTAACAGTGACCCCCGCACTAGGCTAGGCCTGTTTCGTGGGGTATCTAAACATTTTCTGGTTGCTGGGAAGGAAGTGCACTAACAAAAACTTTAGTAATAATACATGGATAGACATTTATTTATTTTTTTAGTTTATTAGGCACGTGTTATTATATTATTGCTTGTCTTGTGTTTTGACATGACAAGCAATAATATAATAACACAAAAAAATTTAATATGATCTGGCTTGAAACGTAAACTACATATGTACACACAGCAAATAATACAGTAACGTGTTAGGTATAGTTTGACCGAAACCGCTGTACCGCGCCTGAGGTATGCGCGACGGGGGGAAATATCGGCCGCTCCGATCCATCAGTCTGCCGTCAACGCGTACTCTTGCTTTTTTCCTCGCCCCCCACCTCGCCGCACTTTCCTAAGGAGCGGTACAGCGGTTTCGGTTAAACTATAGATAACCTTCGTGGTTTTTTTAAACCATCCGGGAACATTTCCTATCAAAAAAACTTTCTAACACGGATCGTAGATTAACTCAGAACCGCACGGATAGGTTAGAAGGTTAAGGTATGTTTTAGTCGAATTGTTTTATACTATGTAGTTGTTACTAGTCGAATTGTTTTCAATAAATTATTTTAGTCCAATTGTTGTAGTCGAATTTCCCGCAATATAAGTGTCTAAAAAATACAAATATTCTCATGGCAAGGAATCTCAGATCGCCCGCTTTTTGTCATTATTTCTAATGTATTTTTTTCGTTACATTAAGTATAATGTAGGTACATAATTATGTTTTTTTAAGGTACTTAAAGTCATTTAAAACGGGATATTTACCATGATTTGATTTTTGAGTTATCCAATATTTCGGCACAGTTTCATGCGCCGTGATCACGGAATAACTGAAGGCGCAGTGCCTTCAGTTATTCCGTGATCATGGCGCAGAGTAAGTTTTTATGGGCAGACATACCGATCTACCCTCATTTTTTGTCTTTTGCTACGAACATTACCACTACCACCTTTAGTTTTAATAACCCTGATCGTTTCAAAAGTCGTATTGGGTACCGACTTATTTGGTTAATATAAGTTGTTGTCTGTTGTATTGTTATATTTGATATATTTTTACGTTTAAAAGTGACAAGAATCATAGAGAAATTTAAACTAAGTATAAACTATGTTAATTATTAAGAATAATATGAATAAATAAATATGTTTTTCATAGTCATTACTGTTTCTTTTCATTCCGGACTATGGCTAATATGTTTCGCTTATAATCTAAAACACAATAGGAAGTACAAACATGTTTTTACAAAGGTATATCGTTGTCGACATAGCTAAAAAATAACTGTTCAAACAGTAACAGTTCAAGGTCGCTCAGCGAGCTATGGAAAGAGCTATGCTCGGAGTTTCTCTGAAGGATAGGATTCGTAACGAATACATCCGACAGAGAACCAAGGTTATCGACATAGCTCTGAGAATTAGCAAGCTGAAGTGGCAGTGGGCCGGCCATATCTCGCGAAGAACCGACGGCCGCTGCGCGCTGGGGCAAACGTGTTCTTGAGTGGAGACCACGGTAAACGTAGTGTAGGACGCCCTCCGACCAGGTGGGATGACGACCTGCGAAAGACTGCTGGTAGATGCTGGATGCGGCAAGCTGAAGACAGGGCGCTATGGCGCTCATTGGGGGAGGCCTATGTCCAGCAGTGGACTGCTATAGGCTGATGATGATATCGGTTTCTATCCCTTGACAAGAAGAGGGGTGTTTTAGTTTCAATATGTGTATGCGTGTGTGCTCGCCAGTGTTCTCAGCATTTTATGAATAAGATAAAAGGTCGTGAGTATTAACACTCTGACTGCGATTTTTTTTCGACGACTGCGATCTTTTAACCTAAAAAATTCGTGCTGCCGCTCTACACAGCGGTTGTATTGCGCCGCACATGCGTTTCGTTCGAAACAGTAACAGTTCAAGGTCGCTCAGCGAGCTATGGAAAGAGGCTCGGAGTTTCTCTGAAGGATAGGATTCGTAACGAATACATCCGACAGAGAACCAAAGTTATCGACATAGCTCTGAGAATTAGCAAGCTGGAGTGGCAGAGGGCCGGCCATATCTCGCAAAGAACCGACGGCCGCTGCGCGCTGGGGCAAACGTGTTCTTGAGTGGAGACCACGGTAAACGTAGTGTAGGACGCCCTCCGACCAGGTGGGATGACGAACTGCGAAAGACTGCAGGTAGATGCTGGATGCGGCAAGCTGAAGACAGGGCGCTATGGCGCTCATTGGGGAGGCCTATGTCCAGCAGTGGACTGCTATAGGCTGATGATGATATCGGTTTCTATCCCTTGACAAGAAGAGGGGTGTTTTAGTTTCAATATGTGTATGCGTGTGTGCTCGCCAGTGTTCTCAGCATTTTATGAATAAGATAAAAGGTCGTGAGTATTAACACTCTGACTGCGATTTTTTTTCGACGACTGCGATCTTTTTTTTAACCTAAAAAATTCGTGCTGCCGCTCTACACAGCGGCTGTGTTGCGCCGCACATGCGTTTCGTTCGAAAAATATTACGGCTTTGCTGAGTCAATATATATTTAATAAATAATTAATACAATAAGAGTTTATTTTAGTTTAATAGTTAATTTTTAAGTGATACTGTTTAATATCCCTAAGAAAGAATAATAAAATAAATAGATAAATACAAAATCCATTTATTCTATAACGTAGAAACAATAATCGTGCAAATTAATAAGTTACAGAATTGCTTATATGTTAAACATTTCGAATTTATGTCAAATCAAATTTATTACACAATCAAATAAAATGTAATTTAAAATACAATAGCCTAAATAGTTACAATTAATACAATAGCCTTAATAGTTACAATTAATACAATAGCCTTAATAGTTACAATTAATACAATAGCCTAAATAGTTACAATTAATACAATAGCCTTAATAGTTACAATTAATACAATAGCCTTAATAGTTACAATAGCCTAAATAGTTACAATTAATACAATAGCCTTAATAGTTACAATTAATACAATAGCCTTAATAGTTACAATTAATACCATGCATTCAGTTAGATGTAATAAATCTTTATTAACAAAGAAAGTAACAATCAAATAATAGAAAGAAATTAGAACTAGTATTTACAATTGAGCTAACTGCGGACTGCTGCAAACAATCTACAGTTATCTCAACTGATCCATATCGATACCAGTCTGCGCGCGTCCCCGCGACGCTGGCTGCATTGCCCCGCTGTATGACAATGCTGATGCGCTGCGCCAAATACTCACCAGCTCTCGAGTCACGCGTCGCTTCAACCAGACTCTCTGGTAATTTTACATTGGTTAGAATTCTGTCTAACCAACGATATATTATATTAACTGAAGGAGGCTTGTAGGTACCCAATCCTCGTTCAGTTAATGTTTGAAGTTTTCTTTAAGCTAGCTTATTGTCTTTGTATGCTACGAATAAATGATAAGTTTGTATGTCATATTTTTAAACTTCATCTATACTTATATTATAAAGAGGAAAGGTTATTTTTTGTTTGTTTGTTTGTAATGAATAGGCTCCGAAACTAATGGTCCGATTTGAAAAATTCTTTCACCGTTGGAAAGCTACACTATCCACGGTGAACATAGACTATATAATATTTTCAGAAAAGTTAGGGATCCGTACTAAAACCGTGCGAAGCCGGGAAGGTCGGCTAGTCTATACTAATATTATAAAGAGGAAAGGTTTGATTTTTTGTTTGTAATGAATAGGCTCCGAAACTACTGGACCGATTTAAAAAATTCTTTCACCGTTGGAAAGCTACACTATCCCCGGTGAACATAGACTATATAATATTTTCAGAAAAGTTAGGGATCCGTACTAAAACCGTGCGAAGCCGGGAAGGTCGGCTAGTCTATACTAATATTATAAAGAGGAAAGTTTTGATTTTTTGTTTGTCATTAATTGGCTCCGAAAATACTGGCCCGATTCGAAAAATTCTTTCACCGTTGGAAAGCTACACTATCCCCGGTGAACATAGGCTATATTATATTTTCAGACAAGTTAGGGATCCGTACTAAAACCGTGCGAAGCCGGGAAGGTTCGCTAGTATTTTATAATTTTAATATTATTATTTTTTCTTCTATATTCAGGTGATCCTACGCTATAAGTAGCGGTTACATATATGGAGAACATATATGGAAATATTCTTCTGTCTCTCTGGTTTATTGTGAGCTGGAGGGTTTTCGAATTTATCAATATTTAATAAGTTTTTTGAATAAGTTATCTTTTATCCAGGACCACAGTGAGTGAAGATGCGGGTTGAAGCTAGTCACAATTTGTGAAATTTTTATTGGCTTCACAATTTGTGAAGTGTTGATTGGATTTCTTTAATCTGTGGGGTGTAAGGGAGACTCCAACATCTCGTCTCCCAAGCCAACCTAACCTGCACGTGGTACACCCTGCTAGATAACGAACTAGGCTCTGGTGAAAATATCAAACAATCTTCATAATTTGATACTCAGATAATTTACAATTATTTTCCATTACTTGACACTGACAGAGAAGTGTCCAACCAGACACAGTTGCCATTAACAAATAATCCAGAAAAAAAAGATAGAAATATCATCTTTAATCTTTTTTACCATTTGACCTTCAATTCACGATCTTCGTCCAACTCATAATTCAAGTCTAGTTTATCATCGTCTGAGTTTAATTCTTCCGACGAAGAGTCGGACTTATCACCCTGTACGTTGCTCCCTCTCATTGAATCTTTCGCAAACAATGGCGGCTGTATCTTCAATGTTTGTATTTTAGCTACCACATCTCTTGTAGGTAATGGTTGATTTACTTTTGTTTCTCTTTGAGGTATAACAAACTCTTTCTTCGCCGATTTTAAGTTAGCTCTACCCAACTCTCTTTTCATTTCTAACTCTCTTTCTAACATTTGCAACCTCTTCTTCGCATCCACTACGTTACTTTGCTCAGCAAATCTCTTCAGTTCTTCTCTTCTCCTGTCTTCCTCTCTTTTCGATTCATCGGCAGGGACTTTAGTTTTTTTGTAAAAGTTTATTTTCTTCAGCTGAGTATAGTTTGTAGGACTTAAGTGCGGAATAATGTTCCGTGTTTTTTTTGTTGTTTCTTTCGGTCTTAAAGTACGCACTGCATAGGGTATTTTAAAGGGCGCCTGGGTAAATTGCATTATGTTTTTATTCATAACAAAAGAGTTTCTTAAAACTGGAACTTGCGGTCCTTTTTCGTTATTTTTTTGTGTAGTAATTGGTAATTCTGTAGTTCTCATGTGAACTCTGCTATTTGGGTTCATGAAGTTTGGTATATTTTGGTGATTGGCAGTTGGCATTGGGTATATTTGGTTGTTCGAACACTTTTGAAGTAAAAGTACTGAAAAAAAAAAATGACTTTAAAATAACTGCTTATTTTCTAAACCGATTTTTGAAAATTCTTTTACCAATAGAAAGCCACGGTATTTGTGAGTGTCATATAGCCTCAGGCTATATATTAACCCAAAAAATTAAGACTTTTCTATACTAATATTATAAAGAGGAAAGGTTTGATTTTTTGTTTGTTTGTTTGTAATGAATTGACTCCGAAACTACTCGACCGATTTGAAAAACTCTCACCGTTGGAAAGCTACACTATCCCCGGTGAACATAGACTATATAATATTTTCAATAAAGTTAGAGATCTGTACTAAAACGGTGCGAAGCCGGGAAGGTCCGCTGGTCGTGCATAAAGATACATTTACTCTTCGTTCATCGCAAACTGTTAATGAAACAAATGTCCAGTCCACCCGGGCGAAGCCGGGCCGGGCCGCTAGTATCTATTATAAAACACACTATTATCAACTATCTTCTGCCTACGGCTTCGCGTTATTTCATCATAAAAGTAACCTAAATGTTAATCCCTATAACAACGTCTTTGCAGAATTTTAGCCCCTCCTTTATGTTTACTAGTTTTCTAGTACATACATAACACAAGCTCTACTTAGCTTGGGGTTAGGTCATGCTGTGTAGCTTGACCAGCATATTTTTTTTTATCATATAAATAAATAAATAATCCTGGACAATTCACACAGCATTATCTAGCCCCATGGTAAGCAGAGCTTGTGTTATGGGTACTAGATAACTGATATACATAATACAATACATTACATAGATAGATATTTTTTATTGTACATAGAAAACGACCAGAACACCCGGAACGAATATCTGCAGATCGTACACACAATTGTTCCGAGGCGGGAATCGAACCCGCAACCCCCTGCGTCGCAGGCGGACCTTCGCCCACCGCGCCACATCGGTCGTCAATTAATTAATCACTAGCTTCACCATTTCCGCACGAGTTTTTTCGGTATAATAGCCTATATTTAAATTAAGGTCTAGAACTAAATTTATGCATAATATCAGCTCGTTCCGTTCTGTAGTTTCTGAGTGAAATTAACAAACATATAAACTTTCATATCACAACATAACAAATGCGATAGTTTGAACGACTGTTACCTCATGCCAAAACTACTGAACAGCTGTGGAGTTATGCTAAAACCATCCTATTAACATTTCAAAAACCCTTTGAATGTCCTTCGTAATTTGTAATTATAGAAGGGCATTTAAATGTGTTCTTGAGTGGAGGCCACGACTCGGTAAACGCAGTGTAGGACGCCCTCCAACCATGTGGGATGACGAACTGCGAAAGACTGCAGGTAGATGCTGGATGCGGCAAGCTGAAGACAGGGCGCTATGGCGCTCTTTGGGGGAGGCCTATGTCAAGTGGACTAATATAGGTTGATTTCAAATGATAGTTTATACCTAATACAGGGTTCTAGTATAACTCACGCGAGACGTACGTGAAAATATGTAAGTACTTACTGAATATAAAGAAAACAATGTGTTCCATTCTATAAAATTTCTCAAAAACTGATTAAACATCGATATGCATCGATCGTAAAAACTTAACACTGTGTGAAATTGCTCTTCTGAGTTATACCGATGTGATTAAATTTAATAATCTCTCCGTAGGCATTTTTTTTATGAGACACGCAATTTTTTTTAAGTCTTCGACGCAATAGGCTTTAGATTAAACTGACTTCAAAAAAGGAGGAGGTTCTCAATTCGACTGTATCTTTTATATATATTTGTTACCTATTAACTTTCGACTGGGTGAACCAATTTTGATTACCTATTATTTTTTGTTTGAAAGCTGGTGCTTCCCGCGTGGTCCCATTGCAATGTCTAGTTCTGACAATCGCATCCATGAGAAAACCATTATGTCTTAAATTTGCATTAAGGATGTGCGACAAAAGGACGGATAACTCAATATCACGCTAACCGATTTCGATGCTATTTTTAAAACTAAGTTTTAATCCCGTTTTCATTATTTAGACATTTGAAGCCAGTTTATAGTTTTTTAAAACACGCCAAATTATACCTAAAGTTATTTAAAACGGGATATTTACCATGCTGGACAACAATTCACACAGCATTATCTAGCCCCATGGTAAGCAGAGCTTGTGTTATGGGTACTAGATAACTGATATACATAATACAATACATTACATAGATAGATATTTTTTATTATACATAGAAAACGACCAGAACACCCGAAACAAATATCTGCAGATCGTACACACATTTGTTCCGAGGCGGGAATCGAACCCGCAACCTCCTGCGTTGCAGGCGGACCTTCGCCCACCGCGCCACATCGGTCGTCAAACCATGATTTGACTTTTGAGTTTTCCAATATTTCGGCACAGTTTCATGCACCATGATCACGGAGTAACTGAAGGCACGTTTTTAAGGACTCTAGTGTTAATAACCATGCTAGTTTCAGAAGTTTTAACGCCAAAGTATGTTTTTGTCGGTTAAAGTGATGTCAGTTTTAGATTTTTCGTAAATCTAGCTTGCAGGCGAATCGTGAAAATCATTGCATTCTCAACCTTCTTGTTAATACCCATCAAATCACTGAACCGGGACTATCTAGCAATTTAACCAAAACAGCTTTTATTAATCCCATTGCATTTTCAACTCTGTTTCTATACACATAGAAGTTAAGATACCTTGACTTCATTGTAGCATATTCCAGCCGTTGCATTTTGATCTTTCGCGTTTGGAAAATAAGGTTGAAGTTTTTGGTTGGTTTTTTCCTTAGGGTCAAAGCATATTTAGTGCCTCGGTATTAGATTAGTTTCTTTCTAAATAAGGTCTGCCTGACGACCGATATGGCGCAGTTGGTGTAGGTCTGTCTGTGACGCAGGAGGTTGCGGGTTCGTTTCTAGCCTTGTGACAAATGTAGGTACGATCCCCGTACATATGTACCTATGTTATATTCCAGGCGTAGAACATGTATGCTTGCATACAGGTAATGCAAAATTTCAGCCCGATCCGTGTAGTAGTAACAAACATCCATCCGTATATCCAAACTTTCGCATTTAACACTTTGACTGCTGAAATCACACGGTATGTGTTTTCTACAAGTGACTAATATGCGTAAATCCACACTAGCGCAGCGGCTGAGAAAAAAAAGATATTTGTGACTCAGCACAGCCGTAATATTTTTCGAACGAAACGCATGTGCGGCGCAACACAACCGCTGTGTAGAGCGGCAGCACGAATTTTTTAGGTTAAAAAAAAGATCGCAGTCGTCGAAAAAAATCGCAGTCAAAGTATTAAACATTCTGCTCAGCTTGGGTTAGATAGTACTGTGTGAATTGTCCAGCATTATTTATTTATTTATAATATTAGTGATATTGGTATTTACATAAGATGCATTTGTTGAACTTTTCCCACACATTTTGCGAAAATAAGTGAACAATCAGGAACCAAGTCGGTTTTTTTTTATTAAAAGTTCAGAATAGAATGCGACGCATCACTACATAGTATAAAATAAAGTTGCTTCCCGCTGTCTGTCTGTCCCTATGTATGCTTAGATCTTTAAAACTACACAACGGATTTTGATGCAGATAAAGTGATTCAAGAGGAAGGTTTATAAACCATTTGAAACATAGATTTCCACGCGGGCGAAGTCGCGGGGCGCGGTTAATCATAATCTAGGTAGACAGAGATCTAATTATCAAAAAAATCCTTTAAATTGTAGTAAGTTTTATTAAATAAGTTGCGTTAAGGATAGGATTTGGAACGATTACCTACATCCGACATAGAACCAAAGTTATCGACATAGCTCTAAGAATTAACAAGCTGATTTGGCAGTGGGCCGGCCATATCTCGCGAAGAACCGACGGCCGCTGGGGAAAACGTGTTCTTGAGTGGAGACCACGACTCTGTAAAGCCCTCCGACCAGGTGGGATGACGGACTACGAAAGACTGCAGGTAGATGCTGAATGCGGCAAGCCGAAGCATTTAGGGACTGGGTAGTCAACGTGACAAAATGTTCAACGGTTAAAATGTGCAGGGGTCGAAATGTCTATACGGACTGTCTGTGTGGCTAAAAGTATGAACGTCAAGCCGACCTTTACCTTTACCCCATATTTTCCGAAAATAAGTGAAAAGCGGGGGACTAATTCAATTTTGTTACAGTTTTATATTAAAAGTAAAGAATATCAGGCGACGCATATACCTAGTGCACCGAGCTGATATGTCTGCCGTGACCTCAGACTGTAGAGATACTAAAGTCCATCGCTTAGCACCTGTGATTGGCCCCATTCCCTCTATGCGCGCGCATTAGGGATGAGCATGGTGGGAATTATCGCAAGGTTAAAATACATTGCTTGTTTACCGTCTTTCAAAAAGAGGATATAAGTTTGATCGCAATTTGGTCCGAACTGAGATTGAACGATAGGTTCTTATAATAATAATTCATTTATTTCAGGCAGGCAGCATAAGTCTAGTACAGGATGGAAAATACTTAAAAACTACGGACCATAAAAAATATATACCTTAATCTAACATACATATCTATAATAAACCGATTATGAAATCGTAAATTAGAAATATAAGTATTTATTCAATTAATAAATTTTTAAAAACTTATAGTTTTAGATCTTTTTTATGTATTATATGATTTTTTAACATTCAGAAGATCATCTTCTCTGAGGTGACCCCAAGGCGCACTAGCGCCGCCGCCCATTTATCCTAATAGTGCGTTGATCAAAGAAAATTTCAATTATTTCATTGGCCAATTTGTGATACTAAGTTACCCTTGGAGGCCATGAAACTGTTTTATCTTAACTTTACAAAATATAACTATTACAGAGGCTTTATTTTGTTTAGAACTGCTGTTGATCTTTTGTAACAACTAATTCTTAGTCTTAACTTATCTTTGCTGTTATATTATTATTTTAAGTTTTAATTTAGTATATTTTGTTAGTAAATACTTAAATATGTTCATGTATTAATGGTAAGAGCGGGGTCTCCTAACACAAGCAAATTTTGATTAAAGGGTGACTCCAGAACCTGTATTTATATCTTTTAAGTTAATGCAATAAACATTTTATTATTATTATTTATAAAATCTTACAATGGGTATCATAAACTGCCCAATGATTTTTTTAAATTCCTTTGTTCAACGCAATAACAACATGAAATAGGTACCGCATTAACTATACAGTTTGCAATAGAGCACTAATCTAATCAGTAGATACAGGGGATACAGTATATATGGTATGATGTGATGGGTTATTAACGAAATTAAAGAGTTTATTAGATGAAATCGGATAAAGTTTATTATAATCGGTTCTGCACGTACAGCCATTTACAGAGCAAGAGAGAGAGCCTATATAGACAGAGACGACAGTAGTCTAAGCTAATAACATGTGATACTTCTCAAGCTGACTTTGACAATGACATAAGGTTATGTTTACCATTTCCAAAATGATGCCTACACGGAAACTAACAAATTAAAACTATACTAACTAATTAACACTTTGACTGCGATTTTTTTTCGACGACTGCGATCTTTTTTAACCTAAAAAATTCGTGCTGCCGCTCTACATAGGTAGCGGTTGTGTTGCGCCTCACATGCGTTTCGTTCGAAAAATATTACGGCTGTGCTGAGTCACACAGATCTGTATTTTCTCAGCCGCTGCGCTAGTGTGGATTTACGCATATTAGTCACTTGTAGAAAACACATACCGTGTGATTTCAGCACTCAAAGTGTTAAAACCACAGAACAGAGAATACATTCTCTGTTCTGTGGTTAAAACGCTAACATTACTATACCTAGGTACCTACCTCTTTTTACATGGCGTGATTCAGTTGTCACACACAAATCATCATCAGCCTACATATGTTAGACCACTGCTGGGCCCTCGTAATGATAATAATAAGCATGGCCTTTACCTACCTAGTCAATCCGTCTTATTGAATTTGTGAGGGAAACAAATAGAAAATTATCGATCACAATAGGCCTATCATGGCCGCTGTGGTACCTAAGCCACCCAAAGATAATAAAAATAGAAAGCCTGTATGTACATATTATATTTATATTTTTATATAATATATCGGTTAGGCAGGTAGGTTAGCTACTTTTCATACCGAAAAGTCGCGTGCGAACCCGCTCTCAGAACCTAGGGAACTCTAAAAACCCAGCAATGTACACGAAACAAGACAAGACCCCCGCTCGCTCCCCACCCCTTTCTTCAGTCCTGATTTTACAGTCTCAGTTTCACCCGCGGTCCCGAACTTGCGAAAACTTGTGAAAATGTGATCAAGTGACTATTTTATTTTGATTTACATTAGACGCGCCTATAACATAGCCATCATGATATAGACTGACACGTTGACATGAGAAGCTGAATTAAACTGTTTAAAGTGTGAATTAAGCTTTAAACCGACATAGAAAAAGGGAGGAGGTTCTACGTTCGTCTGTACGCAAGGTTTTTTAAGTATAGGTTGGTCGTTTTCTCCGTAGTTATGGATCGATTTTATAAATACTTTTCGCTATTTTATAGATATATTTTTTAGATATTCATATTTCATAATCTTTATTCAATCAGAATAATATAATTGTATCTGAAATTTTGTACATGCACATGCGGACCTTATTGAATATATATACAATATCGTATATAATAATATAATATATAAGATCCCGAGGTGGTCCTATACAAATATTATTTACTAGGGACTAGTATTAGTTAGTGATTTAAAAGCACTTATCATGAATTTGAATTAAACTTTATAAGTAAGAAAACAAATAATATCAAAAATTTTAATAATAATTAAAAAAAAACGATTTCGACGGCACTGGAACCTGCGATCCCGCGATCTTCGGATGCGGCAGTACACCCGTACTGCCGCATCCGAAGATCGCGGAATCTAGTTACGCCGATAAATTTTGATATATTATTTAATATTAAAAAAAAAATACTCTAATGGAATGCTAATTTAAGAATTATATACAAGTAGCTGTGCCCCGCGCCTTCGCCTTCCTCCTGAATCACTCTATTTATTGGAAAAACCGCATCAAAATCCGTTGCGTAGTTTTAAAGATCTAAGCATACAGACAGACAGCGGGAAGCGACTTTGTTTTATACTATGTAGTGATGTCCACAATGGTAACTTCAAATAAAAGATCATAATGTGGCACTAACCTTAGTCTATTGTCTGCACCAAAGACGTGACCCGGTATTTGTCGATGGTGGTGACGGATGTGGGAATTAGAACAGGAGTAGAGTATGCTGAAAGTATTGATCCTCGCGCGATTATAATTGATTTTATCTAACGGCCGAAAGACCTACGGAGCTGAGACGTGGACACTCACGATGGGGCTGGTCCACCAGTTCAAAGTCGCTCAGCGAGCTATGGAAAGAGCTATGCTCGGAGTTTCTCTGAAGGATAGGATTCGTAACGAATACATCCGACAGAGAACCAAGGTTATCGATATAGCTCTGAGAATTAGCAAGCTGAAGTGGCAGTGGGCCGGCCATATCTCGCGAAGAACCGAAGGCCGCTGGGGCAAACGTGTTGTGTAGAGACCACGACTCGGTAATCGTATTGTAGGACGCCCTCCGACCAGGTGGGATGACGACCTGCTAAAGACTGCAGGTATATGCTGGATGCGGCAAGGGCGCTATGGCGCTCATTGAGGGAGGTGCCTATGTTCAGCAGTGGACTAACATAGGTTGATGATGAACGGCCGAATACTCAAAGGGATCTTAAATATTTAAGACCGTCTCATTTGTGTGAGACGGTCTTATACTCAGCTTAAACCGGATACCGAAACTAAACGTCAATTATTATATTCTTTATTTGCGTCTACTGTCATATTATTTTTAGTCGTGCACTAATGACACTACTGAGAAATCGACGAACATACAAAAATACAAACAGGCGAACATGGAACCTCCTTCCTCTTTTGTATTTCATATCTTCTGTTAAAAAGGCTTGGAATGGAAAATTCAACTTCCTGGTTTTCTTAAGCTTTAAAATCAGCATTTACATAATTCTTTAGAGATAAATCAAATTTATACCTACCATAAATTATTATCAAAAAAAGAAAGAAGCTGTCTTTGTTTTCTGTTCACTTTTTCTTTGTCCTCTAGTGGAAGAAGTGAAATGAAAATACGAAAGTCATAACGGGATATTCCATATTTCACAGCACTGCAAGTTTTTATTGGCAGAAATACCGATGTACCCTAAGTTTTTGTCTTTTTTACGAAAGTTACCACAAGAAAATTGCCGTTTTAACACTTTGAGTGCTGAAAACGCACGGTATGAGTTTTCTACAAGTGACTAATATGCGTAAATCCACACTAGCGCAGCGGCTGAGAAAATACAGATCTTTGTGACTCAGCACAGCTTTAATATTTTTCGAACGAAACGCATGTGCGGCGCAACACAACCGCTGTGAAGAGCGGCAGCACGAATTTTTTAGGTAAAAAAAAAAGATCGCAATCGTCGAAAAAAAACCGCAGTCAATGACTTTAGTGTTGATAGCCATGACAGTTTCAAAAGAAATAAGGTTGTTTGATTTTATGTTCACTTCAATTCTGTTCTCTAGTGGAAGAAGTAAACTGAAGTGAAATGGAAACAGTTCATGAATTAGAAGCCAGTATTACCTAGATTCAGTTTCAATCAAGTGAACCACTCATAAATCTGCTTTCCGAGGCCATCCAATAGACAAGTCAAAGTCTACAAATAAAGCGCTGACGTCACCCAAATCGACAAAAGGGTGGCTCGGGGTGGGGCCAATTCATTCGAGTCATGCTTTGAACCTAATGATGACCAATTTGCTTAGCCTTCGGGTTATTCGAGTTTTTAGCTTCATGTTTGCTCTACACGGGTTTATTATATTGACAGATTAGACATCTCTCGTATTACATTTGAATGTACATTAGTACAATTATGTCAGTAATACCCCGCTTTACGCGAGGGATACGTTCCACAAAAATCGCGTTAACACTTTGACTGCGGTTTTTTTTTCGACGACTGCGATCTTTTTTTTAACCTAAAAAATTCGTACTGCCGCTTTACACAGCGGTTGTGTTGCGCCGCACATGCGTTTCGTTCCAAAAATATTACGGCTGTGCTGACTCACAAAGATCTGTATTTTCTCAGCCGCTGCGCTAGTGTGGATTTACGCATATTAGTCACTTGTAGAAAACACATACCGTATGATTTCAGCACTCAAAGTGTTAAGTGAAATTCGTGCACATCGGGGTTTACGATTATAGAGGTACATAGACAGAGTGCTAATGATACATGTATTTGTATATTTCTTACTGTGTATAATCCACCATCGGTACATAGTCAAAGGCATATACAAAAAAATACAAATTATTTGAATTAATCACTTTAATGAATTCACTTATTACAATAAATAAATAATTCCACCCAATAAATAAGTTAGTATAAGTAGATACATCATCGCATTAGGGCTTATAAAAAAACCCTGTAACGATGTTAATATCTCAATTTCAATAAATAAATTCTAAGAACACTTTATGTATTACAGGTATTTCTAACGGTAAAATACATCTATTGTGTTTTGGGTAGCGTTTCATTTACCTACGTTAATGCGAAACCGCACATAACGGGGTAAAGCGGGGTATTACTGTCTATCATTTTTTTTAGTGATGATGTGTACTTAATATGGGACACTCTTTCCCAGAGTGAACTTATCCGCCCAACAGTGGAAAGGGGGCGAAAATGGCGTCATAAATCATGTCTTTCAACAGTGCAACATTTTTGCACATTTTAGCATTTTGTGTTTACTAATTCTAGATGAAGTCTCCAAAATTATCCTCTAACAGGAAAACAGACGCAAGCTAATTCCGGGGGTAAATAATAGTCGTACGAACATAATTCCGAGCTCTGTAGATTTTCAGAAACTATGCTGAAGCTTCTGTAACTCCGAGTGAAGAATGGCCAACGTTGGCAAAGTGTTGGCCACCATCAAAGCTGTCATCACGCGCCTCGTCTTCTCGTGCCACGGGATCCTAGCCATTTGGCAGGTGAGTGATCAACAATGGTAGAAAGCTTAATACTACAGTCGCCATTCCAATTTCCAGGAGATATGAATCCAGTAGGTAGATATAAACTGCCAAAAGATACATGCGGAATAAACGCGGTATTGCAACGAAATGGCGGCGGACCGAGTGCGGAGATATTGTAGTGTGACAGTTACGAAACACAAACAGGTATGGGGAAAAGTTTTTCTTTTGTGTTACAATACAATACAATACAATAATTCTTAATTGCACACCATAAAAACAGATACACTGGACAGCAAAAAGACAAATAAAGAATGTGTTGTACAATGGGCGGTCTTATCGCTTAAAGCGATCTCTGCCAGGCAACCTTTGGATGGACATGAAGAGTTAGAACAAGTATAGACGGTGGCGTGTTATATAGAATAATATTTAATTGGGACATACTAACAAATACATAACGATAGCTATAAGTATAAATACAAACATAAATATATAATATAAAATACACATATAAATATATAATATAGGTATGATGTATATAAATAAACAGTTTGATGCTGAGTTAAGGAAATGTTCATAGACCATATGTTTGAATATAGGGAGAGACTTAGCTTGTCTTATAGAAATGGGTAGGGCATTCCACAGTTTTACGGCATGTACGGTAAAGGATGAGCTATAGGAATTGTGTTATTTTTTTTCCAATTTTCCAATGTTGCTAGTTATATTCTACTATTCGGGACGGAGACAAACAAATACAACAAAGCAAAAGCCATGAAAAACGGCTAGTCAGTCCAACCGTTCTCGAGTTTTTATTACTAGCTGCAACCCGCGGATTTGCCCGCATGGAAATACAAAAAAAATACAAAATTATTTATTTGCCATTTCACTTATATGTATATGTACACATTTCTGGCGGCCCCCGCACGAGGCAAGCCTGTGTCGCGGGAAGCCTGTTTACAAAGTGAAAAATCTGTGTCAAAGAGTTTATAAACCTTCCTCTTGAATCACTCTATCTATTTAACACAGCAATAAAATCCGTTGCGTAGTTTTAAAGATCTAATCATACATAGGGACAGACAGACAGCGGGAAGCGACTTTGTTTTATACTATGTAGTGATGGGTTTAAAGATAATTTAATTCTCAAAGAACATATGTACATTTAGTAAGTTAATGAGAAAAATAAAACTTGTACTTAGTACCTACTTATAGAATACGTACTAATGTATCCGCATATACATCCAAAGGTTGCCTGGAAGAGATCGCTTTTAGCGATAAGGCCGCCGATTGTGCCACTAGTTATAGTTAGTATTAAGATCCTTTAGTATTTTTTTGTATTGTTGGTGCAGTAAAGTTATATTGTATTGTATTGTATTATATTGTATCTGTCTAGTATCCAGAGGGTCAGAGACTTTGGGGGTGAAATACGGCAAATTATATAATAACATATTATATTTTAGACGACCAATGAGGCGAATGTTGCGGGTTCGATTCCCGCCTCGGGACAATTGTGTGCACGATCTGCAGATATTTGTTCCGGGTGTTCTGGTCGTTTTCTATGTATAATAAAAAATATCTATCTATGTAATGTATTGTATTATGTTTATTTAATACTCATGACACAAGCTCTGCTTACTATGGGGCTAGATGATGCTGTGTGAATTGTCCAGCGTTATTTATTTATTTATTATATCATCCAGGTGGTGAAGTGGAAGGGTGACCCTTGGTACTGGTACCTGGCGTCTCCGCTGCTGCTGCTCCTCTTCGAAGGTGTCTTCACGTTGACCATCAAGGAGAACCAAGAGTGGAAATGGTGAGAGACATACAAAAGTTATTCTTTAAGCCCATGCTGTATTCGACGATAATGACACTCAGTATTCGATTATAAGGTCCGATACCCGCCTCTGAACAATTATGTGTACGATCTGCAGATAGTTGTTCCGGGTTTTCTGGTCGCTATCTAGGTATGTATATTAAAAAATATCTACATATTTATGTAATTTATTCGGGAAACTACGTCGAGTCTTCTCGTCATCCATACCGCAATGCTTGAAAACGAAAGTTTTCAACCAGTGCGTCCTACCCGTTATGACCTACGGAGCTGAGACGTGGACACTCACGATAGGGCTGGTCCACCAGTTCAAAGTCGCTCAGCGAGCTATGGAAAGAGCTATGCTCGGAGTTTCTCTGAAGGATAGGATTCGTAACGAATACATCCGACAGAGAACCAAGGTTATCGACATAGCTCAAAGAATTAGCAAGCTGAAGTGGCAGTGGGCCGGCCATATCTCGCGAAGAACCGACGGCCGCTGGGGCAAACGTGTTCTTGAGTGACCAGGTGGGATGACGACTTGCGAAAGACTGCAGGTAGATGCTGGATGCGGCAAGCTGAAGACAGGGCGCTATGGCGCTTATTGGGGGAGGCCTATGTCCAGCAGTGGACTGATATAGGCGGATGATGATGATGATGATGTAATTTATTGTATTGTGTAAATCAGGCATCATTCATGGGCATTACATCTAGTAATTAACGACTATCTACGCCCTAAGTACACTCTAAAATATTGTGTAGGAATAGTGAAACAGGTAATTTTTAGAAATAGGTGGATAAGATATCATGTATATATATATTAAAATATATAATATAGCATACATATAATAAATTAGCAGTTAGATAAGAATAAGTAGATATAAACAATACTACTATGTACAATATAATAATTTTAATATAAAACTAGATACATAAAGTCTCTGATAATGTTAGAGAAATAAGTAATATAAAAAAAATAACACAAGCTCTGGGCTCAGGCTCTTACCTTGGGGCTATATGTTGCTGTGTGTATTGTCCAGCATTATTTATTATTATTTATAATGACCTCGGTGGTACAGCGTTCGAAAGCCTGCCAGTGACACAGGAGGTTGCTGATTCGAATTCCGCTTCGGGAAAAATTACAAAACATCGTCAGATCATACCTATATAGCTCGTATATCGTCGACTACAAATCACTACGTTTTCGAAGCTAATGAATTACAAGCTACCCTCTCCCCCACGCTATATGTATATACAAGTCGGTAGGCGCGGCCGACCGACTGTCAAGACCGGAAGAACCATTAGGCTTGTGATGACTCAGATCATTATGTTGGTATGCTTTTTATAATAGTATGTATTTTAGGAAATACTTCGAGTATTTCCTAAAATACATACCATACGCGTAAAAAAATGACTAATCGATCCACCGTTCATTAGTCTAGTTTGTTTCCTTCCTCTATGACGACCGATGTGGCGCGGTGGGCTAAAGTCCGCTTGCGACGCTGGAGGTTGCGGGTTCGATTCCCGCCTCGGAACAATTGTGTGTACGATCTGCAAATATTTGTTCCGGGTGTTCTGGTCGTTTTCTATATATAATAAAAAATATCTATCTATGTAATGTGTTGTATTGTGTATATCAGTTATCTAGTACCCATAACACAAGCTCTGCTTACCATGGGGCTAGATAATGCTGTGTGAATTATCCAGCATTATTTATTTATTCATTTATTTATCTATTACATCGCCTCTCCTATCATCATCAGCCTATAGCAGTCCACTGCTGGACATAGGTCTCCCCCAATGAGCGCCATAGCGCCCTGTTTTCAGCTTGCCGAAACCAGCATCTACCTGCAGTCTTTCGCAGGTCGTCATCCCACCTGGTCGGAGGGCGTCCTACGTACGTTTACCGAGTCGTGGTCTCCACTCGAGAACACGTTTGCCCAGCGGCCGTCGGTTCTTCGCGAGATATGGCCGGCCCACTGCCACTTCAGCTTGCTAATTCTCAGAGCTATGTCGATAACTTTGGTTCTCTGTCGATTGTCTCTCCTATAAACGTAAGGTTTGCTGGAAGAAAACTCTTTTTCAGGGTTAAGCTCGCCGTTGTACATATCTTTCTTGGTTAAGTTATTATTAAGTTTTGAGTGTACATGTACAATAAAGAACTAAAGAATCGTTGTCCCTTGTTTCTTCAGTCGAATTAACCAAAGTCACAATATTTACATGTTGACTGTACATGGAACTCCCGATGGCAAATCACCACGCGAAAAACAATATTTTATTTGACGATGGCGAATCAGAACTCAAACTATGGAACTAAAAAGTAGCAGAAAAAAGGGTCCGATGGCGAATCGCCACTAACTCTATCAAACGGACACTTTTTGTATAATTTATGACTTTTTATTTAAGTTTTTTTTGCTACTAGTTAACAGAACCATCAATCTAACACTAGATAATACGAATTAGTTTCAAAAAGCTGTAACCTATGCTCATTATTTGTACTTCCGTGGATTGAGCCTCGATTCTTTGACTAATTATTCATTAGCCAAAAAAAATTATTAACAAATTATTATATCCCAAAAAATTAAGAAAGATTTCAATGTATGAATTGAAATCTTTCTTAATTTTTTGGGATACAGAAATCCCAGGTTATTTCTGTTTTAATGATAATAAACAAATCATTTTGATTAAAACTTAATAATTATTATGTCCAATTTATTAATATTGATTACTTGCCCGAGCACCGTTTCCGTAGAGATGGTATTCGTAGAACCTCTACATTGTCCGTAGCATTGCTACGAGGCGGTTACATTCGTAGCCGTAGACCCTCTACATTGTTTGTAGCATGGCTACGATCGTAGCCATTACACCTCTAAACTGTTCGTAGAACCTCTACGCTATCCGTAGAACCCCTACGCTGTTCGTAGCACCTCTACGCTGTTCGTAACATCTCTACGCTGTTCGTAACATCTCTACGCTGTTCGTAACATCTCTAAGCTGTTCGTAACATCTCTACGCTGTTCGTAACATCTCTAAGCTGTTCGTAACATCTCTACGCTGTTCGTAACATCTCTAAGCTGTTCGTAACATCTCTACGCTGTTCGTAACATCTCTACGCTGTTCGTAACATCTCTAAGCTGTTCGTAACATCTCTACGCTGTTCGTAACATCTCTACGCTGTTCGTAACACCTCTACGCTGTTCGATGCACCTCTACGCTGTTCGTAACATCTCTACGCTGTTCGGAACATCTCTACGCTGACATCTCTGAGCTCGAATCCGCAACGTCTTACGTCGCAGGCGGACCTTCACTCGCTGTACCACAGAGGTCGGTACCTTGGTACTTACATTGAGTAGGTACAAAAGTTTGCAATACTCACACTTGACAAAAAGCCCTCACCTTGAAACATCTGCCCTTCAAATATTTAATTTTATCTGAATAGGTGTAGCGTTGACCTCTACTGGGGTAGAACTTACCCCTTTAGGGTTAAATCTACCTTTACTCGGTTCTCAAATACAAGATATTATTTGTATACAAAAACATTTATTTTTGAACCTTTCTGCGGCGTATCAGACGAAGATTCGCTTGCTAAGGACACCTGCTAAAGGAGGTTGCGGGTTCGATTTCCGCTGGAACAATGTTAATACGATTAGCAGACCGTTTGTTCAGGGTGTTTATCATCCTACTAATATTATAAACGCGAAAGTTTGTAAGTATGGATGGATGTCTGTTACTCTTTCACGTAAAAACTACTGAATGGATTTTAATGAAATTTTACAATAATATAGCTTATACATCAGAATAACACATAGGCTACAGTTTATAAAGATATATTGTATATTATCTAAAATATCTACCACCACGCGGGTGAAACCGCGGGGCGCAGCTAGTGTATTATAAAAAAATCATTCTCTGCGAAGCGGGGGCAGGTTTATTTGTAACTACCCTCACTTAGTTTTCGAATCTAGGCATGTCCATCTGCACCCTCGGACGACAACAACACTAACAGTATCCGCGCCGAGAGACTACGGTAATCAGTCAGATGATTTACCAGTGTCGTAAAATATTTTCCACCAAATATGTTCATATTCATATAATTTATTGTGGTTCTATGCATACCTACAGGTAAAAGTTTTAAGGTGTAGTATCTTCGTGGGTACACAATGCATAAAAACCCTGTCAGGGCGCAACAATTTTTGTGTTTGTTCTTTTATTTATTAAACAAACAAAACACATTACAATGCTATCTACAATAGCCAAAAAACTAGTCATTTTAATCTACATTGTACCGTAAAGATATATGTGTCCAGCTATACTTAGTCAATGTTATTATAATAGTTCGTACTAAAGGACTAATTTTTAACACTTTGACTGCGGTTTTTTTTCGACGACTGCAATCTTTTTTTTAACCTAAAAAATTCGTGCTGCCGCTCTACATAGCGGTTGTGTTGCGCCGCACATGCGTTTCGTTCGAAAAATATTACGGCTGTGCTGAGTCACACAGATCTGTATTTTCTCAGCCGCTGCGCTAGTGTGGATTTACGCATATTAGTCACTTGTAGAAAACACATACCGTGTGATTTCAGCAGTCAAAGTGTTAAAAGACACTGGCGATAAAATTAAACTAGCACTACCTAGCTATAAGACCGGGCAGTATTCTATTCAATTCCATCTCAAGGTAGGATGGCCCAGCTTGGAGGACCAGCGATATGAGGATCATTGAAATGGAGGATACCTTTATGTAAGTTCTCTAATGAAATTTCAAGTTCTATATGTTTTATGGACAGCATTGTACTGACGCGCCATTCTAGTGAGTTCTTGTGAGATTATCCAGTTTACTTACATATTACATATTTATAGAATTATTTAATAAAGGAATGTAATTTTTAATTAAATATTGTATTGGTTAAATTAAATAATTGTTAAGTTCGTAAAGGACCAAAAAAAATTGATTTTTTTTCGATGGCAACTAAGGAAATAAATAGATAGATTACTATTATTATTATTTATAAAAAATTATTGCTATATTGGATAGGAATAAGTTTTCAACCTTGTAAAACGATCGCAAAATACTATCAGATCAGGAAAAGAGACATTATGCCAATTTTATCTATGTATGTCATAAGTTTTGTTACCCCTTTGTTTACAAAAAGTATCTAGTTTTCCAGAACCGAGTACAGTGGGGTAGAACCTACCCCGTGGGGTGAGTGTGACATTATGGTGTTTTGTGAAGGGGTAGGAAACCGTGACGAGTTAGCCAGCTTAGCGCGCTGTGTATTTAGGGAGAGTATTAGCCTTAGTAGTGTCATGATTGTAAGGTCCATTAGCATTTTAGATATATAGAAAACGCTTTATTATACACCACAAAACTAGATGCTGGATGCGGCAAGCTGAAGACAGGGCGCTGTGGCGCTCATTGAAGGAGGGCTATGTCCATGATGTGGACTGCTATAGGCTGATGACGATGAAGATGAGTCACGAAACATATACTTCGAGATTTTTTCCATTCTTCGATTTGAGATTTTCTCAACTCTGTTACCAGCAATAAAGGCTTATATTGTGTAATATAGTGTTTTGAAAATGTCCTTCTGTTTCTGACCCAGGTTCTGTCCGTCCGTGTTCCTCTACCTAGCCCTGGTGGTGCCCGCCATCTGGCTGCTAGAGCTACACAAGGTGGACCTACGCCTGCAGAAGAAGATTACCAACTCTACTGATGTTGACGTAAGTGGCAAACGGCGAACCGTGAACAACACATGTTTATTGTGTACTCGCCCCACGGCGTGTCAAATTGTGTGTAATTAAAAATAATAATAATGCTGGACAATTCACACAGCATTATCTAGCCCCATGGTAAGCAGAGCTTGTGTTATGGGTACTAGATAACTGATATACATAATACAATACATTACATAGATAGATATTTTATTATACATAGAAAACGACCAGAACACCCGGAACAAATATCTGCAGATCGTACATTGTTCCGAGGCGGGAATCGAACCCGTAACCTCCTGCGTCGCAGGCGGACCTTCGCCCACCGCGCCGCAGAGGTCGTCTTTAATTATAAAAAGCATCCTATGTCCGTCTCCTGGTTCTAAGCTCACCAATTTCAGCCAAATCGGTTCAGCTGTTCTTGAGATATAAATAGTGTAACTAACGCGACTTGCTATATATAGGTTTGCTATATAAAGGTTGCCTGGAAGAGATCGCTTCTAAGCGATAAGGCCGCCCATTGTACCTGTCGCATTTAATGTATTTTTGTAATGATTAATTTGATTATGGTGTACAATAAAGAATTTTTGTATTGTATTGTATTGTATATAGAAATATATAAATTCTCACCCGAATACAGACACGTGATAATAGAAATCAATAAAATTTCATCAAATGTCACTAATTATGTAAATCAAAATAAACGCAAATATCCATCCACGGTTGTCTGGTAGAGATCGCTCTTGAGCGATAAGACCGCCCAATTTTCACATATCTTGTATTATTCTTTTTTGTTTTATTGTATTGTATTTTATTTTATTTTATTGTGTGATTTATTTTGACATTTTTAATTTGTATGTGCATTATTTTATTATGGATTATGAATCTGAGAATAAATGAGTTAATAATAATAATAATTGTCTATCTATCTATCTATATAAAAAAATATCGAATAAAATAGGACTCTCTAGGTAGAGTTCGGAGTGCGAAAATCCCTAAAATAAAATCCCTCGTTTATTTCCAGACGGAGATCCCCTTGCCAGGCATGACTAGACTCCGCACAGACATGTTCGTGACGCTGATTGAACAGTTCCTCATGTTGACGCTGATCGTCGGGAGATGGCTGCTGCCCAAGGGAGACTTAACCAGGGACCAGCTCAGCCAACTGCTGCTTGTTTATATTGGTGAGATATAAATATTCAATTCAATACAAGTTATTTATTACAAGTGCATGTTACAGCCGTAGAGAATATTTTAGAGTACATTATCCTAATATGTACCTACTGCAGCTAGTCAAAAAGATCTGCTCAGTTATTTGCTACTAGCGGACCGTACCGGCTTCGCACGGGTATTAGAATTGTTAAGGTAATTTTTTACAACTTGGGTTACATTATTGGAGTTTTAGTAAGGATTCCGATACGATCCCTAATTTTTTGGTAAATATAATATTGACTATGTTCACCGCGGATAGTGTAGCTTTCCAACGGTGAAATAATTTTTCAAATCGGTCCAGTAGTTTCGGAGCCTATTCGTTACAAACAAACAAACAAAAAATCAAACCTTTCCTTTATAATATTAGTATAGGTGGGGGTAGGTGGGGGTACTCCATTTTCCGCATTTGGACTCCAGTTGGTCCTTTATGCGTAGAGTTTGCTAGCATAGCCAGCCTAGCTCCGTCCAGAAGCGCAGAATCTTCCTGGGGTCTTCACAGGCTTCGCGGAGCGACCTCGGCAAGTTGAGGATTTCTATCCGTTGTGCTAGTACTCCCTCGCATTCCAGGATTACGTGGGAGGCTGTTTCGTCGTTGCTGAGGCATCCTCTACAGAGAGGGCTATCCGTCGCTCCGATGGTGAATAAGTGTTTGTTTAGTGGACAGTGTCCTGTTAGTGTTCCCACAAGGACACGTAGGTCCGATCTATTCAGATTTAGTAGGCGTTTTGTTAGCTTGGGTGATGTTGATGGGAGTGCCGTCCTTGCTTGTCTACAATTGATTTGGCTAGTCCATCGTTCGTTATGTGTATTTCTAGTTCTGAGCTTGGTCCATGTCTGGAGCAGAGAAAATGGCAGGGGTAGGAATGGCGGTGGTCCTTCTATGGTTGTCGCCGATCCTCTCCGTGCCAGTTCGTCCGCAGCATCATTTCCTAGCGATCCACTATGTCCTTTGATCCATTGTAGGATGATCCAGTTTTCAGTGGATATCCTTTCCAGAGCAGAGTGACATTCGTAAACGAGCTTGGAGCTACAGCTGTTTCTTTCCAAGGCTCTGAGTATGGCTGCGCTGTCAGAGAGGATGCGTACACGTTGGTCTTTGATTCCTCTCTTCTGTACGGCTGTCGCTGCCTGTGTTATTGCTACGCATTCGCATTGGAATATAGAGCTATGCGTTCCTAGCGTTATTGATATGTTAATGTTGAGGTCCAGTGAGTGAATATTAGTATAGATTACGGTCGCCTTATTCAACCTCATTCCATATTAAGAAGGTATATGTAGGTAGGTATCTACCTAGTACCTATCCACAACACAAGCTCTGCTTAGCTTGGGACTAGATGCTGTGTGGATTGTATATCAATATTTATTTATTTACATTTTCCTTTCAGGCACGGCCGCCGATATAATAGAATTCTTCGACTCCTTCAAAGACGAGAAGGTTGCAACCGAAACGGTCCTAGTTCTGCTAACCCTGGCCATCTGGTCGTGGTCGCTGGTGCAGTTCACGGTCGTGATGACGGCGACCAAAAGTCGCAAGTCGCGCGGAGGGGCTAATAGGTCTGACATGTACGTGGCACGCACACGCACGCACACACACGCATAACTGCTAGGGATTTTAGCTTTCTACTATCTAACGGAATCTATAATTATATCTTTAAACGATAACTTTTGATAGAAGTCATTAATCTATTAATACTTATCAAAGATGTGATATATAACTGCTAGGGATTTTAACTTTCTAGCAAAACTGCCACGCTTTTGTGCGAACAACGCCTTTTCACGCGTTATCCATGTTAAAATGCGCAATAACACGCGTTATTCGCGCTAAAAGAAGCGTAATAACGCTGATAACGCGAGTTATGAAATGTGTTAGAAAGCCTATGAATACTAAACAATGTTTTGTCGGACCATCGTCATAGCCATTGAGATGTGATAAATAACTGCTACGGATTTTAGCTTTCCAGCAAAACTTCCACACTTTTGTGCGAATAACGCCTTTTCACGCGTTATCCACGTTAAAATGGGCAATAATACTCGTTATTCGCGCTAAAAGAAGCGTAATAACGCTGATAACGCGAGTTATGTAATGTGTTAGAAAGCCTATGAATACTAAACAATGTTTTGTCGGACCGTCAGTCGTCATAGCCATAGAGACGAGATAAATAACTGCTAGGGATTTTAGCTTTACAGTATCTAACGGAATCATAGTTACCTATATATGTATATCTTTGATAGTCAGATAGCTATTTTATTCGTATAGAAATTTACAACTCGATAAATTACAAAAAAATAAGGTGCATAATAACAATTTATAATATAATGTACAGTAAAATTATAATAATAAGCAATTCTATTGTAATAGTAGTTAGTAATAGTAATAAATAAATAATGCTGGACAATTCACACTGCATTATCTAGCCCCATGGTAAGCAAAGCTTGTGTTATGGGTACTAGATAACTGATAAACATAATACAATACATTACATAGATAGATATTTTTTATTATACATAGAAAACAACCAGAACACCCGGAACAAATATCTGCAGATCGTACACACAATTGTTCCGAGGCGGGAATAGAACCCGCAACCTCCTGCGTCGCAGGCGGACCTTCGCCCACCGCGCCACATCGGTCGTCAATAAAATAATAAACAATAATTAAAATCACAATTTTCAACTATTGATGGAAATCATTTATCTATGAATATCTATTAAACAATGTTTTGTCAGACCATGGCTATAGAGAGATATAATATCTAGTGAACGCTGTGGATATCTACTTGATAATTATAAATTGAAAAGCTATAAATTCTTACGTTGCATACAATATCGGTCTGTTTTACGCCTTTATGATAGTTAGGTAGGTAGTAGGGACCTAATCATTATATAAGATGATGATAATCCTTGAGTCTAACTTGCTTGTCACTTGCCAGTCACATTTCATTGCTGATATTGACATAACACTAACAATGTATTTTACGAATCTTATTTACAGTTGTCGTGGACTGAAAGACAATTCGCGGCTTGCTTCGCTCGCTGTTGTTTTAACTGACTTCTTTTGCAGATATTGTGTAAAGGAAATGCTAACTGTCACATAATATTGATATTTTATACCATAATTTCAATTGTGCACCATACATTTAATATTTCCTATACATAGGTACCTACTGTACATATTATATTTCAATAATATATATAATGTTGTTTGTTAAATTAACGTTAATCGTTTCAATCGCTTTCATTTTCAACGTATTACTATTTCATTACTATGCTTGTGGTAAGCTGAAAAAACTAAGCACCTACCTTATATTTTTTCGGCTCGCTACGCACGTCGGTACACTTTTCTTTGATCTTTTCATACTTTAAGCAATTGTTTTTGATGACTCAGTGTTAAATATATTCTACGTAGGTAAATTATCTCTTGTAAAACCAAATTCTAGCCAGTAAAATGCACTCCCTATAATTATTAATCTACGTTAAAAGTTGTGCTTGTAATGCTACGCTTGTTATTCAACCTTTGTCCCCCATCAATGACCACTTATTCAGTGGTTACTCCATTCTTTCAGGAACAACCGCGCCTGCTGCTGCTCCATAGAAGTCTGCGCTATTATGATGAACATAGTATTACAGGACGCGCCATTCCTGGCGTTCAGACTTCTTATTATTATACACTACAAGATTGTCAACTACATGAATATTTTCTTCACTTGTAAGAATACTTTGGTAAGTTGTTGTTGGTACAAATGTTTGCCTTTGTTCATTGACTTTGGATATTGTATTTAGATTCATGGTTTTATTTTGTTATGTTTTAAGTGCTATAAAATGTGAGTATTTTTATTTATTGTAGTAATAATCAAGGTCTATGGTCCCATCATAATCTAAAGATATCAAGTTGGTATAGATTACATTTGTTGCAACTTATAAAACTAACAAAACCTAAACAAAATTGCGGCTCGCTCCGCTCATCGGTAACATATATTTTATTTTAGTAGCTGATGCATGTGTCAAAACCTCGACTCGTACATATTTTAATTTAAGGTAGGTATTTGATTTTATTTGATTCCCTTTCTCAGTATTAATTCTTTTTTTTACTGTTAGAATAACCTAACCAAGTACTTTTTTTTTTTTTAATATATTTTTTTTGTATGCATAATGTAACGACTTTTTTTAAAATTGCTGTAATGTTACATTTATGATTATTAACAACAAACTTGCTCCTGAGACCTGTGCCTGCATATAGTGTGTGTGCGCAAATACTCTGTTCCTCTTTCTAGGTGATTGTTCTTCAAATCTACCGCCTGTACGTGCTACACTTAGAGACAGTCGACGGCGAGGGCACTGTCGCGGGCTCCGTACATCGCAAGAAGAATAAACACCGCGGCGAGCGAAGCGAGAGGAAAGAACGGGATAGGGACAAGCATTCGTGAGTAGAATCGGGGAACGTAGTCAGGACGCCATCAGATCGATCCCCGAACAAAAATATTAAAAAATACAAAAAAGGTTTATTATCATCCGCTTACGGTTCAGTATACATTGTTCAGTGTTCGAGACCTCCTTTTAAGTGTAGGTGGGACCTACCTTAGTTAGGTACTAACGTTCCACAAAATTGAGGGGGTTCTATGTTCGCCCATACTCTGTCAATTATGAACCGATTTGGATGTTTTTTAAGCTATCCTGTAAAATGACTCCGAAATGGCCCAATAAATTTTTTGTTTCGGAGGCATGGATTTATCATATTTGTAGAATATATCGTTTATGTCGTAAAATTTAAAAAATTGTGTAAATATAAGGGAATTTGAAGCCGGTTTATAGTTTGTTCAAAATAATTAAAATTAAAATGGAAAAACAAATCAAATTATTCTATTGATAGATCAGAAACAGCAGTAATTATACTCGTGCTTAGTCCTCTAGGTTAGTAGAATTAGATATTATTAGAACACATGTAGTACGCTCAATAGTATGTAGATACTACCACACTATTAGTTGAGAGTTTGCCACAGATGGCAACTCTAAGTCGTTAAAATTTTCCAACGCTCGGTTGCTTACTCATTTTATACCTGCCTACCTTTCCTGGGCAAGGCTCAGTCCGCTATTCGTCATTTAGTTCCGAACAATCCTTACTTAATCTATTTTAGCAATATTTCCGAAGCTCGAGGGCTATTCAGGGGGGGTGGGTTTGTCTACTAACCTCTTCGGACTAAGCACTTCGTATAATTATGATAGAACTTCACGTACAGGTAAGTTCGTTTAAACATTAATTACCTATGTGTTGTCAAAGTAGGTAGTCCCCATTGGCTTTCCATGAGCTTTCAAACCAGAATGATGGAGTTGACTTGACGACCTCAGTAGCGCAGTGGACAAATGTCCGCCTGAGACGTAGAAATTGTGGATTCGACTTCCACCTCGGTACAAATGTTTTTTTGCTCTATGGGCCTACATATAAATAGGACGATTTTCTTTCAGAAAACACAAGCATAAGAAACACAAGAAAGAGAAGAAGCATGAAACTCGCGAAACAACAATATCCGTCATCAGCGATCCGAGGAGGCAAGACAGGGAGGGTGGGGGGAGGATAAGGTACTTATGACGTTACTAGCTGCTCCCCGCGGTTTCACCCGCGTGGTGATAGGTATTTTGGATAATATACAATATATCTTTATGCATTGTAGCCTATGTGTTATTCTGATATACGTAAGCTATATTATTGTAAAGTTTCGAAGTTTCATCAAAATCCATTCAGTAGTCTTTGCGTGAAACAGCAACAAATACATATACTGACATACATCCTCACAAACTATCGCGTTTATAATATTAGTAGTATATAGTTATTTCTATAATAGTTAAGTTACAATCAATTATAGGTAGGTAATTGATTGATTCTAAGTATTAATACATAGAATCAAAATTAGAACTAGTATTTACAATAGAAGTTTTTCTATTATACTACGCCTGCAGCTTATAAATTCCTATAAAAGGTACGAGAGAAAGCTCATATTGAATGCCCATTTTTGTGCTAGATTAGGTACAACGGTGCTTTTCAAGTGTACATAGGTACCTACGCCAAGCTTTACTTACAGCTGAGTCGAAATAAAAAATCGTGGAGGCCTGCACACTTCGCAAATTGATAGAATGATATTGATGAATGAATGAATTTCGATTCTAATCCAATCTAAATTAACATTTCAGAGCAATAATCTTGACGAATTCTGACGAGATCAAAGAACTGGAACTGTCAAAGCTGTTTAAAGATCAGCTAGCCTTGGAAAACGAGAAGAGAAAGGGGTAAGACTGCTTTACATCTTTATTTTTTATATCCGGACCACCCTAAACCAAAAGTAGGGGAGTTGCCAGGTATAGTCGTTAAACTTCTTGCCCTCTGGCGAACCACGTGACAAAGATTCGTATCTTTGAATTAGAATGCAATTCTTAGGCCAATCGGACGATTACCTCCTGGACAGTCTCTTCGATTATTCATGTGTGTTGTGATTGAACAATGAAAGAGCAAGACAGTTAGGTATACGAAGCTTTCTGATTCGCATGCTGCTTTGTTGGGCATATGAAGTACCTATATGCCTGAGTGTGCCTGCACAGACTACCTACTCTCTCTGCCCATTACCGGACAAGTTGTTTGACGCCAACGTGTTGACGGTGTTCTGCGTATTTTCTATGTATATTAAAAAATATTCATGTATGTAGGTAATGTATTGAATTAAGTATATCAGTCATCTAGTCCCATAACACAACCTCTGTTTAGGACTAGATGGTGCTGTGTGGATTGTTCAGCATTTTTTTAAATATAATAACTGTTCCAGAAAGAAGAAGCAGAAATCAGACTCTTCAACGGAGTCTCTGAACAACATCCAGCACACGACGGACGACTCGGGCATTTGACATCATCGAATTCGTCGCGAGGTGACCCCGCGCGACGAACGCAGAGCCCGGGACGAGAAGAAACGGCGGCGACGTGAAGTGAGCAGTGAAAGTGACAGTGACAGTTGAACGTTAACGTCAAAAAGACTTGATGAATAGTGGCAAAATTCAAAATGAAAACGGGTATTTCACCTTTTATATGAACGAAGGGAGGAATAACGTCGGTCATGTTGCGCAGGCCTCGCATTTGTAGACCAGTAAAGGGAGACTTTAACTTAGCTAAATTTTAAATTGGAACGATGTTAACTCCTTCAAATGCTAGAAGGGAATCAGAATAAGAGTTTCTTCTCATGTTAAGGGATAATCAAGATAATATTTTTATTTATTTAATTAAGGCAACAAATAAAATGCATCTTTTCATGTGTTATTCACGCTAAAATTTGCGTAATAACGCTGATAATGTGCGTTACTTTATGTACCTACTAAATAGCGTGGTAGCGTGGTAGGATAAGAAAGCGGCTGGGATCGCAGTACGATTTTTATAGAAATGGTTCGTAAAAAAACGTCATAAATTTTAGGTTAGTTTGGTTAGGGCAAGACGTCGTTGATGCAGATCTATAGGTACTGCGCCACTGTCACACAGCACAAAAACGTCCAATTTGGGCAAATATGTAGGTATATTAAGGTCGTAATGTGAGGCTAATTTTTAAAGTGACGGTAACATAGCAAAGAGCTCGCTCGCTCGAATTCTAGTGACAAATTCGTGGGTGGCTCGTTTCAGGACAGTCGCGTTCGCGTCGATAGTTCAGTAAGAGCTTTTCTTTCAAAAAATGAAAGAGCGAGACTGAGCTATATGAATCTGTACCTATCTCTTTCGCCTGCTGCTTAGTCGGAAGCATAAATTATGTATATCCGTGAGTGTTACCTGCGCTAATTTCTCACTCTCGCTGCCCGTCACCGGACAAGATATTTTCGGCAATCTTTTTTTACTTACTTAGCTGTTAAATATTTTTAAATATGTTAGAAAAAACACTAGATTTTATGAAAATTGTTCTAAATATTAAAAGTTTAATTAAACGTGATTGAATTTAGAAATAAAAATGTGCCTTACGCGTAAGCAAACATGTGCCTACCTTCTATGGTTAAGTCCATATAAAACGTGGTTTTGATCACTAACCACAAGCAACAATATAATTAAGGTAGGTACATTTAGAGTCTGTGCAAAAAGAGAAGTCTCGGGCGCGCGTGTGCCAATGTACTACTTTTGTTGCGTTAAAATGTTAGTTCACCGTTTCACCACGACGACGATTCTCTTTTTGCAGACCTACTTTAACGCTAAATTTGTTTTTTTATAAAACAAGGCTACTTGACCTAGACCCTTGATTGGTATAGGTCAGTCAGATGTTAATAGGTAGATTGGCTCTACATACGTATCTACATAAATATATAATCATATTTATATTCTTACTATAAAGTGTTCTTTGTGTATCTACAAAATTATTAATAATTAGTTTTTTCTTAATATGTGTTCCTACCTAGCTAATAAATGGATTTACGTAGGTAAACTAAACCTTATCTAAGGAGTCGATTTATAATTTTATAAATACGCGCACAAATGTAGGTAATCAACAATTTTGTAGTTTTTATAAATAAAGACATAAAGTAAACAGTGTGTTTAAATTAACTTTTGAAATATCTGAACTCAACATTTTTGAAAAATTTCGATGTTTTAAGTCAAATTTTTTGTTAACTTAGGCATAGATTCGGATCAACTAACATGTTTTTAACTAACATCTTTTCAAATACCCTATAAAGCTAACGTTCGTAAAATTTGCACACATCGAATGAATATCGTCTCGTCCCTTTCGAACAGTTACAACTACGGAATTGCGGTTTCGTGCCAACTTACCGTTCGTTAGACTGTGTTTGGTGGTGGTTGCTTCTAGAAGGTAAGTAGCTTAGTTTTGGAGATACCTACTGTGTGTTCGTAATAATTACGAATGGTTAGCTTATGTGTAACTTTTATGGTATACCTTATTTACATTTAGGTTTGTTTTTTTTAGTTTCTTTATTTATTGTGAGGTATGGCTGGGAGATCAAACATCACTAATGTCGATATTCTTCGTGCGCTAGATGAAGAGGATGCTGTTAACTGCAATGACGTATATACGGGTATGGTTTATCTGCTGTCGTCTTGTGGTAAATAAGGGACTGTGAACCCAATATCTTAAAACCTAATATGATTGAGTTTTATAAAGCAACAAAAGGAGGCGTAGATACATTTGATCAGATTTGTTCACTGATGTCATGCAACCGCAAGACCAAATGATGGCCCATGTGCTTGTTCTATAATATGCTAAAAATATCTAGAATTAATTCATTTATTATAATATTTCCATAGTATCTTAACATTACGACCGATGTGGCGCGGTGGGCGAAGGTCCGCCTGACGCAGGAGGTTGCGGGTTCGATTCCCGCATCGGAACATTTCTGGTCGTTTTCTATGTATAATAAAAAATATCTATCTATATTATATATTGTATTATATATATATCAGTTATCTAGTACCCATAACACAAGCTCTGCTTACCATGGGGCTAGATAATGCTGTGTGGTGTCGGCCTAGATAGAATAGCACCACCCTAACTCTGCCCGTGGGTGTCGTAGGAGGCCACTAAGGGACATACACCGGGGGGCGGGCAGCAGCGTCCCCGGCATGCGGGTTGGGGATCGCAGTGCAATGAGTGTGCTGCAACTCATTGCACTGCGATCCCCAACCCGCATGCCCAGCGTGGGGATTATGGGCACCCCCCCCCCCCCCCCCTTATGAACCCTTATGAAGAGACACGCCAAAAAGTGGCCCCCCGTTCCCGGTCGCCTCACTATTCCTGGCCATGGCAGCGGCCACGGTAACGGCGGGGCAGGAGGTGCTAAGAATCCCCGGGCTACACTAGTCTGCCACTCAGTAAAAAATTTGACCTACGGAGCTGAGACGTGAACACTCACGATAGGGCTGGTTCACCAGTTCAAAGTCGCTCAGCGAGCTATAGAAAGAGCTATGCTCGGAGTTTCTCTGAAGGATAGGATTCGTAACGAATACATCCGACAGAGAACCAAGGTTATCGACATAGCTCAAAGAATTAGCAAGCTGAAGTGGCAGTGGGCCGGCCATATTTCCCGAAGAACCGACGGCCGCTGGGGCAAACGTGTTCTTGAGTGGAGACCACGACTCGGTAAACGTAATGTAGGACGCCTTCCGACTAGGTGGGATGACGACTTGCGAAAGACTGCAGGTAGATGCTGGATGCGGCAAGCTGAGGACAGGGCGCAATGGCGCTCATTGGGGGAGGCCTATGTCCAGCAGTGGACTGATATAGGCTGTTGATGAGGAGGTAAAACAATTTCTCCCAGGAGTTAAATTAAAAAGTTGCATGAACAACTTGTTGAACCTTGACTAAAATCGACTTCAAACAACAACAGTGCCTCGAAGAGTAAAGAAGAAAATAAGTGAAGTTTTGGGCTTGAATTTCCAAAGATCAAGGTCAAATTCCTGGGCCATCAGGTTCCGGAGGTCTTCTCATACTCGAAAATGACTCGACAAAGAAAAGGAAAAGCTGCGGTGTGTCCTTGTATATGAAAATACGAATGAGAACGAAAAACTGCCACAGTTGCAAAGTTCACATTTTTGGTGAACATTACATTGGTATTTGCCCAACTTGCGTTCTAAAAATGTGAAAAATTTAATGTAAAACATTAAATAATATGTTTTTTCTATAACTGTATAAAAAATCTTTACAATTTTATTATTTTTATTTACATAATCGGCGCTTATAAGTAAGAGTGTGATTTTGATCACGAAAAACTAGTGCTATTTGTTATTTATGATAATAGTACTTTACTGGTATAATATATTGATTTTTATGGTAAATATCTTTCATTTATATCCTATATTTATGAACGCATAAAAAAATATGATACTAAAATGTATTCTATTTTGTATATTCTCCATTTTATAATGATCGTAATAATTACGAATGGTTAGCTTATCAAGATAGTTTAGGAACGTTAGCTATCCAGGGTTAAAAGGTACAAACGTTTTTTAGTAATCACCTATGAAACGGTGTACCTAGAGTGTACCCGTTTGTACCTGCCAGTGACGTGTGAACACGTCACTATAAAAATTTGTCTCGCATTTGTGTACCTTCCAGATTTTACTAAAAATTGCGATATTAGTATAATAACGCGTCTGTGGGGGAGAGGGGAGGGAAAAAAAACAATGGTATTTAGCATAATTATGTAGTTCTATTTGTATTGACTTTGATATAGATTATAAATAAAGCACTTTGGGCTCAAAACAGGACACAAAAAAGGAAATGAAGCACTTTGATATTTTATATAACGACCTCTGTGGCGCGGTGGGCGAAGGTCCGCCTGCGAAGCAGGAGGTTGCGGGTTCGATTCCCGCCTCGGAACAATTGTGTATCTAACAATTGTACGATCTGCAGATAATTGTTCCGGGTGTTCTGGTCGTTTTCTATGTATAATAAAAAATATCTATCTATGTAATGTATTGTATTATGTATATCAGTTATCTAGTACCCATAACACAAGCTCTGCTTACCATGGAGCTAGATAATGCTGTGTGAATTGTCCAGCATTATTTATTATTATTATGTATTTGATATTTGAAATTCTTAGATCTTCTCCATTGTACCTACCGACCTACCTAAATGAATTTACTCCAATCCTAGAGTTTATAAGGGTTTTTCCCTGTATGTATCCGTGTGTGTTTTGTCAAACTGCTCCGGTCTGAAAATGATTTATCACAAATTGTGCAAGTAAATGGCTTTTCTCCCGTATGCATTCTCATATGATTCTTTAAGTCACTGGAACCGGTGAAGGCTTTGCTGCATCGGTCGCAGGTATATGGCCTTTCTCCTGTGTGAATTCTCATATGCCTGGTGAGATTCTGTTTCACGCTGAATGTTTTATCACAGCTTATGCAAGCAAATGGTTTCTCGCCTGTGTGAATTCTCATGTGGGATTTTAAGTCACTTATACTGGCTAGGGCTTTACTGCATCGGTCGCAGGCGTATGGCCTTTCTCCTGTGTGAATTCTCATATGCCTAGTTAGATGTTGTTTCATTGTAAAGGTCTTGGTACAACTATTGCAAGCATAAGGCTTTTCGCCTGTGTGAATTCTCATATGAATTTTTAAGTCGCTTAGCTTTGTGAAAGCTTTGCTGCATCTATCGCACGTGTATGGCTTTTCGCCTGTGTGAATTCTGGTGTGTACAATCAGAGATCCTTCTTCGGTAAATGTTTTTTTACACCTCGTACATACGTATGGTTTTTCTCCAGTGTGAGTTCTGATGTGTCTGGTCAAGTTGTGCTTCATGCTGAATCGTTTATTGCAGCTTTTGCAAGTGAATGGCTTCTCCCCTGTGTGAATTCTCATATGGCTGTTGAGGTCGCTAAATCGAATGAATGTCTGTGTGCATCGATCGCAAGAATAGGGTTTTATTCCGGTATGTATCTTGGTGTGTCGGATCAAACAGTGTTTGTTGCTAAAGATTTTGTTACATCTGCTGCAAGTGTATGCTTTTTGTGCACGGCTTTGAGAGACTTTAAGTGCTTTATTATGAGCTGCCATGTGTTTTAACAACCGGCATTCACAGCTGAATTTCTTATCACAATTCTGACAGGCGTATGACTTTTCTCCATTGTGAATTCTCATAATATGTGATGCCAATTTGTGTTTTGTTTTGAATTTAGTATTGCAAACATGGCAATGGGATTCATTGACCTTTTTGCATTCCTCTTGTAAAATGTCCGCTAGTTCTGCTTCAACAAAAGTGGTATCATTTTCATCAAATTCTTCATTTTCTTCAAGCTTCACTGTAATTTCTTCGCTTTTGAAATTATCATGAGAACTATCAATGTTACCATCAAAGCAGCTGGTTGGTTCATTTACGTACATGTAATTTAAAGGAGTCACAGCCAAATCATGGCACAATACTCGAGGATTTAGAGCTAAAGCACCTTTATTTACTACAGTACCTTCATAAAACAAATCCTTGAGTGTTTTCTCAGATCTGAGACACATGTTGGAGAATTTGGAGCACTTTTGTAGCTTCGACAGGCAGATGTAACATATTGTGTTGCCAGAACCACCTGAAAGCTGAGACAAAGAACTTTATAAGAGTGCTTTTTAACTAATAGAATCTTTAAGGATCTAAGAATACTGGACCCTTGCATAGTCATCAAGCCTCCATGCTACGTGAGGACTAACATAAGTTCTTTCATATGTTGTTAGCCGTGTGAATTGTCCAGCATTATTTATTTATTATAATTTTTTATTCATTAGTACTCAACTCTACTAACAACACAAAAAGCGGATAATATCAGAGAGCAGATTGGATTATTGTTACATATACAGATCGCCAAGAAGCAGTATAGAAAAAGAAAAAAATTCAAATTAAAATTTTTTATTCATAAAAATAAATATATAGCTCTCTCAGCTACAACTTGATTTTTATATATGAAACAAGGAACCCAAAAAAATGGGTTGCCTTTCTCATAGGCCAGCTTTGAGGTTGCGGGGTCTACCCAGGGGAGCAAGTGTAGTAATATACCCTTATCAGTTATTGACTTTAATTATACATGATATGAAATGAAAGCTTAGCCGCTAGCTATGGGGGGTATTGGGTTGTTAGGCCAAAAGATACTTTCATTAAAATGTTATGTTTAGAGTGTTCGGAATGTAACGAAATCATTTCCAGACGATATTAGTCCACTGCTGAACATAGGTCTCCCATAAAGAGCGCCATAGCGCACTGACTTCAGCGGTGTAGCTATGCATTATTTATATTATAATCTAACATAACATAATCGATTTAAAAGCTGGCCGGTCTTTCTCAGTAAGGTGCATGTCAATCAGTGTGTTGCTATGTAGATTTACTTTATTTACTGTTAAAGACTTACCATTGTATTCGTAAGCTTTTCATAGAGATTAAGAAGATGAAAGTTATTCATCCAGTACATTTTGATGTCGGTGGCCAGACACGCTCTGCACCAGAGGTTTTCATCTTTACACTCAGACATAGTGACAAGATGCGACTTGCGAATGATAAATACAAAGAGATTAGAGAATAGGTTCAATATCTTGAAGTATTAAATAAGATAAACAACAACAAACAAAGCCCACCCAACAGAAATCAAATCACGTTCCGTTCGCTCATTCTTAGTGTTTCCACTTAATATTTTGGTTTTTCCCTAAATTCTTTGGAAAAAATCCCAAAAATATAAACCATAATTATTTATTTAATTCTTCAGTGACCTTAAAGTGCTTATTTTTCATAAAATACATTTTCCTCTTTATTCTCGATCACCGAACGATTCGTATAAACAAAACGCACACAAACAAACACGTGCGCAAGAGATACTCTATTGATTGATGACTGAGAATATTGACACTCGAATGAAAAAAATATTTAAATTACCTATCTTCAATTTAATGTCAAAGCATATCAGTACTCAATGTCACTAACATAATTCTAACCTCAACAAAACAACAAACAATTTTGATTGAATATTGAATACTTACCGAATACATCTAAATACGTAAGAAATCTAGACCAAAATCAAAAAATATTGCTTTTTTCGAATTCTTATACGAAATTACTTAAAAATGCTGCCCCTCTCACTGTTACGGACAGCACAGAACCATCCAATGCTCGTAGAACTGAAAAATGGCGAGACATATAACGGGCATCTCGTAAGTTGTGATAACTGGATGAACATAAATCTTCGAGAAGTGATTTGCACATCAAGGGACGGAGATAAGTTCTGGCGGATGCCAGAATGCTATATCCGAGGTAGTACCATCAAATACTTGCGGATACCGGACGAGGTTATCGACATGGTGAAAGAAGAGACTCAGGTGAAAGCTAGAGGAAGGAACGAGGTTTCCAAAGGCCGAGGAGGACAGAATATGAGGTCAGGACGCGGCGGCGGTCGCGGAGCTTTTGGTAACCGCGGTCGGCCTGCGCCCCTGGCTCGCGGAGGACCCAATCAACGACCAAATCAAAACAATCAGAACAAGAACAATAACAAAAAGTAGTGTTTAGGCTAACTAGTTAATATATTTGTTTTGCATAAGGATTTTTGTAGTTTTATTGGTGTGTGATTCATGTTTTGATGATAGTCAGTATATTCCATTCACTGCCACTGTCTGCAGCGCAACCTGAAGGAGATACCTATAAGAGAGAGAGAGATGGTAAGAGATACCTATTGGATACTTGTAGAATATATGCATATTATGATGATTATCAAAGGATGTGACTCATTGAACAATCAAAAACCAATTCTCTTGTAGGCATTACGACTGGAGACAGCACTTGTTCCTCCCATATTTAAGACTATATACATGCTTACCTTATTCTTGAAGCTGGAGCTCCCAAGTCACTTTGAGATTGATATTGCGGTAGAGTATTGTGAGTGAATTCATAAATGCATGTATCTTGGGCAATCAGTGTTAACTAACCTGACATCTCGTTTTAGCTAGAGGTCGGAAATCAATAACTTTTATTAATATATAAATAAGAAAAACACAAACTCGAATTAATTCCTTTATTTTACAAACTATGTATAGATTGGTGTAAAAATCTTATAATATATATTAAAAAATATAATACTATGGTATGTAGTGTATGGCGTATCAATATGTGATATTATATGATAAAAGAGATCTATTCTATCAAAATATAATAAACTAAATAAATAAATAATGCTGGACAATTCACACAGCATTATCTAGCCCCATGGTGAGCAGAGCTTGTGTTATGGGTACTAGATAACTGATATACATAATACAATACATTACATAGATAGATATTTTTTATTATACATAGAAAACGACCAGAACACCCGGAACAAATATCTGCAGATCGTACACACAATTGTTCCGAGGCGGGAATCGAACCCTTAACCTCCTGCGTCGCAGGCGGACCTTCGCCCACCGCGCCACAGAGGTTATACTTAATTACTTTTATTAGTTTTAGAACTCGATTTTGAACCTTTTCGATGAGCTTGTGCAATTATGTGTTTATTATCTGTGTTGTTTCAATTGCAAATAAGAGTTCTAATTTTTTTGTATTGAATGTCGACGACCGATGTGGCGCGGTGGGCGAAGGTCCGCCTGCGACGCATGAGGTTGCGGGTTCGATTCCCGCCTCGGAACAATTGTGTGTACGATCTGCAGATATTTGTTCCAGGTGTTCTGGTCGTTTTCTATGTATAATAAAAAATATCTATCTATGTTATGTATTGTATTATGTATATCAGTTATCTAGTACCCATAACACAAGCTCTGCTTAGCTTGGGGCTAGATGATGCTGTGTGAATTGTCCAGCATTATTTATTTATTGTAACTTTCTTTGATAACACAGTTAGTTAACAGAATGTCGTTATTTACACATCACGTCTCCGCTCAGTGGTACAGACACTTGAGCGTTTACAATTTATTTACTAGCTGCGCCCCGCGGCGTCGCCCGCGTGGAAATCTATGTATCAAATAGTGTATACACCTTCCTCTTGAATCAATCTATCTATTTAAAAAAGTCGCATCAAAATCCGTTACTTTTAAAGATCTAAGCATGCATCATCCTACTAATATTATAAACGCGAAAGTTTGTAGGTATGGATGGATGGATGGATTTTAATTAAACTTTACAATAATATAGCTTATACATCAGAATAACACATAGGCTACAATTTATAAAGATATATTGTATATTATCCAAATTATCTATCACCACGCGGGCGAAACCACGGGGCGCAGCTAGTATTATGTAAGCTATGGAGACACCCTAGCAAAAAAAAACGTAAAAAGAAGTCTGTTCAGAAAAACTGTCAAAATCGGTCTCCACTCAGTATGTGCGTGTAGAGCAGATCATACCATAGCGCTGGTCTTCCATCTCCGCTTTAGTGGAGTCTGTGCCTTAGACATTGTTATCAATCAAGTTAGACACTGTTACTCGTCAACCATCTTAGACTATGTTCTGTGATGCGTGTAGAGGCGGGATCGGCTGTAACGTATGTATGAAGTTCTGCAGGTCGGCGTACGGGTCTTGTTTCTTGACTGACGGCGCGCGGGTCACCTACAAATACAAAATAGTACAATAATATATATAGGCCTCCTCATCGATTTCCTACTGTTTTCGTATTTGGCGATCTGCTATTTACACCAGAATTGAAGCATTTTAGGAAAATCGCATCGAGACAATAGACGCAAGTACAATAATATAACAGTGTTTAAGATTCCCTTTTAAGTAAAAGAAATACCTGTGTTAAGGAATTCGACGACCGATGTGGCGCGGCGGGCGAAGGTCCGCCTGCGACGCAGGAGGTTGCGGGTTCGATTCCCGCCTCGGAACAATTGTGTGTACGATCTGCAGATATTTGTTCCGGGTGTTCTTGTTGTTGGTGTATTACCATGTTGTTGGTGTATTACCGTGTTGTTGGTGTATAACCGTATTGTTGGTGAATTACCCTGTTGTTGGTGTATAACCATGTTGTTGGTGTATAACCGTATTGTTGGTGAATTACCCTGTTGTTGGTGTATAACCATGTTGTTGGTGTATAACCGTATTGTTGGTGAATTACCCTGTTGTTGGTGTATAACCATGTTGTTGGTGTATAACCGTATTGTTGGTGAATTACCCTGTTGTTGGTGTATAACCATGTTGTTGGTGTATAACCGTATTGTTGGTGAATTACCCTGTTGTTGGTGTATAACCATGTTGTTGGTGTATAACCGTATTGTTGGTGAATTACCCTGTTGTTGGTGTATAACCATGTTGTTGGTGTATAACCGTATTGTTGGTGTATAACCATGTTGTTGGTGTATAACCGTATTGTTGGTGTATTACCTTGTTGGTCCGTTTGTTATTGTGCATCATCTTCATATGCTTGTAGATAGAAGTCTGCCAGGTGAAGGATGCTGCGCACAGCGTGCACTTGTAGCTTTTGACCGAGGATCGCTGCGTGTGCATCGCCCACACGTGGGCTTTTAGACGTTTTACGGACTGGAACAGAAATTAGTATACAATCAGTATATTATCCTCTATTACCCCCATGATAAACTACTTTATTTGCGTTTGTTTATTCTATGCCTGTATTTTGTACCTGTGTCTTAATAAATGTTTTTCTATTCTATATATTATTATTCACTTATTTCAGATTATAAAAATCTTAGCAATATATACAGAAACTTAAAACGAATGGTCCGGGAGCCAGGTACAAATTTGGTCAATTATTTCCTCCCGAGCGTAAATTCGTAAAATGCATTAGGGATTAATATTATGAATACTCGTGACCGTCAGCTGCGACTCCGTGGGTGGGTTGGGCAGTGGCAGCGATGACGACATTATTCCCATGGAATAAGGTTCAAATCAGAATTCTGGAATATGCGAATTTTAATTCCTGATTTGACCTTACGTAGTTTTACTTGGTCATGAAAATCTGTCACTGGCGACCATAAACATAGAAAACATAGACGACTCCGTAAACGTAGTGTAGGACGCCCTCCGACCAGGTCGGACGACGACCTGCGAAAGACTGCAGGTAGATGCTGGATGCGGCAAGCTTAAGACAGGGCGCTATGGCGCTCATTGGGGAGGCCTAATGACCAGCAGTGGACTAACATAGGGTGATGACGACCTACAGACATACCTTGTAAGACTTCCCGCAGACCTCACACAGATGTTCGCCGTCCGGTTCCCGTTTCCGTCCGCCGTGGATGTTGTTCACGTGAGCTACCATTATCTTAGCTGTTTTAAACGCCTGTAGGGAAAACATTCGTAAATAACTTTGCTATTCAAACGAACATAATTTCTTAGAAATTCAATACTATCCCCAATCGATTTAGGCTACAGACACATTGATTAGCTTGATTCGATTTATTGCTTTTTTTGGGGTATTATTTAATTTTTTACCGGGGTTACCTTACCTTGAAGCAGACACTGCACTGGTACTTGATGCGCTTCAAGTGTTCCCAGTCCACGTGGTCCACCATACACCATTTAGTCGGGAACTTCTTACCACAGTAGTTGCACTCGTGCCTGAAACACAAAAAAAATGTCTCATTATTTGGCGTTTTATAAGTAAATAAATAAAATAAAATAAAATAAAAAAGCCTTATTCCTTAACCTTAAATAACATTGATTAATCATGCATATGAATCTTATGTAAGTATGTCAAATATTATAGAAAATGTCAGTATGTAGATTTCATGATTAATGTTTATTTCTTTATTTAACACTTTGAGTGCTGAAATCACACGGTATGTGTTTTCTACAAGTGACTAATATGCGTAAATCCACACTAGCGCAGCGGCTGAGAAAATACAGATCTTTGTGACTCAGCACAGCCGTAATATTTTTCGAACGAAACGCATGTGCGGCGCAACACAACCGCTGTGTAGAGCGGCAGCACGAATTTTTTAGGTTAAAAAAAGATCGCAGTCAAAGTGTTAATAATGTATGTGAAAAGTTGTTTATTTCGATTGAATTTAATGCATATATTCAATAAGTAGTTAGGACCCCTCTCGGGTAAAGGCCTCCTCCAGTTCTGTCCAGTGTTTGCGGCCTTCTGCGACGCTTGTCCAATTTTGTGTTAAAACTATAAACTCACTTCAAATTCCTAATTAAACTGGGTTAAAAACTTCGTTTTGAAAAAGGAATCGTCGAAATCAGTTGGCGTGATATTGAGTTAATCGTCCATTTGTCGGACATGCTTAATGCAAATTGAAGACTTATACGGTTTTCTCATGGATGCCATTGTCAGAACTGGACCAAATTAAAATGGAACCAAACGGGAAGCACCAGCTATCAACTAAAATACAAATCATCAAAATCTATTCCTGTATTGTTTTCTGTTTTGTATGATATCCGTAACGCCAACAAGTTTCTTTGCCGGAAGACCAGCGTTGGTACCTAGCGTGCTAGTCATCCAACTCATGCTGAGGCAGCCATTTTGTTACTGGACTTACAGATTTACACGTTTCCTCTTAGTTTAAGTTTATTATGTTCTGTGTATGTCTTTTAACAAATAAATTCATTCATTTCATTTCTATACACGGAAACGGTCACGCAGTTGATAGTCAGTAACGGCGTTAACTATGAATAATGCTCGACGATCCACACATATCGTCTAGCCCTAAGCTAAGAGCTTGTTGGGTATACTACATAGCTTCATAGCTAGGGGAAGTTCGCGGCTTCAAGTTTCGCCGAAATTATGTTGCGTGTGGTAGCGGAATTGGATAAATGAGCTCAGAGACTTTACTTACACATAAGTAGATTCGCTGGCATGCCGCTTGCTGAGCCGCATGTGGTTGTTGTAGCAGTCGCGCGACGCAAATGTCTTGTTGCATTCGCGACACTGAAACAAATAACAGATCGCACTCATTATGTATTTATTTATTATCTAGAGGATAAAAAAGCTTGGGAAGAGTTTTGCTCGAATAATATAAACCTAACAATTTATTTTGACGACCGATGTGGCGCGGTGGGCGAAGGTCCGCCTGCGACGCAGGAGGTTGCGGGTTCGATTCCCGCCTCGGAACAATTGTGTGTACGATATGCAGATATTTGTTCCGGGTGTTCTGGTCGTTTTCTATGGATAATAAAAAAATATCTATCTATGTAATGTATTGTATTATGTATATCAGTTATCTAGTACCCATAACACAAGCTCTGCTTACCATGGGGCTAGATAATGCTGTGTGAATTGTCCAGCATTATTATTATTATATTATTATTATTATTTATTTTATTTTGCTTTAATTCGAAGACAAACAGTTTTACACACGTAGCAGACAAACTCTAATAATCTATATATATATAAAAGAAAGTCGTGTTTGTTACAACACTTATAACTCGAGAACGGCTGAACAGATTTAGCTGAAAATTGGTGGAGAGGTAGCTTAGAACCAGGAGTCTACTTTTTATCATTTAAACTATTTGACACATAGATTTCGACGCCCCCACGGGGGCGAAGCCGCGGGGCGCAGCTAGTAACTAATAAAATAACCATTAATGTGTGTTTAGGTGTCTAACAATGTATGGGTTTCTTGTTCGCTTCTTTACTTCACCTTAACGATTGAAGTGTACATAAAACATAAACAGCTTGCCCCAGATAGGACAAGGGTAAGAATGACCCTCGTGGATAACACTGTTACCAACAACACTCATATTGTCACCAACAACACTCATATTGTCACCAACAACACTCATACTGTCACCAACAACACTCATACCTGATGCGTGGCGCCCGCGTCTCTGTCCTTGTGAGCCCGCGTGTGTCAAGACAGGTTCCGCTTCCACATTAACAGCTTGCCGTAGATAGGACATGGGTAGGAATGACCCTTGTGGACTACACTGTTACCAACAACACTCATACTGTCTCCAACAACACTCATACTGTCACCAACAACACTCATACCTGATGCGTGGCGCCCGCGTCTCTGTCCTTGTGAGCCCGCGTGTGTCAAGACAGGTTCCGCTTCCACATTAACAGCTTGCCGCAGATAGGACATGGGTAGGAATGACCCTTGTGGACTACACTGTTACCAACAACACTCATACTGTCTCCAACAACACTCATACTGTCACCAACAACACTCATACCTGATGCGTGGCGCCCGCGTCTCTGTCCTTGTGAGCCCGCGTGTGTCGAGACAGGTTCCGCTTCCACATTAACAGCTTGCCGTAGATAGGACATGGGTAGGAATGACCCTTGTGGACTACACTGTTACCAACAACACTCATACTGTCTCCAACAACACTCATACTGTCACCAACAACACTCATACCTGATGCGTGGCGCCCGCGTCTCTGTCCTTGTGAGCCCGCGTGTGTCGAGACAGGTTCCGCTTCCACATTAACAGCTTGCCGTAGATAGGACATGGGTAGGAATGACCCTTGTGGACTACACTGTTACCAACAACACTCATACTGTCTCCAACAACACTCATACTGTCACCAACAACACTCATACCTGATGCGTGGCGCCCGCGTCTCTGTCCTTGTGAGCCCGCGTGTGTCAAGACAGGTTCCGCTTCCACATTAACAGCTTGCCGTAGATAGGACATGGGTAGGAATGACCCTTGTGGACTACACTGTTACCAACAACACTCATACTGTCTCCAACAACACTCATACTGTCACCAACAACACTCATACCTGATGCGTGGCGCCCGCGTCTCTGTCCTTGTGAGCCCGCGTGTGTCGAGACAGGTTCCGCTTCCACATTAACAGCTTGCCGTAGATAGGACATGGGTAGGAATGACCCTTGTGGACTACACTGTTACCAACAACACTCATACTGTCTCCAACAACACTCATACTGTCACCAACAACACTCATACCTGATGCGTGGCGCCCGCGTCTCTGTCCTTGTGAGCCCGCGTGTGTCGAGACAGGTTCCGCTTCCACATAAACAGCTTGCCGCAGATAGGACATGGGTAGGAATGACCCTCGTGGATTACACTGTTGACGAAATTTACAGTTTCAAATTTCGCGCGTAATTCCAACGAAAACGTTGGACGCTCGCTGTGGCCATTTGCCGCCATTTTGCTATGTGCTTATGACGTCAGATAGCTGTCTAGGTAACCTAAACAAATGAGGCTGATTTCAGTTGATACTTTTTGCGTTTAATTGACTTTCATTATTAGCGTACCCTTTGCGTATTCAAAGGGTAAAACGGAACCCTATTACTAAACAAATATTTGATTTTTTTGCCGTTTTTATAGATAATGGTACGGAACCCTTAATGCGCGAGTCCTACGCACATGACGGTACATCCACGGTCTTTAATAATCTATAGATAGATAGTTATATGACGACCGATGTGGCGCGGTGGGCGAAGGTCCGCCTGCGACGCAGGAGGTTGCGGGTTCGATTCCCGCCTCGGAACAATTGTATGTACGATCTGCAGATATTTGTTCCGGGTGTTCTGGTCGTTTTCTATGTATAATAAAAAATATCTATCTATGTAATATATTGTATTATGTATATCAGTTACCTAGTACCCATAACACAAGCTCTGCTTACCATGGGGCTAGATAATGCTGTGTGAATTGTCCAGCATTATTTATTATATTATTTTATTTGACACTGCAGCACATGACACAAAGTTCACAATAAGAAAGGCACATCTGTTAGGATGTGCCTTTCTTATTAACACAGAACTTATAGCACAGATCAAATCAGAGAACAATAAGTTAAAGTAATAGTAAACAATAAGTAATACTTTACTGTTTAAGTACATAACTTGCAATTGTATAAACAATTTAAAAAGTAGAGATTTAATAATTGTGCATGCTGCAGCCTGTCAAAAAGGCGATAGCTCAGCGAAAAGCTTTGCTCTAATGGTGGCACTTCACATGGCTATTTGTATTTGTGTATTTGGCATATTTGGCAAACAATTACCATGTGTGGACTGTTTATTTGATAAGGTGTTCGCCTTATTTGCCTATTTGACAAATAAGGCCAATACCAAATACGCGTTACCGTGCGCTTGTCGGTTTCTCGAGGCACATCAAAGCAGTCAAATAGGCAAATACGCAATAAGCCGTCCACACAATGGCCGTATTGGCGCCTTGCGTTCTGCTCGGTCTGCTGCCAAATGTTTGTGTGTTTGTTATTTGAGTGCCATGTGTGGATGGTCGTATTTGCCTTTTTGCATGTTCGTCTGAACGTCATATATTTCGCCAAATACAACAAACACCCAATATCGAACACAAATAGCCACGTGAAGTGCCACCATAAGAGCAAAACACTGATTTTCAATATTACCCTTTGAGGCGACCAGAAGAACTAAACACTGACAAAATAAATAATGTGTGATTGAATAATATTTTGTATTTCAATCATCATCAGCCTATGATACTCCACTGCTGGACATAGGCCTCCACAATGAGCGCCATAGCGCTCTATCTTCAGCTTGACGCATCCAGCATCTGCCTGCAGTTCTTCGCAGGTCGTCATCCCACCTGGTCGGAGGGCGTCCTGCACTGGTCTCCACTCAAGAACGCGTTTGCCCCAGCGGCCGTCGGTTCTTCGCGAGAAATGGCCGGCCCACTGCCACTTCAGCTTGCTAATTCTTAGAGCTATGTCGATAACTTTAGTATTTTAAGGGCCCATACAACCTCAACTTTGTGTGAAAAGGCTAGACATATGATTTTGCGTTCATAAGAGCGGGACAGGGCATTGCAACGCAAGTCCAAAAATCAAGTTTTAGCTTATTACCTATTAATTAGGACATTATTTGAAAAAACCGAAACGTATAACATTTTTATTTATACTAAATTCTATTACCACGCTTATTGTCAAGATCTGAACTTCTGTATTTATTGAGAAATTTAGGTTTTAGTAAAAATTTAGAGGTAGCGATTTTTTTCTATCGAGAAAATTTTATGGAATCGTGTTTTCGAAACATACGATCGATAGATTAAGTCCTGAACTTTACCATATATCAATTTCAAAGTTAAATATTCAGTAGTTTAGACGATATGGACATCCGGCGGAGTGGAAAATTAGCAGTTTGAGGTATTATACACCCTTAACCATTAAATTTTAAAATCTTACACGTGCGCTCGATAACTCTTCTTAGAATTGAACACCTTGTTGCATCCTTTGCATGGAATGTACAGCTTCTCTTTGGGCTTGTCTTCTTTCTTCAGCGGGAGTAATCTGAAAGAAAAAAAACATTAAACTTTTGAAACTATTATCGTTATCAACACTAAAGTCATTTAACACTTTGAGTGCTGAAATCACACGGTATGTGTTTTCTACAAGTGACTAATATGCGTAAATCCACACTAGCGCAGCGGCTGAGAAAATACAGATCTTTGTGTCTCAGCACAGCCGTAATATTTTTCGAACGAAACGCATGTGCGGCGCAACACAACCGCTGTGTAGAGCGGCAGCACGAATGGCTTAGGTTAAAAAAAATATCACAGTCGTGGAAAAAAAACCGCAGTCAAAGTGTTAAAACGGGATGCGCCCCGCGGTTTCACCCGCGATAATATATGTACTATAGGTATATCTTTATGAATTGTAGCCTATGTGTTATTCTGATATGTAAGCTATATTATTGTGTAGTTTCATTAAAATCCATGCAGTCGTTTTTACGTGAAAGAGTAACAAACATCCATCCATACTTATAAACTTTGACGTTTATAATATTAGTAGGATTAAGAACTTGATAATTTTTTATCATTTTAATCTTTAATTTTTATATCAAATAATGTGAGCTCTCATTTTGTTCAGTTCGATTGAAACAGCCAACGTAAACACGTGTCACAATGTGTATTCAACAGTTGCAAAAATAAAAATAAAGTATTATTTGTTAGTTTAAAGCTATAAATATAACTTATTCTACCAGGGCCGGATTTACGGAAGGGCAAAGGGGGCGACTGCCCCGGGCCTCCATAAAAGTGGGGCCCCCACAAGAAAAGAGACTTCGGAAAAAAATCTGATTAGTAGACCACTTTTCCATTGATATTTTGTTTTGCCTTTACGTAGGTAAAGGTAGGTTTCGATTCTTATTCTTCGTAATTGGAAAATAGTTTGGGGCCAGGTGGCCTCCACTCCTTTGTTGCCCCGAGGCCTCCATACCTCTAAATCCGGCACTGTATTCTACATTTACTTACCTCAAGTGCGCTCTTAACACGGAGACGGCTTTAGCTCCCATTTTGTTTGTGGCCCGATATCTATAGTATGATTCTATCTACACTATACTCACTTGAGATGGTACTTAAGGGTCATCTTGTTCGCGAAGACTTTGCCGCAACAGTCGCACTGCGGCCGCTCCGCGCGGCAAGACGCAGAGCGGTGGTACGACAGCTTGGACTTAGAGCTGCGAACAAGCAGGGAAGGTGTTAAAACATAACATCATCGTCATAAGTCACCTTTGAGTAGTTAAATAAATAATGCTGGACAATCCACACAGCATTATCTAGCCCCATGGTAAGCAGAGCTTGTGTTATGGGTACTAGATAACTGATATACATAATACAATACATTACATAGATAGATATTTTTTATTATACATAGAAAACGACCAGAACACCCGGAACAAATATCTGCAGATCGTACACACAATTGTTCCGAGGCGGGAATCGAACCCGCAACCTCCTGCAGGCAGACCTTCGTCCATCGCGCCACATCGGTCGTCAATTAAAACTTTCTATTCATTTTGAAAAGAAAGAAAACTGCATTCAAAGATTTTCGAAAAATTCGCTTTACCACGCCCGGGAATTGGGCATTAATATTGACTAAAATACCATATAATTATAAATATTAAAAATTTACATATAGTAATATAAGGACATGGGGCCATGGCGCTTATTGGGGGAGGCCTATGTCCAGCATTGGACTAATATAGGCTGATGATGATGATAATCATGAAGGACATTAGAAATTGACCAATCAGTAATGTGACAGCAATATGTTCTATTTGTTATGACTATTATAATAAAGGATTTATGACTGCCAGAGGTACCAGGGTGCCTGAAATGACTGCCAGAGGTACCAAGGTGCCTGAAATGACTGCCAGAGGTACCAAGGTGCCTGAAATGACTGCCAGAGGTACCAATGTGCCTGAAATGATAACTCAACGACGATAGTTCGCAACTGGTTTATTAATTAGATCTAGGTTAACATGAAAACTTAATACGGAACATAGTAATCTCGTATAATAATAAAGATCATGTATTTCACGTCCGGCATTGCTGAGCTACAACTGTAGGAAGTGAACTAGCTCTCGCACGCACCTTCGCCCCGATTACATTGTACTTTGTACATAGAATAGAATAGAAAAAAACATTTAGACACAGGTACAAAATACAGGCATAGAATAAACAAACAGAGTAGTTTATCATGGGGGTAAACGACACAAATAGGTGATATTAAGACTAGAATAAGACTACCTCCATGACCCTGCGCCGAAATAGGGGATGGCTCAGCGTGTGCTGAACATTATTATATTCAGCGCTGTTTTACAGCCAAAGACCTTAATTACATCTTGGCCACTAGAAAAAGGGAAAACAATGAAAGGAGTAATGCTATGTACACATGCGCGCGTTCAACTCGACATTCAACGTGCACATTCACATTCCCGAGCGTGTAAACGGTACACCCGAGCCCGTAAACGCGCCTGTGAACGTGAATGCCGCGAATCGGGCGTGTGTCGATTTTTTGGCAAATTTCAAAGGATGAATGTGCGGGCGCCCGGTGACTGTTTACACGCGCGCGGCGCGCGGGCAGTCAGTCTCACTCGCGCTTTCGTGACGAGTGGATCTTCAACGTTGCTAAAAAAGTCGCTACGATCGGATATTACAACATGGTCGAATGGTCAAACGAGACAATTTTGACGTTCTTTGATTTCTGTGAACTTTTATCATCCACCACCTTCTTCTTTGCAGTCTTTTTCTCCGTCGTTCATCATTTTGTTTTTTTTTCCAATAAAAATAAGTTAAGCCAAAGGATATGGCAGCAACTACACCGAGATCCTCGCTGCCCGCCATGCTGGCACTGACTGACACGACGGCTTGCGTGTGAACAGCTTGAATTTTCGCCGGCCTGGGACGGGCTGCATGCCGCGCAGCCCGCCAGGCAGCCCACCGGGCTGCACGGCGTGCATGTGAACATAGCATAAGAACTGTTTAACATAAGAATCCGGACACATCTAGGATTCTTCCCTGATAATATCTACATTTTACTTCGTACAACCTACTTTTAAAATGTTTAGTGACCATGGCCTACCGTAGGAAAACAAATTAGCATGCCCTAGACTAAGGCAAGACATGTACGGTACATATGTATGTTATAATAAACACTTTGACTGCGATCTTTTTTTAACCTAAAAAATTCGTGCTGCCGCTCTACACAGCGGTTGTGTTGCGCCGCAGTGACTAATATGCGCATATTAGTCACTTGTAGAAAACACATACCGTGTGATTTCTACAAGTGATTAATATGCGTAAATCCACACTAGCGCAGCGGCTGAGAAAATACAGATCTGTGTGACTCAGCACAGCCGTAATATTTTTCGAACGAAACGCATGTGCGGCGCAACACAACCGCTGTGTAGAGCGGCAGCACGAATTTTTTCGGTTAAAAAAAGATCGCAGTCGTCGAAAAAAAATCGCAGTCAAAGTGTTAAGCTAATACCGATGCGTGCACTGATTCTGCAGTCGGATCTTAGACTATCTGTGACTCATGTGTGCAAAGAAATGATCTTTATTCTGTATGATGACGATGATGGGCGTACCTGAAGACTTTATCACAGTAGGTGCAGGGAAACTCTTCCTTGACGATGCTTTGAGCGCACGCGTGCTGGGAAATACCCCGCTTGAGGGTAGTCACTAACCCGCAGACGCGACATCTACAGGGAGAAATACAGATTTAATGATTATTGATTTTTTACCAAAATCCAAGTCATATTGACGACCGATGTGGCGCGGTGGGCGAAGGTCCGCCTGCGACGCAGGTTGCGGGTTCGATTCCCGCCTCGGAACAATTGTGTGTACGATCTGCAGATATTTGTTCCGGGTGTTCTGGTTGTTTTTCAGAGAAAGAAGAAAGAAATTAAAGAATATCACCTGTACGCCGCTAGGTGGTGCGAGCGATGCACTGCCAGATTGTCTCTGGTTAGGAAGTACGCTTTGCAAACGTCGCATTGGTGGGCCCCGCCGGTTTTCTAGAACATAAACACAAGCTTAAAGGTCTGATTTGCCGGCACAGAACGTGTCAGACCCGCGCAGACTAAGGGTCGGTACAATCTGAACATAGTAAGCAAAACTCTTCGAGGTTAACTCTCTACTTACTGGTCGATGTTTCCCGCTATCATGCGCCTCTTTCAACCGCTCCGTGTTGAACCCTATAATGCAGTCCGTGCACTTGTGCCGCATCCGTTGGAAACACTCGCTGTCAACGTCCTCCATGCGAACTATCCACATCTCGTCTTCAGTCATTGTGTGAAGTTCCACCACATCGGGTAGGTTCTTCAGTTTGCGGGTCACTCGTTCTGGGGGTTTTGTCTGAAATGAAGTTAGGAATGTAAATAATTGAATTAGCCGTCGGCAAACATGCACTGGTCTATCCAGGCATGTTCTATATCTGTATCTAAATATTTGTAAATCTAGCTGTAAGTTTCTCCAAAATTTTGTAAATAAATAAATATAGATAGATAACACTTTACACACAACACAGAAAACAATAGAATAAAGGAAGTATAAAGGGCGGCCTTATCGCTGAGAGCGATCTCTTCCAGGCAACCTTTGGATGGACTGGACATGAAAGAACAAAATAAATGGTGGTACTTTAGTAAATATATAGATTTAAAAAAACGAAAACAAATTACACTACATACCATAATACCTAAATTAGAAACATTATAATAAACTTACATATACATAAGATAGAGCTATCAATATTTCATATGGATAAATAATGCTGATGCAGCAGTTTTTTGAATATAGGGAGTGATTTTGCACGTAATAATCACTGTATATATATATATTTATTTATTTACAAAGTTTTGGAGAAACTTACAGCTAGGTTTACAAATGAGGTACATGTATAGAACATGCCTGGAAAGACCCAGTGCATGTTTGCTGACGGCTAATTAAAAGTTTCCGCTGATAGATAATTGACGACCGATGTGGCGCGGTGGACGAAGGTCCGCCTGCGACGCAGGAGGTTGCGGGTTCGATTCCCGCCTCGGAACAATTGTGTGCACGATCTGCAGATATTTGTTCCGGGTGTTCTGGTCGTTTTCTATGTATAATAAAAAATATCTATCTATGTAATGTATTGTATTATGTATATCAGTTATCTAGTACCCATAACACAAGCTCTGCTTACCATGGGGCTAGATAATGCTGTGTGAATTGTCCAGCATTATTTATTTATTTATTTATAATAAAAATTAAGTTACGTAGCTTCGCAACTTATTTTTTTTTTATTATCTATGTAGTAGGTTGACGACATGTGTATTGCATCATATATTGTGGTTGTAGAATAGACCGTGTTTCTTTGATGAAGGATTGTAAAATCGACGCCTCCTTATAAATAAATAAATAATAAATAAATAATGCTGGACAATTCACATAGCATTATCTAGCCCCATGGTAAGCAGAGCTTGTGTTATGGGTACTAGATAACTGATATACATAATACAATACATTACATAGATAGATATTTTTTATTATATATAGAAAACGACCAGAACACCCGGAACAAATATATGCAGATCGTACACACAATTGTTCCGAGGCGGGAATCGAACCCGCAACCTCCTGCGTCGCAAGCGGACCTTCGCCCACCGCGCCACATCGGTCGTCAATTATAATGAGAACTTTTTCAATTTCAAGTTACAAATAATTTAGCGTGTTCTAATAAACTTTATACAAACTTCAAATTCCTAAATGAACATGGGTTTAAAACTTATTTAAAAAAAAAAGAATTATGGAAATCGGTTGGCCCGATTTTGAGTTATTCGTCCATTTGTCGCGCGCATACTTAATGCAAATTGAAGACTTATATGGTTTTCTCATGGACGCCATTGTCAGAACTGGACCAAATTGAAATGGGAAAACATGGGAAGCTCTCGCACGAGATGCAAAAACTCCGTGGCGACCTCTGCCCCGGGTGCTCCTTGAGTCGCTCGAAGCCATCACCCAGGAAGACCAGTACAGCCAACAGGCTACCGAACAGCTCTTGAGAAGCCTACAAGGCTCTCATAGCGTTAGCACATGACTTGAGGAAAGCTTTCCTCGACGTAGAAACCGGAAGAAAGAACTCTAGTTCGATTCCTGCCTGCATTCAACAACGTACACAACGTTGAGTCAAATATTGACGACCACCTGACTTGGGGAAGTTCTCAAAACAACACTTTCAGTTGGCCAATAATAGCTCTATAGTAAGGGTTTTAAGTAAAGATAACTCCACCTACCTTATGTTTCTTTTTCTTCCTTCCCTTCTTCTCTTTCTGCTTCTTGTCCTTGATCTGTGAGAGCTGCACATCCTCGTCTGATGATTCAGGATCCAGACCCACCTCCCAGCAGTTAGATAAATCCGGATCCTCTTCTTTAACACCTGCAAGATAATTATCACTACATAGTATAAAACAAAGTCGCTTCCCGCTGTCTGTCTGTCCCTATGTATGCTAAGATCTTTAAAACTACTCAACGGATTTTGAGGCGGTTTTTTTAATAGATATAGTGATTCAAAAGGAAGATGCCATAATCTCACCGCAGTCTTTATCAAGTCGTCATCCCACCTGGTCGCAGGGCGTCCTACACTACGTCATGCCGAGTCGTGGTCTTCGCGAGATATGGCCAGCCCACTGCCACTTCAGACTTCAGTGCTAATTCTTAGAGCTATGTCGATAACTTTGGTTCTCTACACGTTTACACTTACTGCCTTCTTCATAACCATCCTCTGCGGCCGGTTCATTCTTGGTCTCCAGTTTCACATCCACGTCTAGTTCAACATCCTCGTCTACTGCTTGTGTTTCTATCCAGTCGGTCTTCGTCACGGGCGACGTGCTGAGATGAGTGGCTGCGTAGATGGTCAGGTCTTTAGGGGAGTTCAGGAATGTGTGCTGGAAGAGATTGTTTAGTGTATTTAACGACTACTTGAGTGCGAGCCGCCGCCCCGCCATGCTAGAGGTGCCCAATTGTAGGACCAACCTACTTAAGTTTGCCCCCATGTCACTTGCTATCTATTGACTCAATATTCTGTCTCAAAACAGCGTAGATATATTTTACCAAAACCAGCCGAAAGCTATGGAAATGGCACAGCTGGTTATAGAAAAAAAAATTAAAATTAAGAAGACACATACTAATGAATTTTTAAAGAAAATATGAACTGGTTGCCTATAACAAAGGGTGTTCTCAACTGCCCAATAATATATATATATTATATAAAGGCCTACTCATCGATTTCGATGACGGCGACCCTAGGTAATCACGGATTTTTTCTATCATATATTTCTATTTTTACAACGACAACTTAGGTGGTGTGGACATGTACTCCGCATGGAAAATCGTCGTTTACCAAAAGGTGTATTTTATTCTGAGATGGCAGAGGGTAATCGGAGACACGGCGGTCAGCATCTGCGCTACAAGGATGTGTGCCCAATAATAAAGAGGAATGGAAAGTGGAACGGGAGGCTTTTCAACTGCAGTGGTATCCTACAGGCTCTGATCAAGGAAGTCCACAAAGACAATGTTTACTGTGATCCATAACATACCTGTCTGGAATAATTAATGAGTACATCATAGGCGGCCAATATTTGTGTTTGGAAGGATGAGATTCTTCTGACTGCGGCCAGACATTCCCAGCACACCTGGATAGAGAGGCCATCGGGGACCTGCAAGATTAAATCATGATGGGACACTATAATTGACCAACAGATATATGTTATGTACAGGTTGTTCTGGATAGATCACATTATAATCACACCCTGTATTGAAAAATCTGCTGCATCAGCATTATTTATCCATATGAAAAGATTGATAGCTTTATCTAAGTTTATTATAATGTTTATAATGTGGGATGTAGTGTATTTGTTTCATCTATTTATTAAAATGCCACTGTCTATATTGTTCCTTCATGTACAGTCCATCCTAAGGTTGCCTGGAAGAGATCGCTCTAAGCGATATGGCCATTCTATATACTTCCTTTATTCTATTGTTTATTTCTGTATTGTTTTCTGTTTTGTGCGTTTAAATATGCTATCTATCTATAACTTGTGGTGTTCCTTACATGAAATAAAAAAATATCAATGTACTGTAAGTATAACACAATTTTAACACAAATTATAACACAAAGAGGAAAATATCCATTTAAACACAAATTGTATAACACTAGCAAGGGAGCTAGTGTTATAGGTACAATTTGTGTTTAAATGCTTTGCTGGGCTAGACGACGCAGTGTGAAACGGTAAATAGTCGAGCATGAGTCCAGCATTACTTTATAAATGACATGACCACTTTATTGGTTTAATATCGGAAGTTACAGCGAGTCCATAGAGCAAGTCGTGTTATAAATACCGCAACACAAAGGCCGATCATAGGATTTCTGTTCTTGTTTACTATTACATTTTTGCCGAAATACTGACTGAAAGTACGGATTATACTTAGTCCCATCGGTTTATTACAGACCAATTAAGTCATTTAAAAGCTAAAAAGTAAATCAAAACCAACTTACATCGATATTTCCGATTGTTTTGAAACATTCTTTCACTTCGTCGTCGTAATACATTTTACGATTATAATTCAAACATCCGACACACACACCGTTCACATTGTAACCCTCGATATTAATGTTGATTTCCTTCATTTTGCATGTAAAAATTAGATGATAAGACTGTTGTTTTTATCCAAAAATTTTGAAAATCTTTACAAAGAAAAGGCAACTGCATTCCTTTCCTCGGCCATTTTGCATTGAACACAAACATTTTTTTATTTTCTGGCAAAGAATATTTCACCGTCGCTTGGTACGACCAACTGAATAGAGCGTGCTGCAATCAGAATAATCGAATCGATTGATCGATTTTAAAACATAGTGAATTTTAAAATCACTTTCCCTGTTTCATAACTTTAAAAAAAGTTTAGTTTGAGTTTTTCTGAGTTCGTCGGGGCTGCGCCTTGCCTGAGGGAATAGCAGGAATAGAAAAATCTACACGAAATTCGTGATGACGACGTCTGGACAAAAAAAGGCAAGGGACGGACAACTTGTAGTATCGTAGGCTGCGCTGCAATCATAAATACTATCTAGATGTCGTCGGGTCGGCGCAACAAATCTGTCTCCATAAATAAGAGCGCACTTGTAATATAAGGTTTTATTTTGTTTAGTTCGATTGAAACACAAACACACGAAATCTAGATAGTATTTGTAATCGCAGATCGTAAGCCAAGATCATACTTTGAAACCTAAAATCTCATCCTAATTGGTCTATGATCTCTACGAACTTGAGAGGATGCTCTGTATGGCTAGCAATTTTTGTTGTTGATTTGTACAATCAATCAAAAGAGCACAAGCAAAACACTGATAAATTTCGAATAATTTATTTAAAGAGGTAAAGCTTACTGTACGATGCTATGATTAATAATAGTCCTTACATCAAATCTGCAGTTTCAGGTACTGCCGTCTCTTTTTGCTTTATCTTCCTCTTTTTCTTCTTTTCCCGGCGTTTAACCTTCTTGTTATTCATAAGTTTCCTGTACATTTTCAACAGTAGTTTTGCATCCTTTTTCATTTCCCTTGTTACACTCTCTTGAACCTTTTCCCCCTCTTTGTCATCATTAGAATTCTCTTCAGTTATTACTTCAGTTTCCGGTACTGGATTTACGTACTTAGATGAGCCTTGCAGCGTTTGATAATGCTCTATAGAACCTTCTTCTAGAACTTTTTCTTCTTGCGATTCCATTTCTAACTTTTTAGCATCGGCCATTTTCTCTTTCAAATCTTTATTCTTCTTGCGTAAAGCGTTGAGTATGTTTGCGGTTGTGAGTACCTTTTTGACCTTCTTGCTGCCCAAATATCTGTCTTTCCACGATATCTGCTCTATCTCAGTGTCAGATACGTCAGTTTGTGTATGCGGCGAGTTATCTTCAACCGGAGTGTTAATGTTTGTTTGGTCTATGTCTTCTCTTTTTATTTCGTCGATTCGAGCGGAGAGTGCCGCTATTTCTTCAGCTGTCGGTTCTTTAGATAGACATGTGCCCTCAACTTCGTAGCAGGATGAATCATCAGACAGTTCTAGAATCTCGTAGACATCGTCATCTGTTAGGTCGATTGCTGTACTGTTATCGTCTATTTTGTTCACATCGTCTATTTCAGATGATTTCGGATCTATTGTCTTAACGTCTTTATAGAAATTCTGATCAGCGCCCTCACGAAAATCCTGCTTAGATTTTTTAGATTTCTTCTCTTTTTTTGCTTTTTTATCCTTTTTCTTCTTCTTTTTCTTTTGTTTTTCGTCGTCAGATATACAGACGACTTCGGGTTCCACATCGTACGCCTCGACTTCTGAGCTTTCTCTATCAGACAACTCACCTTCTGATATTTCTCTCTCATTCTTATTTTCTTTTTCAACTTTAGTTTCTTGTTCTGTGGTATCATCAATTAAAAGTGGTATTTCATCAATCTTGTTTATTTCTATCACTTCCTCCTCATTTTCTTTGTTCTGTTCCTCCAATTTGTTTGTTTCTGTATCTTTTTGTAATTGCGTTGGCGATTCGTTTACTTTATCCTTTTGGACATTGTTTATTACTTCTGCCATATTTTTTTCTGTTTCTTTTTTATCCACTTCTACTTCTGTAATTACTTCATCCTCGTTAACTTGTGGCGATGCTTCTAGATTATAATTTGTTTCTTCTGCTTCCTCCACAATTGTATTGGTGTTTGTAGACTTTTCAGTTGGACTTTTCTCTACGTCACGTTGAGATCTACTTTCTCTTTCATTTTCCTTTGCGTCTGGAGATTTATTTGTATCCTTATCAGAATCCTTTAGAGTAGTTTCAACACTTCCATCAAAGTTTTTCTCATTTTCAGCAGCTTTGATATTTGCCTCGTGATCGGATGGTATTTTTTCCGAAACCTTAGTAATTTCTGAACTTTGAATTTCATTACTCCATTCTTTGTCGTTACTTTTGTTGAGATTTGTGTCATTTTTAACAGATTCTTTAGAAGTATCTACTTCAGAATCGGAGCTACTACTTTCACTATTATCCGAGGTGCCAGACGAGACTCTCTGATAGTTCTTGTCTTCCAAATCTTCTAGAAGATCCATTTTCTCAGTATCCGACAGTTGTAGAGTTATTTCATCGTGGTCACTGCCTTCTTTTTCAAGATCCTTCTTTTTCTTGGTTTTCTTTTTCTTTTTTTTGTCAGGAATAGCTTCCTTGGGGGTTTCCTCAGTAGTTTTTTCGCTAACTGTACTTTCATCAACTGTGATGGTTTTTGGAACATTTTGGACAGTTACCTTACTTCTGTTCAGTTTGATTTTCCTGGTTGATTTGGCTTGCGGTACAGTTATTATAAGATCGTTTATTCGTTTTGTTGTGACTGTTTTCGCTGTATTGTTTTGGTTTTCTGCCTCTTTCTGTTTTTGCGTATCTCTTTCTGGCTCTGTCGGTTTCTCTATCTGTTTTGTTGTTTTACTTGCATCATTTAATGTGTTGGCTTTTTCTTTAGTTGTGTCTTTGGTTTTGGCTGCTTCTTTTGCTTTTGGAGACTTATGAACTGTGGACAAGAACATTTCAGTTAAGCTCAGTGTGCTGAATTATGTTCTTACGTAAAAATAATCACACCACCATATCTATATATTTTAATTTAAACCCACGTACCACGTACCGTAACCACGAACAAAAATACTTCTTGCAGATCGAAGGTTAAAACTACGACAACCTCTGTGGTGGGCGAAGGTCCACCTGCATCGCAGGAGGTTGTGGGTTCGATTTTCGCCTCGGGACAATTTTGTTTACGATCTGCAGACAATTGTTCCGGGTGTTCTGGTCGTTATGTATGTATGTATATTTAAAAAAAAATTATGTAATGTATTGCATTTAGTATATCAGTCATCTAGTACCCATAACACAAGCTCTGCTTAGCTTAGGGCTAGATGAGGCTGTGTGGATTGTCCAGCATTATTAATAATATATTAAAATGCTGAACAGTTTCATATATTATTATTCTACTGCCACAGTTTAACGACTAGATTACAGCTGTAAGTGGGTCAGCATAGGTTTCATACCTGCTGCTTGCAACACGTTAATATCTGGCTTCTCATCCCCGCTGCTGATTTCCACCACATCAGGCTCCTCCTCCTTGATCTCCACTTCATCATCGTCGCCATCATCAGAGCCGGCGGCTGCTGCGGCTTGTAGTTGTTCTGTACGGATAATATCATGAGGTTACAATTCTTTTTTTATATCTTTATTTATTAATGGAGTTTTGTCACAAAGTGACAATATCACTGCCATAAGAGATCAATAGGCTATTTGACATCATTGAAAATATGCTACAAATTGTGGTCATCCTATCAGATAATATTATGTATATTTTTTGCAAATTACACGAAACAAAATGTAATAATTAATTGAATTTTATCTGTGACGAAAACGCCCTGTTGTTGGTTACAACTCTGGTGACGTCACATGCCAGTAAACATACATACCTCGACCGATTGTTGTTCGCGTTTTGCGTTTTCTGGGTGTTCAATTAAATCTATGAGCTATTTCTGAAGCATTTTCTGTCAAATTTTAATAAGTATTATAACTAGAGGCATAAAAATATTTGTTATTGTTTACTGCGTGTGACGTCACACGCCAGTAAACAATAGCGCCATTACAGAAACATCGTTTTTGGCGCGGTTTGGAAAATTTAAACTTTAATATTTATTTTTATAAATAATACAATAGATCGCCCGGAAATATTAATGTAGTGTGTTTATAATGTAATAAAGAATAATTTAAAACGATTTCCAAAATTTGTCAAATAGCCTATTCTTTATAATATAAACTTGGCAAAATACATAAACTCAACAAAAAAGAAATAACAATAACGTCTGCCACATGACATTGCATTGCCACCTCCATAAGGAATGTGGATAACAATATGAGGTTACAATTCATTATGAAAGTAAGTAGTATAACATTAAAAAAAATTAAAAATCTGACTGTCCAATACAACACCACATTTGGGTGAAATTACGAATACTCTAGACTTAGTTATTATGGTTTTATTTTCTTCACTGTAATTGTATTATCTTTTGTTGGAACTTTGTGTTTTCTTGAATGTTTGTTGTCTTGAAGGAATTTGTATTCAATTGAATTTATTTGTGGTGGCTGTTGGGAGAGCACCAAAGGTTAATATTTTATTGAGATTATACGAAAACTTCCTGCGACGCCTCGCTTGCGCCATTTTCTATCAGCGTAGTTAATGTATACTACGTATAATATTATAAAGAGTAAATCCCCGGTGAACATAGGCTATATTATATTTTCAAATAAGTTAGGGATCCGTACTAAAACCGTGCGAAGCCAGGAAGGTCCGCTAGTAAGGTTATATTTTGAATCAAAGTGCGAGCAATGTCGCGTCGTCGTAGTGTCTCGGTGTAAGCTGACTCTTAAGCACGACTCACTCTTGGCCTGTTCATTCTGCAGCTGCGCCCTGATGGCGCGCGCCCTCGCTTGCAGCTCCAACAGCTCCAGGACTGTGAGGCCGGCGCGGGAGGCCTACAACAGAGGTATTACCATTTTATTTATCATAAAGTATCCGTGTAAGAACAAGGTTGGCAGGACCATGGGAAGGTTGGAGGGATTATCATCAAGTATCATATACACTGCCGGCCAAAAGTTTGAGACCACCTATATGAAAGTTGGAAAATGAAATAAAACTCAAAAGACAAATCAAGAGGTTTAATTATTTATTAAAATACTTATTTACCATTACACATACATTAAAAAAAACAATTAAAAACAAGACAAATCACCTATTTACATTCAAAGGGCTGTTCATATTTTAAACAGGTTTTTCGTCAAAAAACCCTCACTTGCATTTTAAAACGTTTTTCACTAGTCGCGGCATACGAGCAATAAATTTGTTGATTGTATCTTATGAAATATTATTCCAGCTTTCTTGTAAAGCCTGCCACATATCTTCTTGCGAGGAGAGACAACGATTGCGCACATTTCTATCAAGCTCTTCCCACAAAAGCTCAATTGGGTTGAGATCGGGGCTCTGAGAGGGCCCACACCATGTTTTTTAACACCCCTTCTATTTCTTTATGTTCTAAATAGCCCCTGCATAATTTCGAACTGTGTTTTGGATCATTATCTTGTTGGAAAAAAAATCCATTCCCAATTAATCTTAAACCAGACGGAATGGCATTTTGCTGTAGTATTCGTTTATAATGCTCCTTTTTCATGATTCCTTCGACTCGTACCAAATCTCCGATTCCATGGCACGAGAAGCATCCCCAGACCATAATGAAACCACCACCATGCTTGACTGTTGGCACAGTCTGGCATCATCTTTTCTTCGGCGCTACGTTTTACGAAAATTCGTCGTTTTGTACCAAATATTTCAAATTCGGATTAATCTGTCCAAAGAACTTTTTTAAAGTCTTGTTCAGTCCAGTCTCGATGGGTAAAGGCCACTGCATTCGTTTCTTTTTGTTTTGTGGTCTTAATGGTGGTTTTCGGACGGCGACGCGACCAAATAACTTAGCATCTCTCAGTCGTCTTTTTACTGTAGTCAATGACACAGGTTTGGATGGGATTTGTTCACTTCTCCGCGGATTTCTGGTGCTGTTAGGCATCTATTCCGCTTGCTGGTAACGACGATGAAATTATCCTTGCTAGAAGTGGTAGCTCACGGCTTTCCCGATCGCGAATGATCTTGATTACTGCTAGTCTCCTTGTATCGGGTTACTGTGTTATGAACAAAAGTCTTGGACAACTTAAGTTGAGAGGCAATCGCACGTTCAGATTTGCCTTCGCCGTGTGAAACAACTATGGCAGAACGAATTTCACTGCTGAGTTCGCGCATTTATCCCATTTTAAGATTTCTTCACTATAAAAACGAAGAGGTCAGACTAACAAAGATAAAGTAAGATTAAATCCATGAAAACTCAGGTAATAAAACTGTTTTAGGAAGCTAAAATAATCCTTAATTTCGGTTAACGCGAAACAAAACCAAAATTATTAGCCATGAGCAGGTCATACAAATATCACACTGGCTCTACCACCAGGTCCTTGCGAAGCACTTATTGGTGTTTTGAAACAATGGACCTTTTTAGGACGATTACTTGAAAATATACAAAAATAATGACTTCTAGAAATACTTTAATCACAAAAGAATATGCAGGTGTTCAAATTAGCATTTTATCATGTGTACTTTTTAAATATTTTGATGGCAACAAAGATTTTTACAAGCGGTCTCAAACTTTTGGCCGGCAGTGTATTAAGTATCAAATCAGGATATTAACTATGATTAGATTTTTTAGTTTTTCATGGCTTCGGCACAGTTATAGTAGGTGTAGTTATTTATCTAAAAAAGGAGGAGGTTTTATATTCCCCTAATATGTACATATTATAATTTATGTGTGTTCGTTGAATTCAGTCATTACTATGGACTGATTTAGAAAATTATTTTGATATAATATAGATCACTAGCTGCGCCCCGCAGCTTCGCTCGTGTGGAAATCTAAGTGTCAAATAGTTTAGTAACCAACCTCTTGAATTACTCTATCTATTAAGAAAACCCGCATCAAAATCCAATATTTTTTTTAGTTATTTTAAATAAATATAATAAATAATGCTGGACAATTCATTCAGCATTATCTAGCCCCATGGTAAGCAGAGCTTGTGTTATGGGTACTAGATAACTGATATACATAATACAATACATTACATAGATAGACATTTTTTATTATATATAGAAAACGACCAGAACATATTATAACATATAATGATACATAAAAATCTATTGCTGTTCGTTAGTCTCGGTAAAACTCGAGAACGGCCGATTTAGCTGATTTTGGTTTTGAAAACGGTGAGGAAACATGGTAAAATTGCGCAGAAATTTCCACGCGGGTGAAGCTGCGGGGCGCAGCTAGTATATAATAAGTATTGATAATTCGTTTTCTAATATTCGACGACCGATGTGGCGCGGTGGGCGAAGGTCCGCCTGCGACGCAAAAGGTTGCAGATTCGATTCCCGCTTCGGAACAATTGTGTGTACGATCTGCAGATATTTGTTCCGGGTGTTCTGGTCGTTTTCTATGTATAATAAAAAATATCTATCTATGTAATGTATTGTATTATGTATATCAGTTATCTAGTACCCATAACACAAGCTTTGCTTACCATGGGGCTAGATAATGCTGTGTGAATTGTCCAGCATTATTTATTTATTAATATATGTATAGAGAATGATCATGTGGTGTTCACATAACATAGTTATACCTGCGAGAGATCAGCACAGTCATCAGTGGCTTTGCGCTCCTTGGATTTATCTTTCTCCTTTTCTTTCTTCTTCTCCTTAGACTTTAAACTACGCCGGTGCTTGTGCTGAAACGATAAACAACATGATGTTTTTGTATATACATATATAATGAGAAGAGTTCAAGAAGAGTTCAATAAATAAATAAATAATGCTGGACAATTCACACAGCATTATCTAGCCCCATGGTAAGCAGAGCTTGTGTTATGGGTACTAGATAACTGATATATATAATATAATACATTACATAGATAGATATTTTTTTTATTATACATAGAAAACGACCAGAACACCCGGAACAAATATCTGCAGATCGTACACACAATTGTTCCGAGGCGGGAATCGAACCCGCAACCTTCTACGTCGCAGGCGGACCTTCGCCCACCGCGCCACAGCGGTCGTCAGTTAAGGTCTTTGTACGGTTTACATACCATACAGAGATACAAGTTACCGCGGGTCAGCGGTTTGACGTGTCTCTAAAAGGCGCTATTACCGGCAGTCGCAAACAACGGTCCTTAGGGCAACAACGTCACGGCGTAAACTCGCGATTCATTAACTTAACTAAATAAACAATTACCCGTGAACATAACTAAAAATCTTTTAACTTAACGTCGAACAACCTCAACTCATAGGATAGTAGGGGGCGAACTACGCACCCTACAGTGTTTTTTATATGTACAGACTTGGCAGACTAAAAGAATATACAGACTGTATATTCTTTTAGTACTGTATAATACAGTATAGTGTGTATACAGACACCGGCCGTGCCGGCGGAATAAATAATAAAAAGTATTTATTTTAAAAAACAGTTTGTAAAGGTAACAGAGTACTTAAATCTTATTACGTTTTCTCTAAATGTAGGTTATACATGTTTTTTTTTTTATTTAGCCTGTTTCCTCCCACTGCTGGGTAAAGGCCTCCCCCAAATCTTTCCACCCAGTGCGGTCACATGCGATCTCCCACCAATCTCCGAGGAAGGCGTTAAGGTCGTCTCGCCAGCGCTTTCTTGGCCGACCTTGCCCGCGGCTTCCTTCCGGGACCCAGGGTGTTGCAGCATTAGCCCACCTCTCGGGGTGCATTCGGCTAATGTGCCCCGCCCACTTTTATTTTGATTTTTATTATGTGTCCAAAATAACTTTTCTCCTATTTTTATCAATAATCCTTTGTCTATTGATCTGCCAGAAAAAAACATTGTATACATAAGTCGCCGCCGAATCGTAGAATCAGGCAGTTTATAGTATTGCTAGGCCGATTACACAACGAAAGTTGATTGTACAAAAATCAGCACAGGCAATTTATTGAATCGAATCATTTTATGATTGGCCTAGCCATTGTATAAACAGACTGATTCTACGATCTGGCAGTGACATACACTAGCACCCATAACACAAGCTCTCTCAGATAATACTGTGGGAATTGTCCAGCATTATTTATTTATTTATTTATTAGTAAAGTGGATGAAACAACATCAAGTGTATCAATATGTACCGGTGAAATAAACGAAATGGAAAATACCTTCTTCTTCTTATTACTCTGGCTTAGTATCTCCTCATCTGATGATATACTGTCCAAGGATATTGTCTCCAGCCGGTCAGGTGATGGAGAAGCACTTGAGGACTCGGTGTCTGATGGTGGCTCGCAGCCATCCAGAATGGCTAGCAGGCGCTTGGAGCTTATACCGAGGAGCTGGAAGATTTTTGACAGTTACGAACAGCTACAAATATTATAACCTCTTTATCCAATATTTTAGCTAAACAATGCAATTATTATTATTTTTTATTAATTGCTCCTCTAAAGCTTGCATATATTATATGAGTGTATTTTATATTAAAACAAAATTTACTTATTTTTAAGTAACTATGATTTGTAATGAGAAGTGTAAAAATTACCCATTTAATTAAAAAATGTTACTAGCTGACGAAGCTATGGCTGACACATCTTTATTTTGTGAAGAAAATTCTGATACTTAATAATAAGTGAGAACTAGGTACATTGTACAAATTTTATGTAATTTTTCGACATGTCTAAGTGCTTTAAATAAGTTTAAAGATGAAATAAATGACTGTTATGAGTTTTACCTACATATGTTTTGATAAGCGCACCCCTAGTTTCTAAAACATTGTTTTTGTGTATGTTTGTGCGTTCTAGGATTAAAGTTACCCTAGTATTGTACCAGACCAATGTTATTTAAGGTTTAATAAAGAACTTTTTAAATTGATTGTAAGATTTTTACAGTTTACAAGTCACACTGACTCTGGGAGAGATCACTTTGAGTGATAAGACCACAGATTGTCATTCATTCTCATAGAATAAACTACAGCTATGTATAAATAATTTACAAAATAACATAGAAATTATATCTTATTCTTTTGTAAATTGTTTCGACGACTGATGTGGCGCGGTGGGCGAAAGTCCGCCTACGACGCAGGAGGTTGCGGGTTCGATTCCCGCCTCGGAACAATTGTGTGCACGATCTGCAGATATTTGTTCCGGGTGTTCTGGTCGTTTTCTATGTATAATAAAAAATATCTATCTATGTAATGTATTGTATTATGTATATCAGTTATCTAGTACCCATAACACAAGCTCTGCTTACCATGGGGCTAGATAATGCTGTGTGAATTGTCCAGCATTATTTATTTATTTATTTAATTATTTATGTAGCAAAACTATTATTAATACAAATAATGTTGACTACAGTTTCCATTCGCATATCGTCAAAGTATTTACAAAGTTAAATAAAGAATGTTTACCTCTTCAGTACAAAGTTCTTGCAAATCTCCGATGGGTAAGTCCCTCACAGATTCAGGTGCCATGGCTTTTAGATCCTTGTATTTAAGCATAGAAAATATTTGGTGCATCAATTCAATTCTGTCATGTATGTAGTAAGCTAAGTCCTGCGCTTCATTTTCGCGAGAAGAGGAGGCTTCATTTTTTTCCGTTTTAATTTTATGCCGTTTGATTCGCTTCATTTCGCGGAGACACGTAAATATTTAGGAAAATTATGCGGTTAGTTTTAGTGACCGTGACTGATGGGCACAATTTATTTTAAAAATATAAACACTTAAACACACAGCCTCACTGCCTCACACAGGCTCAGGCTTTTCTTTTGCTTTTCTTTCTGTTTGGGTTTGGTGGTACCTACGTTACGTACGATTACATACCTATGTAGAAAAGTACTTTGTGTACATACCTATCATATCTGTCAAGTCAGTCGAGTGTCAAATTTTAATTTGATAGTTGTTTGATAACGGTCGCGTTCCTTCGGTCTGGGGGAAAGTGGTTTTGTCCGTCCAAGTAATGTTCAAAACAACCGGGAGCATTTTTTCGTTCATGCCTTAGGGCATGCCTTAGGGGGTAACTTTATATTCTCTTTGCATAAGAGTATCGAAAAACTACACTAAAACAAAAAAATAAATATATAATTTTGTTTGTTCTTTGTTTATGAAGATATAAACCTTTTTTAATATATTTCTAACAAGGTTCTTTTTTTTGTTTTGACGTACCTACACGTAGGTAACTATTTTTGTTCATCTCCTTGTATAATAAAATTCATGTCATTCAAGTAGGTAATTAAATTTTTGTAACTATGGAACTCTAAGATACCTAAACTAAAATAAAAAATGTAAGTACATACTTGTTAAGGGTTTTCCCAGAACCATGCCTTTGGAGAAGCTCATTAGTCTGTGTATTGATAAAGCTATCCAGATTGCAATAAAATCCATCGTTTTCCGAGTTGGTCATAACATTTCTGTCCTTCTACCGAAACAAATGCAAATCCAAGGCTATAAACATCTAGTAGATAGATATTAGATTGCAATCTTCCCCATTATCGCTAAACGTTTCGAAAGAGAATTTAGAAAACCATTCACAAGACAAGTTACTGTCCTCGATAAAACAGATCTCGATTAAAATTATTCAATAAACATGAACGCACTCTCAGTAAAGATGTCAACAAACAAGGAAAGAGTTGAAAAACTCTACGAGAGTGAAAATTATTTGGTCGTAAATAAGCCTTACGACATGTACATCAATTCAGATGATGAAAATGAAAAGGTATTTATAAGATATATTGAAACTTTATTATTACGCGTCTATTTATTTGTACTTTTCAGGTTATCTTTCGTCTTTTTCTATCTATTTACTTAAGTTGCTTTATTTCAGTCGCACTAGTGATGTGACGGAATCATTGTAGTAATGTCTTATCGATATTCGATTTTCAGAACACAGTAACTTACCACATAGCATCTCCGGATTCTCACCTATCAACATCGGAAAGCCCTATTCACTTCGTGCAAAGATTAGATTATTCGACAAGTGGCGTGCTTTGCATAGCTAGGAATAAAACAGCGGCGGCTAGAGCCGGGAAGCTGTTTGAGAATCGTCATTGCAAGAAGTACTATTTGGCAGTAGTAAGAGGTCATGTGAAATACGAGCTGGGAGACATCGAGTACAAAGTCGGTAAGTTTGTTTATTTTGTATAGAAATAAACTAGGTTCGTCGCGCCCCGCCGCCGCCGCCGTGTAATCTTGTAGTCAGTACCTACCTAAGCATAGACAAACAAAAAACAACAGCACAGTAGGGGAAGGTAATTAGTCTAGGGCTGTAGGTAATTAGGGTAAATCTGTCAGCGTAACTTATTTTTCTCGTCCCATTCTAACAGGCATGGACCCGGCGACCGCTGACTCGTGTCACAAGATGTCCGCGATAGTATCGAGCGCCTCGCTGGACTCGTGTGTGCAGTCCCGCTGCGCGCACACTCGCTCGCTGGTGCTGGAGACTGGCTACTATGGCCGGGACCCCGCTACTGTCATGCTCCTGAAGCCGATTACAGGTAGACTTCTGTCACAAGATGGCCGCTATAGTGTCACAAGATGGCGTCGATAGTGTCACAAGATGTCCGCGATGGTATCGAGCGCTTCACTAGACTCGTGTGTGTGCAAACTCGCCAGCATTATTTATTTGTAAATTTTTGTTGTAGGGCGCCGTCACCAGTTGCGCGTGCACTGCAAAGCTATCGGCCACACGATCCTCGGGGACTACACGTACAGCGGCGCTGCGGACTCGATACCGCATCGGATGTTCTTGCACGCTACAAGGTAAATGCGCTCGAGCTATGCACTACCCAAACTAGATGTGGAATGTTTGTAAACAAACCACAACACAAAAACTAAAACTCACTTGCTTGGCGTTGATTTTGAGATTTGTAAGCAACATTTAAGACAGACAGAGAGCGGGAAGCTACTTTGTTTTATACTATGTAGTGATATGATATTCTAAATGATGTTTATCTTTCCAGACTAGTTCTTCCACTACCTCAAGAGTCTATGGACATACAAACGCCTGAGCCGTTCTTCACTGACCCTAATTTCAGTTCGAAATGGAAATCCGAAAACTGCTTCTACAAATATCGGAGTAAAAGTGACTTTGTGAAAACTTGTGATTTAATCGACAGTGCTTATGTGATTGGCGTACGGTATAACATATTCCGATTCAGAGAATAATGTTGCATACGTTATCCGAACTACTACTACTTTTTCTAATAAAATAGTCTTACAAAATCTTTGTCGAATTATTTGGTTTGGATAGGATACGATCCAGCTTATACAACACCTTTTATTGCAATAAATCGTCAACCATTCATACAGTCAACTTTAGCACAACTTAGGTAAGTCTGACCAATAATAACTAACTGAACGTAACAAGGGAAGTCGTCCGTTTCATCTGCGCGAACAATGTGAAGTGAAATACTTGAAAGATAGCGCTACGGGGTGTAGAGCGAATAGGCTCTGGTGAATACCTATATGAAACATCTTCATAACTCATCGATATTACAATTATTTTCTATTACTCGACTGAAAAGTGGCAGAAAAGTGTCCAACCAGACACAGCTATTTACCATTAACAAAGAATCAGCAGAGATCGCTACGGTTTTTTTTCGAAACGATTTTGAATTATTTTGACCGCAGATGGCAGCGTTTCGTGCGGAGCGCGCCTATATTATGTAGTGCGGGTAGGGTTGCCCGCTTGAATTCGAAATATTTCCAATACTCTAGTCATTATTATTTTTCTTAAAAGTTACGAATGGTACCTATAGGTTTTTGTTATCATCATCATCAGCCTATGATAGTCCACAGCTGGACATAGGCCTCCCCCAATGAGCGCCATAGCACCTTGTCTTCAGCTTGACGCATCCAGCATCTACCTGCAGTATTTAGCAGGTCGTCATCCCACCTGGTCGGAGGGCGTCCTACACTACGCTTACCGAATCGTGGTCTCCACTCAAGATGACGTTTGCCCCAGCGCGGCCGTCGGTTCTTCGCGAGATATGGCCGGCCCACTGCCACTTCAGCTTGCTAATTCTTAAAGCTATGTCGATAACTTAGGATCTCTGTCGGACGTATTCGTTACGAATCCTATCATTCAGAGAAACTCCGAGCATAGCTCTTTCCATAGCTCGCTGAGCGACTTTGAACTGGTGGACCAGCCCTATCGTGAGTGTCCACGTCTCAGCTCCGTAGGTCATAATGGGTAGGACGCACTGGTTGAAAACTTTCGTTTTCAAGCATTGCGGTATGGATGACGAGAAGGCTTGACGTAGTTTCCCAAATGCTGCCCAGCCTAGCTGGATCTTCCTTACAAATAATACAATAGAGACATACAACGAGTTTATTCAGGAGTAACCTAATCTATACACCTACCTACTACATAAGTAAGAGCTTTACGCTTAGGTACCTAGGTACGGTACACTGAAAACAATATTATGACGAATTGTGTATTTTCTCTTACTTGCAAAATCAAAAAACAACAAAATTTAAATAGGTAATCAAAAAAACATAATAATTAATCGAGCGAGCTATGTTAGACCTCAGTGGTATGGTAAGTTGCCTAGGACCCAATTATGCTAACTAATCGTTTTACTATGACTATCATGTTGGTTGCAGAATCGTCACGTAGAATACTTCGATGGGAGAAACTCTAGCTAGTGCATAGAATGGTTATAGAACCATATGAATGGCCCTATAGCCATTATCAGTATCTTTTTTTCAAATAAAAAAAAAATATTTATTTTTAATTATCTGCAAAAAATAAAAACGTTACGGTAAGAACGTAAGAATAGGGCCCCAGATCAGATACCTCTTCAAAAGATCTTCACTCGCTCGATAAAAAAAAGCAACAAGTAGGTACTTATCTAGTTACAGGATGTTCCTATTGTAAAAACATCAACACCTACTCTTAAGACATCCTGTACATTTGGTAACATCAGGGTGGCGTTCTTCGAAAGATAAACCGACGATCAGTAGTTTCGTCCGTTAACTTTGCCGTATTTTATATACAACTGTCAAAAAATTATAGTTAAATATATAACTTTGATTATTTTTTAGAAGAACACCTCCCATTACATAAATATCATGTTTATTCTTTCTTATCTTACATATATAAATTTAGTAACAAAAAAATCCAACTTCTAAAAAAAAAAACTTCGTCGGTACCTAATTAAATTACAAATAGTAAATTAACATATCTACTAATGAACTAAATTATAATTACTGATATTACTAGCTTGTGCCTGTTGCTACGCACGCGATTTTTTGGATTAAAAAATAGCCTTTTTTGAGTTACCATTTACCACCTTGTCGAATTTCATATTTTTTTTTCAATAAACAAATAAATAAAAAGTTCTGTTCAGCCGTTAAAGCGCGAAAATGTAACAGACAGACAGAAAGAATTACTTTCGCAATTATAATATTAGTACATATAGAAGAAGTATGAAACAAAAACAGATATCTTACAGCTATAGAACAGTAGCATACATTTTCATCATATTTTCACTTCTCTTTTTGTCTAGTACAAATTGAATTGTCGCATTACTGTGAACGTGGCTTTATTTGATTAAAAACGTCATCAAACAAAAATTAAGAATTTAAAGAAACAGTGAAACAGCAAAGGGAACAGTGGTGAACAACCTTAACAACAACCTTTGTGGTTTCCTTAGTGTTATTTTTAAGTTTTTTTGGTAACAATATTTTTAAGTTGGTAAATAAATAAAAATAAAAACAAAAGGGTAAAGAAATAATTAATAATTTTAATTCATTAATAATATTAATTATTTCTTGTCTAATATATCTTATATAGAATCATAAGTTGCGGTCAGAATCACGTGATATATGTAAAGACTTTTATGCCGAGTCGAGACCTTTTTGCTTCTGTTTACACGGTGTGACATGAGGGGTGGATCATCGGTAAATGGGGGGTGGGGGACCTCAGTACCTATCGATTTAACCCCCATGTATGTTCAACGATATTCACTGGTTCAAAAGTTATTTGGATTTTAGTTATAGATTTCATCCTTAACTTCGCAATTGCAGCCAAAATATTGGGTCTGCGACCCTGTCTTTTTTTATTAAGCAAGATGAATTAAGCCTTTGGGGGTACCAAATTGACTCTTAGATTTGTAAAAAACCAAATATAAATATTACAGCAAAATTTCACCCCCCATTTACCGATGATCCACCCCTCATGTTACACCGTGTATAACACACCAGTGATCCATTCTCGACCAACTGAATATCAGAAACAGATAGTCGACGACCTGCTACCAACGAGTTCTCAGCTATTTTGGCCATATCGCCAGAAGGCAACCAGACAACCTCGAAAAATTAGTGGTAATGGGCAAGATAGAGGGGAAAAGACCAAGAGGATGGTCACCAACCCGCTGGTCTGATCAAATTAGGGCAATAACAGGAGTCACTTTGCCTGCAGCCCTGAGACAGGCCGAAGACAGAGTGGTGTGGAAGCGGTTCATCAGCGTCACCGTGAAAGCTTTCCAGGACGGGCACGACCTTCAGGAATGAAGTCTACGACAAAGAAGATATTAACACACATCAGTCTCTCTTTGAAAAATATTTTGTGCAATTGTATTTTCGTTATAAGTTATTGTTATTCAAAATGTAATTATAAATAATTTATTTTATTAATATTATTTTAATTATAAGTATTCAAAAATACTTTGTTTTTGTTTTACAGCAGCAGCAAATAAGTGAATGTCTATGAAACTGTGGGGCTACCACGCTATTTATCACTTAACGTAATTCGTGTAATCACGTTAATTTTAGCGCGGATAACGCGTGTTAAGGACGTTAAACGCGTTAAAATGCGCCTTAACACGCGTCAATCGCGCTAAAATTTCCGTAATAACACTGATAACGCGAGTTACGTTAAGTGTTACGTTAAAATATATAGCGTGGTAGCCCTGAAGGCACTGCGAGTAAGTTTTTATTGGCAGACATACCGATCTACCCTCATTTTCGTAAAGTGTTCGATTATGTCTTTGCTAGCACAAATCTATGATATCTTCTTCTTTGTTGAGAGACACTACGTTGGTGATACCGAGCGGTTTGGGTTCAGCTGACAACCGCGGCCTTTTGGCGATCGTATCATTCTTGTCCTGAAAAGAAACATTGACATTATTATAAATTATTATTATTATAAATAATATATAGCTATAGCAGTCCACTGCTGGACATAGGCCTCACCCAATGAGCGCCATAGCACCCTGTCTTCAGCTTGCCGCATCCAGCATCTACCTGCAGTCTTTCGCAGGTCCTCATCCCACCTGGTCGGAGGGCGTCCCACACTACGTTTACCGAGTAGTGTTCATTACATCAATTAATAAATTACAAATAAAATATAATCATAACACAAACTTACCACAAAAGATATAACATCCATAGGTATCTTGTCCTCCCAATCAATACGATCAGTGCGCAACACCGCCGGCCCCCCTTGCATTACCGACGAATTTTCAATCCCCGAGGGTTTTTTACTCGTTGACGAATACTTTATCACCGTTTTATTAGGAGAGCTATTTCTATTCGCGGGATTTTTACTCACCGAGAGATCGGCAGTATTACCTACTTGTATAACAGGCGGGCTTGTATAATGAATCTTGGGGATCGAGTTTCCGTCATCCTGATTCAGAGTGAAGAAACTTTGTGGTGCTTCCTGCACATTCACACTACCCTGACTTGTACCACCACCAGTGAAAATATGCACTTTCGCAGCATCTTGATGTGATAGCACTCTTAAAACATTTTTGACTTTATTCGGATCTGATACAAAGTCTAAATGCTCACCTACTTGTAAAGCCAATTGCGGTGGACCTAATAAATTCGTAGATTTATTACCGTTGGGTACTAGTTTACCGTTTACTATGTTGGCAGATAGGCTTGGCACGGTCATCATGCCGCTATTAAATAATATTGGATGGAGGATAAACTCTGTAGGTACTAAATTGTTTGTGCTATCTTTAGGAGTAATAACGTTAAGATGGGCAATTTGCTGGGCATTAGGGTCATTTGTTAGTGATATTGGGTCATTCGTTAGTGATATTGGGTCATTCGGTAGTGATATTGGGTCATTTGTAGGGGTTATTTCTGTCTTAATGGTGATGGGGTCTTCTTCATCGTCGTAAATTATTATCGAGCTAATTTCTCCTTCGGTGTTTTGTGTTCTGGAAAGATATAAAAACTAGTCTTTAGTATTTAACCCTTTAACCGCCTACGTCGGATTAATCCGACAAATATTTTCGAGCCCATTTCGCCTGAGTCGTATATTTACGACCAAAATATCACTGCTCGTTTAATCAGCTAAACGAGGTGCAAAACGAAATATCGAGATCGAAAAGTTAAGTATTGCACATCCCTCTTTAATGTAGGTATTAATTTTTCGATTCACTGTGCCGGGCGCTGGGTGCACGCCAGCTGATATGAAGTCGGGCGGTTAAAAGGTTAAATAGCAAAAGAGATTTCTATTTTTTAAATAAAATCTTGTTTTATTACATAAATTTAAATATATACTGTTTGTTAAAAATTAAATACGCCTAAACAATTATGACAATACTACCTATATATATTAGGTAACATACTACATACATATCTAACTCTTAGTTATTACATTATACTTATTTATATATTACATATTTATTACATAAAAAAAAAATTGTTCGCTTCCGCTGTCTGTTCCCTTAGATCTATTTATCATCATCACCAGCCTATAGCAGTCCAATGCTGGACATAGGCATCCCCAATGAGCGCCATAGCCCCTGTCTTCAGCTTGCCGTATCCAGCATCTACCTGCAGTCTTTCGCAGGTTCGTTAGATCTATTAGTATCTACATAGCACCCGTGCGAAGCCGGGGCGGGTCGCTAGTTATTAATATTATTATCAATTAGAAGGTACAAAAAAGTAAAGTGGCAGGTCTTATTTGACCAAATAGATGCGACCGATGATACGCTGGAAGCAGTCGAGTAAAATAATAATTTTAACTTACAGTTCCCAAGATTCGCGGACCCTCGGTGCATCATCAGGCACTACGTACAGATCTCTGGACTCCCCCAATGTAGAAATATGTGTTTGTGGTCCCTGCAACAATGCATATACATGTATCAATAATAAATAAATAAATAATGCTGGACAATCCACACAGCATTATCTAGCCCCATGGTAAGCAGAGCTTGTGTTATGGGTACTAGATAACTGATATACATAATACAATATATTACATAGATAGATATTTTTTATTATACATAGAATACGACCAGGAACAAATATCTGCAGATCGTACACACAATTGTTCCGAGGCGGGAATCGAATCCGCAACCACCTGCGTCGCAGGTGGACCTTCGTCCACCGTGCCACAGAGGTCTTCAATGATATGTAGTAATTGATTATGTAGTTATCCTACTATATAATATTATAAACGCGAAAGTTTGTGAGGATGTTTGTTGCTCATTCACGCAATAACTACTAAATGGATTTTGACGAAACTTCACAATAATATAGCTCACATATCAGAATAACACATAGGCTACAATTCATAAAGATATATTGTATATTATCCAAAATATCTATCACCACGCGGGTGAAACCGCGGGGCGCAGCTAGTTAGTCTTGTGGCCAGTTTTGGCGCATACAAGGTCGCCGCACGCGCAGCCGCCGCCACGCCCTTATTTATTTTATTTTTCCAATCTTACGAAAACTTACAGCTAGATAGAGGTTAGATACAAGAATATTTAACTTAAGGCCAATTAGAATTTACCACAAATAATTTAAAAAAAAAAGCAGCAATTTAGAAAAGATTTACAGACAGTAGACGATTTATATTATTAAGTTAAAAGAAAAAGGTTACACACAAAAAAGATTTTGAAAAAATAAATGAAAACTGACTTCAATTAGCAAAAAAATTATTACCTATCACGAACAGAAACTTTATTTATTTATTTTAATTATCCTATCAGTAGTTATGACGTTAAGAGGTAAGAAACATACATCCAAACTTTCGCATTATTAGATAGTATAAATCAATGTAGCTTCCCTCTGTCTGTCCCTATGTATGCGAAGATCTTTAAAACTACGCAACCGATTTTGATGCCGGTTTTATTAAATAGATACGAGTGATTCAAGAGGAATGTTTATAAACTAATCGAAACATAAATAAAATAAAATAAACTTTATTGTTCCAAAACACTAATTTTAACAGTAGACGACCGATGTGGCGCGGTGGGCGAAGGTCCGCCTGCGACGCAGGAGGTTGCGGGTTCGATTCCCGCCTCGGAACAATTGTGTGTACGATCTGCAGATATTTGTTCCGGGTGTTCTGGTCGTTTTATATGTATAATAAAAATATCTATATATGTAATGTATTGTATTATGTATATCAGTTATCAAGTACCCATAACACAAGCTCTGCTTACCATGGGGGTAGCTAATGCTGTGTGAATTGTCCAGCATTATTTATTTATTTATTTATTAATAAAAGAACTTAAGTATAACTACAATTTTTTTTTTCTAAACATAGCTAACTTATGTTTCCACGAGGGCGCAGCCGCGGGGCGCAGCTAGTTTATAATAACGATACTTGCAGATACAAACATACCATAATCGACACCATCGGCGTATCTTCACTCAATAGAACTACGTTGCTGGCCTCTGGCTGGGTCTGTAAAAGTTTTTAATAAATCAAATGTTTTAAGTATGAATTTTGTTTGTTCTGTAATACCAAAAATTATGACAGAAAACTTTTTGTATTCTTCACTAAGTATTGTTATTCTGTAACTAGACAATATAAGCTATGTTCCTTAATAAACAACGCGTAAGATATTGTTGTTTTTAATACGAAACAAATAAGAAGAAAACTTGTCCATATTCGCATAAAAATGTGTAAAATGCGATTGGCTTTCATTGAATTTTAGGTATGCAAATTGAAAAAAAATCTATCCAGGAACCTAGATAAATACTATTAAAATATAAATCATAAAATATTATAGTTGAAACATGCTTTAATTATAAATTATTTTGGTATTACGTTTGTATGGAGAATTCGTCCTCCACTGGTCTCTAAGTATCTTAACTATAGTAAACAATGTGTACTTACAGACGGTGTGCTGACCACAAGTACTTCAGTTAACAACATTTGAGAACGCGCCCGTTGCTGCACTATCTCAGATTCACACTGCAGTACTGATGTCAGCCATATTTTGTTTTTTGCATCCTACGGAAGAAACATCATTATCTCTCAAAATCAATAAATTCAAAACCTATTGCTGTTCGTTAGTCTCGCTAAAACTTGAGAATGGCTGGGCCGATTTAGCTGATTTTGGTTTTGAAATGTTTGTCGTAGTCCAGGGAAGGTTTAAATGGTGAGAAAATTTCCACACGAGCGAAGCCGCGGGGCGCAGCTAGTCTGTAGATATTTATTCCGGGTGTTCTGGTTGTTATTTATGTATGTATTATAAAAAATATCTATCTATGTAATGTAAATAACAAGCTCTGCTTACCATGGGGCTAGATGATGCTGTGTGGATTGTCCAGTATTATTTATTTATTTATCATCTTCAGCTTGTACATGTTCACTGCTGAACATACCCTAGGCCTCTAGGAATGAACAATCTTCATCAACCTGTAGTTGCAAGACTGCTGGATATAAGCCTCCCCTAATGAGTGCCATAGCGCCTTGTCTTCAACTTGCCGCATCCAACATCTGCCTGCAGTCCTTAGCAGGTTGTCATCCCATCTGGCCAGAGAGCATCCTACACTACATTTGCCGAGTCGAGGTCTGTAATTCAGCTTGCTAATTCTTTGAGCTATGTCTATAGACACCGAGCATAGCTCTTTCCAAGCTCGCTGAGTGACTTTGAACAGGTGTTACCAACTACAGCACACAACTACCGTGAGCGTCCACATCTCAGCTCGGTAGCCTTAAGTCATGTGAATGAACAATACAATACACAGTTTCAAGTATACTGCAACCTAATTCCATTAAATTAAATTCTTCACCATAACTATGTGAGTGTTATTCTATCTTCTATTAATTCTGAATAAGTTACCGAAGTACATGTCCGAATCATTTCATATTTCCTGTGGTTATTCTTAATGGTGTCCATGATATTGATTGCATATGTCGCGAGGGTGGCTGCTTTGCGGTAGCGCAATGCTGCAGCCGCCTGGCGCTCGCAAATGTAGCATGCCATGTGATTCTGTAAGGAAAATACCATTATAGAATAAATTTATTGATGATTGACCCGATGAAGTTGCAAGACCGTGATACCGTATCAGTAGGTACTTAAACTTGCTAAGATCGCATATATATGTAATAGGCAATGGTTATCGATTTATGCTTTATTAAGCCTTGGTTACTTGGTGTTACGTGGAGATTTAAACTTACAGGGTCAGTCAACTTAAACGGTTGGTTTATCGAGGCAGCAAACATCTTCACATAATAAGGGTTCGCTAATCGTCTCTCCTCTGAAGTTCTTAGGCAGACCACACAGTAATTTAGTTTTTTTTCATAAACATTCCTCAGAAACGTTAACAGAAGTGATTCCGTCATTTTTCATCGGTGATGAAGGTGTTGATTACAGTTGCTTTTTAAATTGGTAGATAAAGCAATAAAAGAGTAGAAAATAGCGAAAATTGCTGATGTAAAGGAAAAGAAAATAAATATTCGCATTTACTTGTATTATATTAGAATGGCTATGGTTATTATCCCGAAGGATTTGAAATCAGCTGCATGCCAAAAATCCTAGAAAATAGCCAAAAAATTACATTCTTAACAGAATACTATAACTACGTCAATTCCTGTTTTCTTTTTTTGTCAAACGCGTGCAAAGTTGCGGGCATAAACTAGTTATGAAATAAGGGTGTTTAGGTAACACCGCACGCACGATGATAAGGAGAAAACATGTACAGCCGAATAATTAGTATGACACAAAAATATTAGTAGAAAAGACGTTAGCTGTTGACTTTGATGTAATGGTTTTACACTGCAAACGCACTTTCTATCATTCTGTGTCACTTATTAATTAACGTCGTTTAAACGAAACGCGCTGTTATAAAGAAACATTCATGAAAGACATGCATCATCTTAAACATAATAAATAGGAAAAAGTACACCATCGGAATATTACTCGATATGAGCAAATATCGATTAATTCTTGATGATGACAGTATTTATTTGTTTACTCCGGCTAAATAGCTTTATAGGGTTTTTTTTTTTTTTTCATTGTTTCAGTTTTGTTGTGTTGTGTGTTGTTCCTTGTTGTTTGTTTTGCTCTATCTACTACGCCAGGCAGTCTGGGTCATAGAGTAACTTTTATATTGGGACTGGGTTGGAATAATTATGGACTATAGAATAACGCCACTAAATAAATAAAAATAATCAATCATTTGCAAGTTCAAGAAACGAACTATAAATAATTTGAATCAGCGGAAACCCTATCAATAAGGCTTCCCGCGCGCGGCCGTTGGAATCAAATTCGTATCATTTCGAAAACATTTCGATTCGTTTTTATATAAATGTACCCTATTCACTAGAGAACGCTTACAACTTAGTTTTACCCACTACCAACTCTCTCAACCTGTAAAATGAATGGATCAGATACAGATAGGCTCAAATATGTGTGCATAACCTGCCTCAAAAACACTGAGGAAGTTTATCCAATGTCACTTGAGCTCAAAACGGAGTATTCTAAGCTTATTGAAAGTGTAAGTATTATTCAGTAGGACTATAATTTATACTTCTTTTTAATTTTATTTTCACAATACCCGCAGCTCTCTTAAATATAACTTCTATCGAGCTATCTATCTAATCAGCTGGTAGCACCCATTGCTGAGTATAGGCCTCTTCCTTATCTCGCCACCCCTGGCGGTCCTGTGCCAGTCAGTTCCATTGCTTCCCTACAGCCCGCACAATGTCGTCTGACCATCGGGCAGGTGCTCTGCCTCGACGTTACCCTAAATAAATCATATATAGTAATTTAGTCTATTAATATTAAGTATGACATAATTATTTATATATATTCTGTAAATATATAAAAATGTAAATATCATATATAAAATTCACTTCGGTTTAATTATTTTAATTTATGAATAATCATCATTATACCCAATAACAGGATTAAAGATGACAATATCCAAAATTGTGTACCCAGAGCAATATTATATCATTTTCAAATCTTTATTTCACTCAAGCAAAGCTTCTTTAGACCATAATTTACTAGCTGATGATGATGACAAGTAGCTACATGGCATTTAATCCATTGCGGAGACAATTTTTAGTACATACACTGCCCAGCGTTCATTGAAAATAATGTGTGACACAGTAAGCAGAAGCTAGACAGAAGTGAAAGTTTTGATTCTAAATATTATTAGGTATACTTTGATCCATCAATGGGGCCGGCCATATCTCGCGAAGAACCGTAGGCCTGCTGGGGCAAACGTGTTCTTGAGTGGAGACCACGACTCGGTAAACGTAGTGTAGGATGCCCTCCGACCAGGTGGGATGACGATCTGCGAAGGACTGCAGGTAGATGCTGGATGCGTCAAGCTGAAGACAAGGCGCTATGGCTCTCATTGGGGAGGCCTATGTCCAGTCCAGCTGTGGACTAACAAAGGTTGATGATGACTAAGATCTGATGCTGAACACGGTTACTGTGTATGGGCTGATCAGGGCACGTGTGTATGTATAGTAAAAAAAATCTACTCAGGAGGAACACAACAACTAAATATACCCACATAGGAGATGAGAAGAAATTTAATGAGTTTATAATTTTTTATAACTTGCAGGTAACAGAAGACATAGACATGGTGATCTGCAATATTTGTAGATGGCTATTCCGAAGAACCGTCAGATTCAAACAGCAGTGTCTCAATGCTAGAGACTTGCTGACTAACACATTACAAATGGTAAGACCTCAGGCCAAGTATTATTCGAACCACTAGCTACGCCCAGCGGCTTCGCCGTCGTGGAAATTTATATTTCGAATAGTTTATAACCCTTCTTCTTGAATAACTATCAATTAAAAAAAACCGCAACAAAATCCGTTGCGTAGTTTTAAAGATCTAAGCATACATAGGGACAGACGGACAGCGGGAAGCGACTTTGTTTTATACTATGTAGTGATTACGCAATAACAAAGTCGTTAAGAAGCATCTTCTGTATGACCTGTAGAGATTTATGTACCACATATTCTAAGCTAGATAATGTTGTGTGAATTGTCCAACATTATTTATTTATCACTATTATCGGCATTGCCCTACAGTCACACATTGCGAAATATAGATTTTTTATTTAGCCTGTTTCGTCTCACTGCTGGGCAAATGCCTCCCCCAAATCTTTCCACTCAGTGCGGTCACGTGCGATCTCCCACCAATCTCCGTGGAAGGCGTTAAGGTCGTCTCGCCAGCGCTTTCTTGGCCGACCTCGCCCGCGGCTTCCATCCCAGGGTGTTGCAGCATTAGCCCACCTCTCGGGGTGCATTCGGCTAATGTGCCCCGCCCACTTCCATTTCAGTGTGGCGGTCTTAACTCACATCGACAATATCTGTCAAAGAAATATAGATAATAACTTTATTTATGATAATTATATTCTATATTCTATTCTCTTCTATTATATACATATATAATATTAGTATTCTTAAAATCACCATAATATTGTTGGATATTGTAATAAACAAAATAAGAAATTTCCGCATCTTTAAAGAAAACTTAAAACAAACTGGACATATCTGCAGTCTGCATATTGTTTGTTATTTTCAACAGACCTAACCTGATTATCATATTTTTTCTTACAGAACCTAAAACCCAGCCTGATTCTACAACTAACATGCACTCCGAACTTAAAACCGACTGTAGTAGAAGTCCACTCCTACCCAACTACCAATATAGAGGAATGGGACTATAAAAACGGACCAACTAATTCACCATACAAACATGATTATGACGTTGACAGCACAGAGATGAACGACGATGATGATGTACCTTTAGTACTCCTCAGTAAGTCTAAAGATGAGAAACAGAATAGGAAACGAAGAAAATCGAAGAAGGATTTTGTAAGTTACTTTCACTTCCAAATTGAAATTCAAATTTGGTCTTGACTTACCGATATAATATCTATGAAGGCGTTTTTCAATATATTTTATCGGTAAAGCGGGAAGGACACTTCCCGCTTGACCCACCTCACTCCTGGAATTGCATAATAGGTATCTATGTAATATATCGTATTTAGTAGGTAGTGTAGGTAGTCTTATTTTTGACGACCGATGTGGCGCGGTGGGCGAAGGTCCGCCTGCGACGCAAGAGGTTGCGGTTTCGATTCCCGCCTCGGAACAATTGTGTGTACGATCTGCAGATATTTGTTCCGGGTGTTCTGGTCGTTTTCTATGTATAATAAAAAATATCTATCTATTTAATGTATTGTATTATGTATATCAGTTATCTAGTACCCATAACACAAGCTCTGCTTACCATGGGGCTAGATAATGCTGTGTGAATTGTCCAGCATTATTTATTTATTTCTTAACCCTTAGTTACTCGCGCATTAAAACATACATAAGTACTCGCGTGGCGTGCTTTCCAACCCAATTTTAGAATTAGAAAAAAACTACAAAATCAGACTTTTATTTATGATTAAGATTTAAAAATCGTTGTTAATTCGAAACTCCAATAACTAGAGACGATCAAACAGTCGCTGGGGTGTTAAGTGTTAACACCCCACGCGAGTAATTAAGGGTTAATATCACCTATTTGTGTCACTTACCCCCATGATAAACTACTTTATTTCCCGTTTGTTATTCTATGCCTGTACTTTGTATCTGTGTCCAAATAAATGTTTTTCTATTCTATTCTATAAGTATATGTACTAAAATATCGGTATTTTCAATAAGTATCGGTATAATTACCGATATTATGCGGGTTAAATATCGGTATCAACAAAGTTGGCAAGCACGCGCGCGCGTCCGCCCCTCCCTATTCGGCACGCTAGCATTGGAGAGTTGGCAACGTCACGAGAACCGCTTTGAGTACCGGTACTTTTGGAAAAGTATCGGTACTTGAATGTAAATGAAAATAGCATAATTACCGCTATAGTACCGATATTATTGGTACCGGTAGCAAGCCCTGCCCATAACACAAGCTCTGCTTAGCTTGGTGCTAGAGGATGCTGTGTGCAGCATTATTTATTTTACTATTTATCCTCAATGGGCATTAGACTTGTTGAGAAACATGTTCACTAAAACACTGTAGGTCACAAAACAAGACCTAAATAAAAACTTGTTTCAGAAAACCGTCAAAATAAAGCTGAAGTCGGAAAAGAAGACCAGTAAAGTTTCATCAAAATCAAAAAAAGCGAAGATATTGAGAGACGGATTCTCATCAAGAATGGTGCAGGAGACTGATGAATACGTCGTTATTAAGCTGACTAGAGAACAGGTTAGTGTACGGATTGCTTGGTGTGTAGTGAACAAGTGAGTGCTAAATAAATAAAACCGGCCAAGTGTGAGTCTCGCACACGAAGGCTTCCGTACCATTATCTTGAGCGATAACACCGCCAATTGTTGCTGTACATAGTTTCGTATTTAAGGCGAAATAAGTTCGCTTTTTCGAGACACGGACGAACGAAAACCGCGCGGGGAAGGCGAGAAAGGGAGGCAAGAGCGGTAGAATGACAGGCCCGAGCGCATTTTTTTTATTAAATAAATAAATAATGCTGAACAATTCACACAGCATTATCTAGCCCCATGGTAAGCAGAGCTTGTATTATGGGTACTAGATAACTGATATACATAATACAATACATTACATAGATAGATATTTTTTATTATACATAGAAAACGACAAGAACACCGTAACAAATATCTGCAGATCGTACACACAATTGTTCCCAGGCGGGAATCGAACCCGCAACCTCCTGCGTCGCAGGCGGACCTTCGCCCACCGCGCCATAGAGGTCGTCTGATTTAAGGGGGCCTAAATAACGCCGCTGATGTTAAAAGTTCCACAAATTTCAGGTAGTAGAAGAAATGCAGGAGCGATCCAAAACAGACGCGTACCTGCAGTCTCCTTTCAAGTGTGAGGACTGTGTGAAAGGATTCAACTTTCAAGATGTACTGAGCGCGCATAGGGAGAAACATACCATGGTAACTAATTAAAACTTGTAAGAAATTCAATAAAGTCCCAGAAAAAATCGACTTCGAGGTCTCAAGCCTGTTCCTAATCTCCTTCACAGTACAATTTTACTTTATAAATAATGCTGGACCGTAGTGCTGGACAATCACAGCATTATTTAGCCCTATGGTAAGCATAGCTTGTGTTATGGGTACTAGATAACTGATATACATAATACAATACATTACATAGATAGATATTTTTTATTATACATAGAAAACGAACGGAACACCCGGAACAAATATCTGCAGATCGTACACACAATTGTTCCGAGACGGGAATCGAAACCGCAACCTCCTGCGTCGCAGGCGGACCTTCGTCCACCGCGCCACATCGGTCGTCATTTATTTGAAACTAGTATAGTACTAAAATTAATAACAAAGTGAACTTAATCCTAAAAAGAATTCTGCATATATGCATCCTACTAATATTATAAACGTCAAAGTTTGTAAGTATGGATGGATGGATGTTTGTACTCTTTCATGTAAAAACTACTCAATGGATTTTAATGAAACTTCACAATAATATAGCTTATACATCAGAATAACACATAGGCTACAATTTTTAAAGATATAGTATATTATCCAAAATATCTATCAACACGTGGGTGAAACCGCGGGGCGCAGCTAGTAAATAATAAAATAGGACAAAATATTAAATTTTAACCAATTTTCCATTCTTCACTGTGCTCTTTTTCTATCCATTCCTTTCGTGCCTATATCCAGCAGTGGACGTGTATGGGCTGATATGATGATGTTCACTGCAACGGCAAAAAAAAAACGTATGCAGGTTTAGTAGTCATTATGTTTGTTTGTCCGTAGGAAAACGGAACCTTCAAATGCGATATGTGTACACAATATTGCCGCAGCGCAGTCTCTCTCAGAGGGCATATTAAATCGCACACCACTAGGTAAGCACTAACTTTAATATTATAGACTTAGGCAGTTGTCTCACCGGCAACGATGAACGAGTAGCGAGCAGAGCTAGAATGCAGAAACGAGTCGGCGTGAAGCGGGGAGCAACGTGCGTAGTTCTGTGATAGTTGTGTAGCTCGGTTATAAGCGAGTGTGCGAGTGAGACGAGCGATTACTCGCATCACTCGCTCGCGGCGGCCAAACGACAGTCCTGCGCTAACCTGCATTGTAGAGAAACTACCGCTGGTTGCTCTCTCGGCGTGAGTTCTGATCGCTGAGCGAGTGTTATTTTCCTGGCTCTCGTCGCCCAGCGACAAACTAGTGAAGCGAGTCCTCGCCGGCAGTGTGAACAGTCAGCGATGAACTATTTGTATATGCATCTCTTTTGTTTACACGGAATGTATATCTATTGTACGTTTCTTGAGCGAGGAAATAGACGATAGTTAGTCGTTTTCTCGCCGGCGGTGGGACAACTGCCTTAGCCTAACGATGGCAGATCACAGTGCCCTTAATTTTATGTTTGAACATCCCTGTAATACCCGTGGCTCACAAATAAATAAATTAACTATGAACGAAAGACTGTTGTGATTTCGCACACTTTTTGGGGGTTTTTATGTCGCGTACAGACTTACGAACATGCAATGTATCACGGAATGAAAGAATTTATAAATTGTAGCAGCCACACAATTAATAATAAATAATGCTGGATAATTCACACAGCATTATCTAGCCCCATGGTAAGCAGAGCTTGTGTTATGGGTACTAGATAACTGATATACATAATACAATATATTACATAGACAAATATTTTTTATTATACATAGAAAACGACCAGAACACCCGGAACAAATATCAGCAGATCGTACACACAATTTTTCCGTGGCGGGAATCGAACCCGCAACCTTCTGCGTCGCAGGCGGACCTTCGCCCACCGCGCCACATCGGTCGTCTACATAATATAAATAAATAATGCTAGACAATTCACACAGCATCATCTAGCCTCAAGCGTAACTTGTGTTATGGGCGACTGATATACTTAATACAATATATAATTATTATTTCTTCGATTCCAGGTACAAATGCAAGTTGTGTGAGTGTGTCCGTCTGTCGCGACAACACCTGTTAGAGCACTACGCTATAACTCACACGCGACAGCCTGTCACTTACACCTGTAACACATGCCCCTTCAAGACCGAGTAAGTCTTTACTAATATAATAAAGAGGAAAGGTTTGATTTTTTGTTTGTAATGAATAGGCTCCGAAACTACTGGACCGATTAGAAAAATTCTTTCATCGTTGGGAAGCTACACTATCCCCGGTGAACATAGGCTGTATTATATTTTAAAAAAAGTTAGGGATCCGTACTGAAACTGTGCGAATCCGGGAAGGTCCGCTAGTCTATAATAAATACTGATATATAGGTGTGTCACTGGGGTAAACGTGTTCTTGAGTAGAGACCGCTCGACAAACGTAGTGTAGGACGCCCTCCGGCCAGGTGGGATGATGACCTGCGAAGGATTGCGGGCAGATGCTGGATACGTCAAGCTGAAGACAGGCCGCTATGGTGCTCATTAGGGGAGGCTTATGTCAAGCAGTGGTCTAACATAGGCTGATGATGATTATAGGTGTGTTAGTCCACAGCTGGAACTGCCTCCTCCAAACAAGGGGGGTTTTGGCCATAATCATGACACTTTAGCAAACGGTTTGGTAATCGCAGTAGAGGTGTTAAAAATACACAAAAGGAAACTGAAGCCTTGGCTCTGAGAGAGTCTATTAGTTGGCTCTTACGATATCCACAGGCTGCGTTGGGTGGGTCGATTCTAACGCCATGACAGCCACTGACTGCCACCATGACTCAATAAACTGACATAAACGCGCCGTCTACGGCCTATACTAGTCCACTGCTGGAAAGAAATATTCCCTGATAATCAGATAAATAGTGACTTTTATCAATAGGGGGGGGGGGGGGGGGGGGGTAAATCCATTAATTCCTACGCTAGTGTTGGAAATCGTAGTTTATTGGTTGATATGTTTGTTACTCCTTTCCGTTCAAATGACTGAACCTCGGGCTGAACGTATCGGCATGAAATGTACAGCAAAAGTCTGTGCGAGACTTTTACTTACTTTACTTAAGTAAACTATTGTGAAAACTTTTTATTATGTTCTAGAAAGAGAACGGTGATGCAGCGGCATGTGAAGAGTCACGCAGCATCGGAGCCGCACGCGTGCGAGCAGTGCGGCAATATGTTTAAGAGCATCGACTCGCTGCGGATACATACTATGTAAGTTTTGTTGTTTTTATTATGTTTTAGAAAGAGAACTGAAACATAAAAGCATAGAAATAATAGGTACCTATATCAGAACGCATAGCCGTACTCAACTCCTCACGAAGAGAAATGGTCCATAATACAGACTTACCCACCAACAAGAACAGTGAAGCCACGCCGACATTGAATCATTCTACACTAAGCTGAACAACGTCATCCAAGAAAACACCTTTAGTAACCTTGTAGTCATGGGGGACTTCAATGCTCAAATCGGAACTAGGAGACAGGGTGAAGAAAGAATATAGTGGAAGGTTGGAGGAGGCCTTTGCCAAAAAAGGGCGAACTAATATAGATGTAGTTTAAGAAATAGTATTTAACACTTTGACTGCTGAAATCACACGGTATGTGTTTTCTACAAGTGACTAATATGCGTAAATCCACACTAGCGCAGCGGCTGAGAAAATACAGATCTTTGTGACTCAGCACAGCCGTAATATTTTTCGAACGAAACGCATGTGCGGCGCAACACAACCGCTGTGTAGAGCGGCAGCACGAATGGCTTAGGTTAAAAGAAAGATCGCAGTCGTCGAAAAAAAATAACAGTCAGAGTGTTAAGTAAAACCATGTATTAATATTTTCTGAATAAAAGCTTATTCATTCTATGAATGAAATGAGATAGAGAACGATGATGCAGCGGCATGGAAACGTAAAAAGGTATTTCTATATAATATAGCTTACTAGCTGCGTCCCGCGGCTATGCCCGCGTGGAAATCTATGTGTGGAATGGTTTATAAACCTTCCTGATACTCTATCTATTAAAAAGTACCGCATCAAAATCCGTTGCATAGTTTTAAAGATCTAAGCATACATAGGGACAGACAGACAGCGGTAAGCGACTTTGTTTTATAATAAACAAGCTGCGCCCCGCGGCTTCGACCCCGTGGAAATCTATGTGTCAATCAAATCTACGTGTATCCTATGTTAGACTCCTGGTTCTAAGCTACATCTCCACCAATTTTCAGCTAAATCGGTCCAGCCGTTCTCGAGTTATAAGTGTTGTAACAAACACGACTTTCTTTTATATATATAGATTATGTAGAGTGTATGTACTCAACTGATTTATTTTCTTGTTTCAGGCGTCACGACAAGTCTCCCCGGCTGGCGTGCGCGACGTGCGGCGCGCGCTTCGTGCACCGCGCTCTGCTGCGCCGGCACGAGGCCGCCGCGCACGGCGCCAGGGAACACTACTGTGTCGAGTGTGATCTGCATTATAACTCTAGTGTAAGTGTACATCTACCTTTAGTGTCAAAGCCCCAGCCCCCTGCATATATACAGCACCGCTTCATAGCCCACATAATGTAGCGTTGTATGTAGCGGTGCTGTATATATATGCTATGTCCTTTAGGCCATGGCTGCATTGCAAGATGGTAGGTCGGCAACCACCTACAGCTATCTGGTAGCTAGGCTGGCGGTTGGTTTGAAAAAATGTTTAGTCACATTCGACAGTTAAGCACGTGTCTTGGAGTTGAAAATACGAAAAAAGAAGACTCTTTACTGTGTCGGTAGACTACTGAGAGAGAGCGTGTTGATAGGATGTGTCGAGTCGATGTTATTATTTTTATTTATTTATATGGAAGACAAACAGCTTATAATACTTACATAAGTAGAAAGAAACAGTGGTGGTATAACTGGGGCTTAAGAGTTTTCACTTGGACATAGACATTCATTTATTTCCTGCTGCAGTAGATAAAACAACTTGACTCAGAGAAAAAAAAATATAGCGCAAAATTTTGTGATTATACGAACGGTAATTTTGGTTACAGGAGAGCTTAAGACTTCATTTTAAAAAGGCGAAGAAACATCGAGATTCGTCTGCCTACAAGTAAGTTTTGTTATAAATAACCTACAACTGACTACAGCAAGGCTACCACGCTATTTAGCACATAACGTTACGCAGATTATCAGCGTTATTACGCTTTTTAATTTCGCGAAATTAAATGGGGTGTTAACGAGTCGGCGTGAATAACGCCTTAGCACATAACGTTACACACGTTACGTTACTTTATGTGCTAAATAGCGTGGTAGCGTTGCCTTTAAAAGATCGCCAATCATTATAATCTCAAACCTTTGACATTGTCTAGCATTCTTTATGCTTTTTTTTTGCAGTATGTTATGTTTGTTTTATTCATTTACAGGCACGAATGCCAACACTGCAACCAACGTTTCTTCACTACAGCCTCGCTCTCCGCTCACCTTGCCTCCGCACACGGCTCGGGTCGAGCACACGCCTGCAGTTTGTGTCGGCGACTGTACGCTAGTCGGGATGCGTTGCGAGCGCACACATGGCGAGTGCATAGGACTGACAAACAGACGTGAGTGTAGTGAGCTAATGAATGACAAATAGACGCTGTATACCACGCTATTTAACACATAACTGTATGCGCGTTACCAGCGGTATTACTATAATTTTGGTTTTTTTAACACGCGTTATTCGCGCGAAAATTTGCGTAATATCTCTGATAACGCGCGTTATGTGTTAAATAGCGTGGTGGAGTCTGTAGAAAGAGAAGAATTGAGGGCGCGCGTGTGCAAATGTACTATTTTTGTTGCGTTAATGTTAGTTTACCGTTTCGCCACGAGACTTCTCTTTTTGCACAGACTCGCCTTGCTGGTATACAAGTGCGGGATGGTTGACAAATAGGCGCTAGTAACAAGTGTGATATGGTTGACAAATAGACGTAAGTATACTATTGCATCGGACTGACGAACAGATGTAATTATGTCGAATCGATCCTGCGCTGCGTGGAGGATCAATTCGATGGCAACGTAGCTACCAATGTGGGCTCGAGCGAGACGAGTTTGAGTTATAAATGGCTATAATTTGGTTCGTCATAGGAATTTTCATGGCAGCGTATTGTTGTTTAATATATTTTTTTCCTTTTCAGACCCAAAGAAAGCTGATGCTGTTGAAGCCTTAACGTTATTTTTTACTCTGATATTTAAGTAATCATGGATGTGTTGTGCAGAAATAATTTTAATAAATAAAAGTCATGAATTAGTATGTTTTATTCAAAAATAAATTATTTATTATTTTATTTCTTTATGTGGACAATATAGCTATTATTATTTACAGTCTAATAATGCACGACTTCTATGCACCAAGAATACATCGAATAAAAGTCATAACGAGATATTTACTATAGTGAAACCGCTGTACCGCTCCTTAGGAAAGTGCGGCGAGGTGAGGGGCGAGGAAAAAAGAGCAAGAGTACGCGTTGACGGCAGACTGATGGATGGAGCGGCCGATATTTTCCCCCCCCCCCCCCCCCCCCACATGTTACACTTGATGTCGTTAAATACTATAAATTTTAAAAGTTAATGTGAAAAACATAAAAAAAAACCTTTGTTTCTAATGCCGAAAGGCTTACAGTATATAAGCGCATTCAAAACCTATTCACAAAGTACAATTTCCGAATAATACATGGCGTATTAGTAGATATCGACATTATTATATTCGACGACCGATGTGGCGCGGTAGGCGAAGGTCCGCCTGCAACGCAGGAGGTTGCGGGCTCGATTCCCGCCTCGGAACAATTGTGTGTACGATCTGCAGATATTTGTTCCGAGTGTTCTGGTCGTTTTATATGTATAATAAAAAATATCTATCTATGTAATGTATTGTATTATGTATATCAGTTATCTAGTACCCATAACACAAGCTCTGCTTACCATGGCGCTAGATAATGATGTGTGAATTGTCCAGCATTATTTATTTATTTATTTATATCTTAAGAAAATAGCTGAAGAGAAGATTAGAATAAGAATATTTAAGGTTGATGCTATACATAAGCCTTCACACTCGGGGTAATCTTTAAGAATATTTATTATGATTAAATTTCTTAAGGAATATTCATTTTAAAATTACAAGTAGTCTCAAACCAATTGAATTGAATAAGGCCTAAATACTAACAAATTGGTTTTAGTCATACTAATAATTTGTTTAATACTTATATTCTAGCACCGAAATTATTATGACAGACGTACTTAATTATATATTTTTACAGTGTTTATTAACATATGATCTGCGATTTAGTAAATAACAGTGTGATAAACTTAAAACTAAATAAATTTGATTGACATGTTCCGGAAGTTTCAAAAATAAATTTGTTTTATTTCTCCAGTTGCCATATGCATGTAGCAAACTGCTGACTTAAAGCTCGGCGTACATTAATCCAACGCCGCGCCATCCTACCGCGCAGAGCAAGAAGAAAACACGACAAATATCGGAACCTTCATGGTACGAAACTTGTCGCGCTTTTTGTACTACAACACCTCTAAATATTGTACATACTTAACTAATTATTTGGAATGTATCTCTATGGACAAAAATGTTCATTCTAATACGGGCTTAAATTCGTTATCTTCAAGTTATTGCTAGATAGCTCTGGATCTTAAGATATATTTTATAGTGAGGTAAGATATATTTTAGAGTGAGTGATAAAATTAATTCCCACAAGCTTCAAATGAGTGCCCGTAGAGTTGAGTGTTATTTTGCATTATTGCATCAATCATAATGTACCGAGTTAAAGTCCATATTAGAATGCACATGTTTGTGCTGTTCAACAGTAGTGCTTTCCAGGTGTACGACAAAGCTTAAGTAAAGTAATTATTTGACATATTATTTGTTTTTTAGTATTCTTGTTATGTTCTTATTTAGTCGTAGATAACCTGTGGTACACCCCCTGCCTTTTCTTAAATTCATATAATTCTTTCAATCCTGTTGCCTGGAAGAGATCGCTTCTAAGCGATAAGGCCGCCCATTGTACATGTCGCATACAATGTATTTTTGTAATTATTTATTTGATTATGGTTATGAATTTTTGTATTGTATTGTAATTAAGACCCAAGTGAGGGTAGACGGTTTAGCCCCGCCTAACCTCTGTTAACCATCGTCATTCCCTCATACACTTTCTTCTCTCCGTCACGATAAGGTTCTTCAGTGCACCGGCCACAACAAATCTGGAAATAAAATAAATCATATTTTCTAATTACTTCACTTCACTTCACGGGATTTGGCAATATGGGTCTACCATAGACTATAATAATTAATATGTTGTAGGGTTTCACATAGTAATTTATTCGTTATGTAAGAAAATACACGCGTGTCGACCGAATACGTGATCCCGACTGCCTGAGTGAGTGAGTGACGACATGAATGAAAGGTAAGATAGGCAGGGATCCCAACAATTAATCGTTATAAACTTATGCTTCGTGTGTGCATCCTACAATGTAGTTTTTGTTTTGTTGTTGTGTTATATTTTTAGATTTATAGATATATTTAAGGGTTATTTGTAATCAAGCTTCAACCGGGGCCTGTCTGAAAATCAGCGCCGCTACTAACTTAGGCTTGTAGCGGCATAATGCCGAGACGAGAGAGTTTTGGCCCCATAAGTAACACGTTTTTGTTCTTATCTGTGTGTCTTATCTATTTCCTTGTAATTTTTTCTTATTTTTATATTTTCTTACTATGTAATGTGTCGTGTATTTAATGTGAATAAAAAAAGAATAAAGAATAAAAGAATTTATTTATATCCACACACACACACACAATGTTAAACAGAGTTACAAAAAAAGGAAAAGAAACATAAATACAGAAAAACATAAGTAATAGAGTAAGAAAAAAACTGGTCTTTCCCTATGTGTGCTGCTAATAAGGTCCCGTCTCAGCTCGTTGTCATTATCGACCGAGGACGATCGTGACACTGGTTATGTATGGTGTCAAATAATTTTTCTTTCTTTCTTTTAATTATGCTGGTTCAATAAAAAGGTTCTCGAATGGCAGCCGCGATGCAACGCGGAACTTCTACCCCAGCCAATATCTAAGTATGTATGTATTTATTTTAAGGCGTTATTGTCCCACTGCTGGGCAAAGGCCTCCCTTTTCTCCTTCCACTCCTCGCGATCCAATATAAAGTAGCATATATGTATGGCAATTTTCTTTTATGTATGGCTAATGCATCTACTACCCAGACTTATGACTTATAATTAGGCAAGGCAGCCTTTTCACTCTTATTAGTATAAATTTGTTTAGCGTTAAATTAATGTTTTAGCTTTTAGCAACCCTGTTGAACAAAAAGTTTTTATATTTTGATTGTTTATTTATTTATAGATAGACTAGCTGCGCCCCGCGGAAATCTATGTGTCAAATGGTTTATAAACCTTCCTTCTTGAATCTATTGAATCTATTGAAAAAAAAACCGCATTAAAATCTGTTGTGTAGAAGATCTAAGCATACATAGGGACAGACGAAAGCGACTATGTTTTATACTATCTATGTAGTGATATATTTTTCTAAGTAGATATTATTATCTCACCTAAGCTCATGGAACTTTTGCACCGACAAGCGGTAAGTCTGCGTTCCCGTGGTCAACACTAGTGTGAGGACAATATGTGTGTCGCGACGTAGAACCTCCTTGCTGCGCTCAGGTGGCATGTCGTCAGCATGGAGGTTTGATTGGCTGAAAACAGGTGAATGCGATAGTTTGCATGGAATTCGAACAGAAATTCGTAGATTTAGATAAAGACCTGCCGTGGAATTAGTTTAAAATAACCCATCCTATAATTAACATTTGAAAGCCGTTTCAATGACATTTTTTTTTAACTTACGCGATGGTAACACATAATTTATGCACTTTTTAACGGGTATTTATCACGTTTCAACAGGTTTACACATTGTCATGGTCACGGCATGGCTGGCGTACTGGTGTTACCGCCTCTGGGTAGCGGGGGCAAGTTTATTTGAATCTACCCTTACTTGGTTTTCGAACCTAGGCATGTCACTCTGACGACACACAACACTATAGTTTGACCGAAACCGCTGTACCGCTCCTTAGGAAAGCGCGGCGAGGTGGGGGGCGAGGAAAAAAGAGCAAGAGTTGACGGCAGACTGATGGATCGGAGCGGCCGATATTTCCCCCCCCATCTCGCCGCTCGCATACCTCAGGCGCGGTACAGCGGTTTCGGTCAAACTACAATAGTGCCCGCGACTAGCAGTGTGCGCGTGTGGTTTGAATGACATAAGAAGCTCTTTATTAAATTCGCATTTTTTTTGCAGAAAAACTGCAAATTACGAAAGTCATTCAAAGGGCTCTCAGTTTATCACCGTAGGTACACATGTAACACTTGATGTCGTTATAAATACTATAAACTTTAAAAGATAAATTACATTTTTATTCTATCACACACTAACTTTTGACAAAGGTGTTTCCTTTGTTAAAAAAATGCTTTCCACAGGGCATTGTGCAAAGAAAAGCATCTTTAAAAATTCAAATAAATTCATTTATAATATCTCAAAACTCAATATAGGATGGATGGTTTTAGCGTTCTAGGTAACAAAGATTCTTTCTTACCCGAGTGATAGGTCAATTTTCCAAGATAAGCTGACTAAGGCGGGTTTAACCCTTAAATGTGTAGGCACGTTCTCATAAATCTTCTCTGTACACAGTAGAGAAGCAAGCTCTGTCGTACATTCAGGGGAAAATCTGCAAGAGGAAAAATTAGGTATGCAGAGTTTTTGTTAATACCAGAAAACTAGATGCTATACTTGCATGATGTGTGAGTGGCCGCCACCGGCTACACGTATGCGGCGCGGCGCGTCTATACAAAATATATTAAAAAGTATGTTAAGTGGCTGTCGCTGGCCACCAGTGGCTGTGGTCGGTGGCTCGTTTGCGCGGAGCCTAAGCTCCATGGCAACAAAGTCAAACTCAAAATATTTTATTTCTTTAGGTTTACAAAATAAGCACTTAGACAAGTCATACTTTAGACCATAAATTATTATCAAATACGATTATTTTACTGTTCACTTCAATTTTTTGTCCACTAGTGGAAGAAGTGAAAAAGAACCCACTAACACATCCCACATGATCTCGCGAAACTTACTGAACCCTTCGAGGATATTGTAATAATTACCTCAGTCCCTCAACAAAGCTCTTAACATCCTCCGGCACCCACGGCTCTTTGCAGCCAGACCTCTGCCGTACCATGTGTCTGACCACTGCTCGGACGGCAGAGAACTTGTCTGCGTTCATTAGGCTTGAGACTCTGCTGTCTGGGTTGCCTTCAATCTCTTTGAGAGCCACTGGGGACAAATATTAATTATTTAAATGAGTATTTATAATCCCAATTCTATAAATAGATACCCAATTTTAATAGTAAAGGTCTATGAATCTCCAGTCTCTTTCTATAAATAAATAATGTATTTCCATAAAATTTTACGTGTCTAAGTGCTTATTTTATAAGCCTAAATAAATAAAACAATTTGAATTTTGAAATAGTAAATAATGAATGGTGCACATCATCATTTAGCCTCAAGCAGCAATTCTTATTCATACATAATTAGATTATTTTTATTATACATAAAAAAAACTAGGAACACCCGGAACAAATTTGTGCAGATCGTACAAATAAGTCTAATAGGTAGGCAGGCTTATAGGCAGGTATAACGACAATTAAATCAAGTAGAACGCCCCCCATGGAAATAAAAACATGGTTTTCGGCGCAGAGTAGTTATTCTAAGGTTTTCGGTTTCTACACCAGTATTTGTACACAGTTGTAGGTAGGTGTGTAATCTAAGTTATGATTGACCAAATAGTTTTCGGGCATGCTACTGCGATAATAATATTATTACGATATTTTATAAGCTATTGAAGAATAGAAAAAGACTTACAAACAACGAATGGTTTTATCTCTTTCCGTTGAATTTCTGGTGTTACATAAATCACAGCATTCCATTGGGATGGGTTTTCTGTAAGTAATTCTAGCTGTTGCGACATTTTCACTGTGAAAGAACTTAAATGATGAACGCAAAACCGAATGAAAACACCAGACAAAAACCAAAACAAAACAGAGGCCTAGAGGCCAGCTGACAATTTCGTCAAAAATGCGGGATACCAACTCACAAAGAAAAACATTCCCATTTAAAAAAACCTCTCAAGTCTTCACCTCATCAGTGCTGTATTAGCTGACTACGGCTTGTCGGAAATTGCCGGTTTTTATTAAAACATCGACCAACCAACGTCGACTAAAATCGGAAACCAGAAAGTACTTACAACACTAATAAAAAGTCTGTCTGATTTATTTTTATTCTGTGACTTTGTTTTGAGCGTCCTCCGCCGCAAAATTCTGATTTCACCACGATATTTCTCTTAGAATTAACAAAAAATCCATTGCATTGTATCCACGTCTACGTAGTGAAATTGCGGTAACTAGATATGGCTGTTGTGCAAGGAGCGAACAAACCATGGCCGGTACGGCCTGGCGTTCAACACCAGAACAGCCAAAACAACCTGACAATAGATCGGTCCATAAACCTTTACCCGCTGACAAATTACACGTTCGGGACTAAAGAGCCGCTTTTTGAGAAGGACGCGTCGGTTCCCGCGCGCTTTCAGCGGATGCGGGAGGAGTTTCACAAAATTGGAATGAGGAGGTGAGGTTACATGGATTTGTTACTATTAGCTGTTCCCATACTGTTGTGTTGAGTTACTGTTTTTGCTGCTTTGCTAAATTCTCCCCCTGGTATAACATAGGCCACAGAACTCGGCAAGCACCATTTGAGCAGAACTTAGAATAATTAATACACAAGCATAAGTTCTATATGAATTAAATTGCATAGCCACTCTGCCACTGAGCTAAGGTATGAGCAAAAGTCTATTATCATATTATCATCATCAAAGGCAGTCAATAATCGTCATCATAATAAAATTAAAATTTCTTTATTAAGTTCAAAAAAATAAGTGAATATTATGTGTTTGTAGATCAGTGGAAGGAGTCCTATTAGTCCACGAGCATGGGTTGCCACATGTGCTGCTGCTTCAGCTCGGCACAGCATTCTTCAAGCTGCCAGGCGGAGAGCTCAACCCGGGAGAGGTAATATTAATGATTGTACATCAGTGGAAGGAGTTGTGGTGTATTAACACTTTGACTGCTGAAATCACACGGTATGTGTTTTCTACAAGTGACTAATATGCATAAATCCACACTAGCGCAGCGGCTGAGAAAATACAGATCTTTGTGACTCAGCACAGCCGTAATATTTTTCGAACGAAACGCATGTGCGGTGCAACACAACCGCTGTGTAGAGTGGCAGCTCGAATTTTTTAGGCTAAAATAAGATTGCAGTTGTAGTAAAAAAAATTGCAGTCAAAGTGTTAAATACCTACCCATGTGTACTCATAATAAATAATAAGATATTTATATGGGTACTTGGATATAATATGCTGATGGCAACTATCCACTATCTTCAGTCTTGATTTACCAAGTAAGTCCATAACAGAAGGCTTACTGGTTTATAGATTTATAGATACATTCAAAAATATATCCCATTATTAATTATCTATATATATAAAAGAAAGTCGTGTTTGTTACAACACTTATAACTCGAGAACGGCTGAACCGATTTAGCTAAAAATTGTTGGAGAGGTAGCTTAGAACCAGGAGTCTAACATAGGATACTTTTTATCATTTAATTTTAACCATTTGGACATATGGATTTCCACGGGGGCGAAGCCGCGGGGCGCAGCTAGTTATAATAAACTATAATCCAGAGATGGTTTGTCTGGTAATAATGTAAGCAGCAAAATTGCCAAAGTACCATTGAATCAAAGTTAGTTTTGTCAAGGGTTTTTAGAAACTGTTTTACGATTTGCAACATATTACTATTCCTGCAATTTTATTTCCCTTACAATGCAAAAGAAATTTAAAAAAGAAAATAAATTGTTGAGTTATTCAGGTGCTTTTTAATAATAATAAAAACCATTTTTTGCCCATAAAATTCTTAATAAATATAAAACAAAATGACCTAAATGATGCCTAAACGTTTTTTGGAAATAAACTTTTTGTTTTTGTATTTGTATTTTCAACCAATATACCTATATACCTTATATATATAAATAAATAAATAAATAATGCTGGACAATTCACACAGCATTATCTAGCCCCATGGTAAGCAGAGCTTGTGTTATGGGTACTAGATAACTGATATACATAATACAATACATTACATAGATAGATATTTTTTATTATACATAGAAAACGACCAGAACACCCGAAACAAATATCTGCAGATCGTACACACATTTGTTCCGAGGCGGGAATCGAACCCGCAACCTCCTGCGTCGCAGGTGGACCTTCGCCCACCGCGCCACATCGGTCGTCAAATATATAGGTAGGTCAAAGGTATATATATATTCCTTTGACCTACCTACAGGCTAATAACCCGTAGAGACGCGCATGATGCTGCAGGCAGTAACTAAATACTAAGGCTAGTTTTATAGTCACGCCGCTGGACGCGCCGCTGGGCAGCGCGCTGTTAACGTTTACTGAACGGCGGCGCTGCAGCGCGCGCGCGACTTTGAAACGCAACTACTACCCCCCATACATCTCCAACGGCGCTGTCGAAACGCGTAACAATAAAACCAGCCTAAATAAACATTGTAAGTTGCTGGTACAATGGTTGACAATGACTTGTTACTTCCAGGACGAGATCGAAGGCCTGAAGAGGCTGTTGACAGAGACCCTCGGCCGACAGGACGGCGTCAAGCAGGAATGGCTCATAGAAGACACCATCGGTAAGTCACGCAACACTAGCAACGTTAACGCATTCATTGCCCAGGCTCGGCGATATTGTTCCTTCTGGGCTAGTGGAGTGGACTGTATCTTCTATAAGGAATTAGAAATGAGAAAACTGACCACATGGAGAACGTGCAAGGACGTACGGGGTCGCGGATAGAGTTCGGGCGACAATAAACACTGATACTACTGATTTTACTTAACTGACTCGCAAACTTGACCGGCAAGACTGAAAACTTGGACCGGCAGGAAGCTAATTAAAAAAAAACGGAAACTTTGCTATTTGGGTTGCTACATATCTGACGGAAAATGCGTCGCGTACATCGGTCGCGTTACGCCAGAACAGGCAATTATATAATAAAACATTCAACCTTTCGCACTCAACCGATCATGCGTTAGTGTGTCGAGCGTACAGCGTCTGTTACGTTTCCGTCAACGCATAGTCGGTCGACGTAACGCGATACGTGTATTTTGTATAATGCATTCAAACTAGGCGTAACATGAGCGGGGATCGTTCCGATTGAAAAACCTAAACTAAAATTATTATTGAGTAAAATCAAACCGTTTTCTTCCAGGCAACTGGTGGCGGCCTAACTTCGAGCCTCCCCAATACCCCTACGTACCCCCTCACATAACGAAGCCCAAGGTTAGTTAGTAGTCTTTAGTCGTTTCAGTTAGATGTAGTCTTTATCATCATCAGCCTATTTTAGTCCACTGCTGGACATAGGCCTCCCCCAATGAGCGCCATAGCGCTCTGTCTTCGGCTTGACGCATCCAGCATCTACCTGCAGTCTTTCGCAGGTCGTCATCCCACCGGGTCGGAGGGCGTCCTACACTACGTTTACCGAGTCGTGGTCTCGTGGTAGTCTTTATGGTGTTGGGTAATTAAGGAACTAGTTTAGTATTTTTGTTAATGCTGCGAATGACGATTATTCTTATTCTTATTTTGTTATTCAAGGAACACAAGCGCCTCTTCCTAGTCCAACTGCAAGACAGAGCCCTATTTGCAGTCCCGAAGAACTACAAGCTAGTTGCTGCCCCGCTGTTCGAGCTGTATGACAATGCGCAAGGATATGGTCCGATCATTTCTTCGCTGTCTCAGAGCCTGTGTCGGTTTAACTTTGTATATATGTAAGGTTTGTCTGAATGTACAGTAGTTAACGGCGAAAATGCAGGTCAATCTTCCAGCAGGAACGAATCCATGAACATCGGCTTTGTATCTTTAAACTTTTAAAACTACCATGGTCAACACAAAAGTCTTTATTAACAGGTTATTTACCATGATTTGATTTTTGAGTTTGATATTTCAGCACAGTTTCATGTGTCGTCATCACGGAATAACTGAAGGCACTGAGTAATTTTTGATTGGCAGACATACCAACTATCTTTATCAAATACTAGCGGACCCTCCCGGCTTCGCACGGTTTTAGTACGGATCCCTAACGTTTTTTAATATATAAAATAGCCTATGTTCACCGGGGATAGCGTAGCTTCCCAACGGTGAAAGAGTTTTTCAAATCGGTCCAGTAGTTTCGGAGCCTATTCATTACAAACAAAAAATCAAACCTTCTTTATAATATTAGTATTAGATTGGAAAACTCAGAAATCAAATCATAGTACAGTAAATGTCCCGTTAAAGATATCCCGTTAAAGTATACACTGTTTTCGTTTTTAACAACGTGTTATGCAAGCTTACACAACGCTTTCGGAAGATGAGCGATATTTGACGGTCAATCATACAAAAGCTTTTCAGATGCGGTGTTGACGTGTTTTTGAAAACTATGTTCAGCGTCTTTTCACGTTTAATTTGCTAAAAATGACCTAACAGAGTCAATTCCCTCGCTATTTACGCATGGGTTATGAATACAAGCAGTTTTCGATTTAAAAAAACGCGTAACCAAAAAACACCTGAAAACGGTTTTGATAGCTATTGGCCTTGCTCATCCATTTTTGTCGTTGACTGTACCTACGACGCACGTAATTGTAATAGATTGATCTTTACAATAAATAGGGGGAATGTACTAAGTAATTCTAAATGCCAGAATTAATGTATGAAACAACATGTATTTTAATATACACCAAGGTATTTGGGAAATGGCTAAAAATGTCACTAAAGATATAACGCCAACTCTGCTTAATCCTAACATTAACAAATTCGAAAGTAACTATTTCTGTCCGTCTGTCACATTTTCACGCTAACATGGCTAAACGGATTTTAATGAACTTTGTTTTCTACGCATGTAGAGTTACATATTTTTAAACAAATAAACAATTTTCATAAAAATTTCAAACGACACAATAGTGTGATTCAAGCTTTAGTATGACCAGGGACTTTAAGATCTCAAATACCTTGGTGTGACTAGACCTTGCACTTCGTCTGTGGGGTTGCCACATCAGAATTTATTTAAGTTCATAACATTGTATAATGTTGCTAGTTATAAGTATATTTGACTATAAAGTGTGAACGGAAATGGAGTTTCATTTTGTACCTGAAGAAAGAAGACTGTTCTAGAATAATGTAGTTATAAGAAAGTATTGAAATTGAATTAAAAATTGGTAAGAGTAGAAAAAATTCTAAAAATTATATCACATAATGTTGCACAGCAATACGCTAGTCTAATATATAAAAATCGTATAATTTATTCAGATTTTATGCATACAGGTAATATGCATAAATTGTAATAGTGTCTTAAAAAAATCTACTAAGTCCGTCAGTTAGATTATTAGAAGATATTGGACCCGTGTTTTTTCTTTTGTCAATTAAACAAAACAATATGAAGATATAGCCAGTTAAAGTTCCGCGTGACGTCACGTCTCGCTACGCTTTTTAGCAAGTTGTGACGTCACGCGGCCCCACTCAACTTTGACGCGCTTTATTTTTGTAAGTATTTGTTTGATTGACAAAATTAAAAATACGTGTCCAATATCTTCTGATAATCTAACTGACGGACTAAATAGAAACATATATTTTCTACCCAGGACACTACCCTATTGTACTTAGATTTAGTTGTCTTAGTAGGTACACTTTGCATAAGAACCTTGTCAGAGCGCAACAGCTTCTGGTTTCGCTCTTGTTAGATATAGATATGTAGTTCTGTTATTATAGTGCGTAAGCCCTATAAGAAAATCCCCGGAAATCGTTTTTTTTGTGATATTATTTAAAATAACATATTTCTGGTAAAAAAAAATATTATAATTATAACTTACAGTTTGACTTTTATGTACGACTTTGGGCATCTTATTTTATGTAGTAACTCTACAGAGCGCATATTATATACTACCTCTACAAAGCTTATATTATGTACTACCTCTTTAGAGTATCTTATGTAGATATATAGATACACAATACTTTCATTGCACACAAAAATAAAAAAAAACAAGATAAAAAAATAATAACACAAGATATGTGACAATTTGGCGGTCTTATCGCTCAAGAGCGATCTCTACCAGACAACCGTGGATGGATAGAATCGTTGGAATGAAAAAGGGGATCTTGCGTTATTATGTATTTAATTACAACATGAAATTTAATATTATTATATATATACTTATGTAATACGTCTACAAAGCGTAGCTTTTTTACGGTGAGACTTCATGCTGCTGTTACCAAAGAATGTACCAAGCTCTCAAAGGTTTATGCTAAGTCATAATTGCTAAGATTATAGAACACCCTGACTTCTCACATAAATATGAAACAATGAGTAAGAAATTTTGAACACCTTGGATGCTAATAACAATATGATGTTTCGAACAGCGTATATCAAATGGCTTCCATGTTTTTCAGATTTTGACGAATCTAGACGCTAATATCAATTGACGCTGACTGTACCGTATGTATGTTTTGTAATATGTTAGTGCAATATTGTACCTACTCGTATACTAAGGGTCCGTATACACAAGCGAGACGGCTGTGTTCATGCTTCTATGCAGCTAGAAGCAACCGCATTTCCAAACATGTGCAAAATTAATGATGGACAATCCACACAGCATCATCTAGCTCTAAGCTAAGCAGAGCTTGTGTTATGGGTACTAGATGACTGATATACATAATACGAAATTACATAGTTTAGATAAGACATGAAGGATTTACGTAAATTACTAACTTTTCTCTAAGCAAATACACTTTAATTTACCTGTAAATTATTTTTTAACACTGTATTTCTACAATTATTCGTCATTCATGAATTTTGTTTCCGTAGATTTGTTTGGGCTTGCATAGTGAACACAGGCTCCTATTTTCAAACACACGGGACCGCTCGAGTAGTTGTAGACTGTGTTCACTACGCAGTCGCCGCTTGAAGCAGTCGCAACCTGACTGTTTAAACCTGCTTGTGTATCTTGGCCCTTACATAGAGTACCTACATACATAAAGAAATATTTAATCTCGCAACTCGTAAAGAATTACGAAATTCTGCTGTAAAAACTATTTACTATTAAAACCGATAGGCAACAATGTTCTGTTTCTTGTTAAATTTTCTAGCGTTTTTCGATTTTGGAATGTGTTTGTGGAATAAAGGAATTGTGCATTATGCTATGAATTCTAAAGATTATGGTAAGATACATGTTAAATTTAGTCTCATACTCTAAAGATTGTGTTAAGGTACCTGTTAAATTTAGTCTCATACTCTAAAGATTGTGGTAAGGTACCTGTTAAATTTATTCTCATACTCTAAAGATTCTGGTAAGGTACCTGTTAAATTTAGTCTCATACTCTAAAGATTCTGGTAAGGTACCTGTTAAATTTATTCTCATACTCTAAAGATTGTGGTAAGGTACCTGTTAAATTTATTCTCATACTCTAAAGATTCTGGTAAGGTACCTGTTAAATTTAGTCTCATACTCTAAAGATTCTGGTAAGGTACCTGTTAAATTTATTCTCATACTCTAAAGATTGTGGTAAGGTACCTGTTAAATTTAGTCTCATACTCTAAAGATTGTGGTAAGGTACCTGTTAAATTTATTCTCATACTCTAAAGATTCTGGTAAGGTACCTGTTAAATTTAGTCTCATACTCTAAAGATTCTGGTAAGGTACCTGTTAAATTTATTCTCATACTCTAAAGATTGTGGTAAGGTACCTGTTAAATTTATTCTCATACTCTAAAGATTGTGGTAAGGTACCTGTTAAATTTAGTCTCATACTAGAAAGATTAAGATAAGACTAGTTTTTGCCCGTTGCTTCGCATGCGTTGTTTCTACGGAAACGTTTAAAGGTTATTTCTATCCTATGGGAACTGACTTATGGAATAATAAGGAGCCTATGTTTTATTCTGGGCCCAGAACTACCTGTATGCAAAATTTCAGCCCGATCCGTTCGGTAGTTTATGCGTGAAAGAGTAACAAACATCCCTCCATACATGCAAACTTTCACGTTTATAATAATACAATATACTTACCAGTAATAGGGTTCAGCATGATCTTTCTAGTAGTTTTGACGTGAAGAAGAAACAATCTTCCAAACTTTCGCATTTATAATACTAGTTTCTGCCCTCGGCCTTGGCTTTAGAGGCGTTGTGTCTAATAGCTGGTTTACACTTTGTTAAGTATCAAGTGCAAGTGTTAATTGATTAGTAAAATCAGCGTGTAAACGCATACGCTGTTAAGTTTTTCGCTGATTTTACTAATCAATTAACACTTGCACTTGTCACTCGCACTTGATACTTAACAAAGTGTAAACCAGCTATAAGGAAATTTTTAAAGTGATTTATATCCCATGGCAACTGATTTAATTTAGGGATCAAAGTAGCCAATGTTTTATTTCAGGCCCAGAGCTATCTTAAACCAAAATGTCTGCCTAATCAGTTCAGTAGTTTAAGCGTAACGAGGTAACAAATGTCCATCCATTAGAATCTGACCTAAACAGAATCTGATTTTAAACGAAATAGGGATCTTAACATCCAAATTGTAAAACAATTCAAAGTTCAGCAGCTACTGTCTTGCGCTAATGATGCGATTTATCGGTTCGGTTGCTAAGGGTTTTGTAGTCTTATTCTCTCAACGGGTTTTAAGGGTAGCTACCTACAGTTTAGGTAAATAATTGATAAATAATTATTCAACGTAGGAGACAGTAACACGAAAATTCTCCTAGACATTATCTTTTTCGGTGTTTTTACAATTTATGATAGTAGGCTACGACGTAGAGCTTCTACCATGTTGGCTACGACGTAGAGCTTCTACGATGTATGCTACGTACGACGTAGTGCGGTGGCTGTCAGAGCGGTCGCCCACGTCGACTTTTTGTAGCGACTACAGTAAGTAGAGGTAAGTATCTTACCTATGTCGATAATAAAATCACAAATGTTGTTAAATCCTAAATTACGTTACCTAGCCTACCTATTTTCAGAGAACCCTTGTTTCTAGCCTAGACATAGTATAAGCAATAGGTAAATATGTTAATATGTCGCAACACTCAGTTTAGGAAATAATTACCGTGTAGGTATGTATATCTAGCGACTTTCGTTGCTGACCAGTTAAACCACGCACGACCCAACTAAAAGGGTAGGCCTAGGCACTACACAAAAAACTCTCATTTTAGATATCCACTCCCAAGACATAATATCCGAAGTGATACAAGACGTCCAGAGGGAGCTGTGCATAAAGTTCTTCAACTCGCCCCCGGACTTCACAGCGACCGTTGAGAACAAGATTCTCTACATCAATAACCCGGATAAACGAAAGAATTGTCCGCCCGATACCTATAACTACACGGGCAGTCTTGTTGTAAGTTCTCGGCAGACTATAATGAAAAGATGTAGGTACATTATTAGATGTAGGCCCGATACATCTCAATGTATCGTGCTATAATGTACCTATATCTTCATCGCATTACATAATATTTATTTCAAAAGGTCTTAAAAACAAAACAAAGTAATGTATACTGTAGACCTATTTCACTTCTTAGTTTCGACACCTTGCTCTAAGTTCTAGACTTGTGATGTAGACGCAGGGGCTCTCTACCTCGGTACATATTTCCATAGAAATCGTCAGGACACACGACAGCTATAATGATATTTTTTTTTTTTTTTTACTATTGAACATGAAATGAGGGTAGTTTCAAATAAACTAACCCCATTTCGCTGAGGCGGTAACTCCAGTACTCCAGTCATCCCGTGACCACGACAGAGTGTAAACCTGTTGAAACGTCGGGAAAAAGGTAAATAAACGCGATAAATACCCGTTGTATCAATACTTATAATTATGTAGCTATAATGATATTTTTACACCCTCGTATCTTAAACAGAGCGATACGAAAATATCGTATACAGTGAGCATATACACCGTAGCAACTGTAAAGTGCGTCAATCGGGACGTATATACCAATGGAATGAAAAGAAAGACATTACCTGTTGCGTGTGTGATGTATTTACATATTTTAAAGCTACAAGTATATACATCCCGGGATGTAATGTACATCAATATAGCTGCTATTTGTGAAGCCCTTTAGAATAACTACTACTACATAGTTTCTGGCGAAGCTTCATACGCGCTGTTTAAAATATTTTTACTGTCCCATGGAAACTGATTTATTTGATTAAAAGAAGCCTATGTTATATTTATTTATATATATTCCATAGAAGTACTAGTACCAACGGCCAGGTGGGATGACGATCTGCGTAAGAGTGCAGGACGATGCTGGATGCGGCAAGCTGAAGACAGGGCGCTATGTATGGCGCTCATTGGGGGAGGCCTATGTCCAGCAGTGGACGGATATAGGCTGATGATGATGTTCAGCAGTGGACTAATATATACTTGTAGGTAGATGACGATGATGTAGTATACTGATGAGGTTATCTTTTTTGATGACCTCGGCGCGGTGGGCGAAAGTGCGCTTGCGACGCCCAAGGTTGCTGGTTTGATTCCCGCCTAGGAATAATTGTGTGTATGATCTGCAGATATTTGTTCCGAGTGTTTTGGTGTTATCTATGTATAATAAAAATATCTATGTAAGTAATATATTGTTAAGTACCTATATCAGTCATCGAGTACCCATAACACAAGCTCTTCTTACCTAAGTTACCTTGGGGCTAGATGATGCTGTGTGGATTGTCCAGCATTATTAATTTATTTTTGACGACCGATGTGGCGCGGTGGGCGAAGGTCCGCCTGCGACGCAGGAGGTTGCGGGTTCGATTCCCGCCTCGGAACAATTGTGTGTACGATCTGCAGATATTTGTTCTGGTGTTATCTATGTATAATAAAAAATATCTATGTAAGTAATCTATTGTTAGGTATATCAGTCATCGAGTACCCATAACACAAGCTCTTCTTACCTAAGTTACCTTGGGGCTAGATGATACTGTGTGGATTGTCCAGCATTATTAATTTATTTTTTTCCCTCCTTCCAAGTTATCAACTCTAGTTTATTTCTCCACAGGATATGGTAGTCGGCTACAAGTGCCTGAACAGGAAAGACGTTACCAGAATCATTGTGGACATGCTCCGAGCGAGCATTGTGCAAACACCTAGTCAGTATCTCATGAGTTTTGAGTTCTAGACCTACCTTTAAGGGATCAAGCGCGTTCAGTATCTCTTTAGAGTTCTAGACATACTTTAAGGGTTCAAGCGGGTTCAGTAAGAGTTGTCAGTATCTCTTTATAGTTCTAGACCTACTTTAAGGGTTCAAGCGGGTTCAGTAAGAGTTGTATCTCTTCAGAGTTCTAGACCTACTTTAAGGGTTCAGTAAGAGTTTTCAGTATCTCTTGAGTTCTAGACCTACTTCCTACCGGGAACTCTTAATGAACCAGATTGGACCCTTAGTCCAAGCGGGTTCAGTAAGAGTTCCCGGGGCTTCAAAAGCACGCAGGTCCCGGGTAGTTTACAATAAACCTTCAATTAAACGCTCCGCTCTCACAGAGCCTGCGTAAACAAATAGATAGTATTTGATATCACAGCACAGAGCTAAGTATTTTCTATTTTTCTACGTAATTTATCTATCTGATTCATGATCTTGGAAGACCTCTGTGGCGCGGTGGGTGAAGTACCGCCTGCGACGCAGGGCTTCGATTCCGCCTCGGGACGAATGTTGGAAAATAAATATATGAAATGGCAAGCATCAAAACATCAAAGCGCTTTATTTCCTTTAGACCTCAAAGGACTCTTGGACACATCACAAATTTCAAATAACATAAGTTAAACTAGGAAATAAACTGAACACTTCGATTTTTTGTTATCTTCTTATGGTAAAGTAAAGAAGCGAACAAGACAGCAGGACCAACGAGACTCGTTTATGCTTTTACTATATTTCTCTTGTTGATTTTTATTATATTTGTTTTGCAGCAATAAACATAAACAGCTATGATTTGGTCAAAAAGTTTCAAGAACACGTAAGTAAAGAACCTATCTACCTACCTCTACCACCACACATAATTCAACCATCAGTGCCGTGTGGCTTCGAATTTGAACAACCCCAACTCTTCCCCGGGTGTCGTAAGAGGCGACTAAGGGATTTACACCAGGGAGCGGGCAGCAGCGCCTCCTGCAGAACAATTTACCACCGAACTGCGTTTCCCAACCCGCATACCCAGCGTAGGTATTATGGGCATTACCCCCAATGAGATACAAGCCAATAAGGCGCTTATCAGGGGGAGGCCTGCGTCCAGCAGTAGACCAATATAGGCAATTAGCCGAACCAATAACCTATTATTTATAAGAAGCACGTTTGATGAAGTCACCTTTCTACTTTTTAATTTTGCTAAAGTCATCGCGTGTTTTCTTATCTAGGTAAGTTGGTATTTATATCGAAGAAAATGAAAGATGCCGATATGTAGAGATAATTGCTACTTGGCCGTTAGTTACACGCTGTGTTTAGTAATTAGTTACCTAGCTGTTAGTTTTTCCAAAAATAAAATAATAATAACGCGTGAAAAGGCGTTATTCACACTGAATGGCGCCTTTTCATATAGACATAGACATTTATTTATTTGCTGCTGCAATACAAAACATAAACAAAGTAGGTACCTATGACATTTTGAATAAAAATAACTTATAACGAAAAAAACAATTTTCATGCGTTATTCACGTTAAAATTAGCGCAATAACGCTAAGCGTAATAATCTTATGTGCTAAACAGCGGGGTAGCAGGTATAGGCAAGGGCGGATCCAGAGAAGTAATTTATTTTTGTGTTTAATTTTAGTTTAGGTTAAGAAATTTATAGGCAGTAAATGGTTATTATTTTTATTATTATGAAATTGTTAACTTAATTCTAGGCTGCAATGGAAACCTCCACAATGCTGACGCCTGCCGACCGTAACTACATAAACGCGCATTACCACACCGAGTGCTCAGCCCTAGGCCCGCAGCCCGCGCGGCGGCTCGCGGCCCCAGAGGAGGCTGAGGTAGCGAACATGAGTCCGGAGAACGAGCTGTATTATAGGGACAAGACGTGGCCGCTTGGAATTGTTATGTATGGATTCGAGAAGAATTTGCGTGAGTGTTCAGCTATTTTTGCTGTCTATTAGTAGTGTTCAGCTACTTTTGTTTTTTGTTGTCTGTTAGGAGTGTGATTTTTTATTGTTTACTAGGAGTAGAGTTCAGCAATTTTTTTTTATTGTATATTAGGAGTTGTTGTTCAGCTGTGTTTGATTTTTTTTGTTTTCTGTTAGGTGGTAGATAGAGTTCAGCTTTTTTTTACTTAACACGTTGTTTGCTGAAATCACATCGTATGTGTTTTCTACAAGTGACTAATATGCGTAAATCCACACTAGCGCAGCGGCTGAGAAAATACAGATCTTTGTGACTCAGCACAGCCGTAATATGTTTTTCGAACGAAACGCATGTGCGGCGCAACACAACCGCTGTGTAGAGCGGCAGCACGAATGGCTTAGGTTAAAAAAAAGATCGCAGTCGAAGTGTTAAATAATTAAAAAAAAACATTGTAAGTGGAAGGGACACGTCCTGCGTTTACAGACGCATGGCATTTCGCGCCCAAATCGCATCGTGTCGCGGCGAGGAATGACTAATACGACATAGGTAATACGGTTTTATCCGATTCCACGCCGCTGCTGGCTGGCTTGTCGTAGGTGTGTAACAAGCTTGGAAAGTCAATAGAGAATAGTGCCCATTATGTGTGTGAGTCTAGTGTAAATGAGATCAACTTAATATAATTTTACTCGGCAGGAAACAGCCAGCCAGCGTCTGACCTCCGGCGCGCAATGGGCATCATAGAGCTGGATTCGTGCATCGTGTTCCAAGAAGTTGAAGACGACGAGGTCTTGAAAGCAAGGAGTCTGCTGTGGTTCGCCACCAGTGGGGCGGAGACGCCGCAGCTAGGCTTCGTCGAGGGGAATCAGGTAAGGTCAGATATTAGGGCTTTACTACCGCCATACGCTGCGCCCTGCGGCTTCGCTTGCGTAGAAATCTATTGTGTCAAATGGTTTATAAACCTTCCTCTTTAATCACTTTATCTTTTAAAAGTATTACCTCCACCGATCATAATATTAATTTACCTATGCTAGCTGCTATGAGTCGTTTGTCAACTCACACCATTAATCTTGTCCCAACTGGTGTGAGTTGACGAATCGTAAAATAGATATACTCTTCGTTGTGCAACTCACACCACTTTGCTACCTATACTAGCTGTGCAAATAGCTTTATAGTGGATTATTCTTGCTGACTGAATATTTACAATAAATACTCACCAATTAATTTACTTCCTTTATTCATGAACGCATGGACAGACGATCTCCCTCGAGCCGATGACGGTTGGAGCCCTAGGACACTCAGCACACATCCTGAACAACTTGATGCGAGCTGTGGGCGTGCCCATGCAGTCTAACAGACACGACCGCGATTATTACGTGATTGTCAACTGGAATCATGTGCAGAAAGGTATTATTTATTATTGAGCCTACTCAACAACTCTGGGGGTAGAGTCGGTAGCTAAAATGCGCCACTTTCAAACAATGAATGATCGACCCGTATTTTACGCGTCGGATATTTTTTTTTTTAATAATTTTTCGTTAGGAGTCTTACAAATACTACTTAAGTACTTAGACAAGTAAAGCATTGTAACCATTACCATCCTAGTAAAATAATCCTGATTGATTTATTGATTTCTTTACTGTGCATGCTAGAACACATAACAACAGGTCACTGTCTGATTTCCAATTTACCAAATCTAATTCCACAGGCAAAGAACACTACCTAGAGAAGACACCCATAGCCGCGTCTATTCGCGAGTCACCGTTCGGATATGACTTCGACAGCGTAACTCACGCGCCCGCCAACTATATGTGCAAGGAGGCCGCCTGTGGGCAAGGAGAAGCCACTGTGCTACCGGCTCAGGTAATAGTTGACTGAATGTAGCATGTGCATGTGTACCGATGTGAAGTATGTACAATAGTGTCACTCACGCGCCCGCAAACTACATGTCCAAGGCGGCCTGTGGGCAAGGAGCTACCGGTTCAGGTAAACTTACATCTGCAGCCTTGATACTTGTCCACAGCCTATAGGCCTCGCAACGTGGCCGACCCCTTCAATTCAGCTCGTGGTAGTCGTAAGAGCCGATTTAAGAAACCTACTTTTTTAAACCAACCTCTTTGGGTGCCTCCAAAGAGGTTGGTTTAAAAAAAGTTTAGTTGTGGGCATAAAAATGCTAAAAGCACCTAGGGCATAAATCATAGACCATTACCTTTGTCCATACTAGTGCACCTCGCACTAGTACGGAAATAATGGTCTGTCTGTACTATAATTATTAAAATCTATTGTATCACTTATTCAGGACCATCTCTGGCAACGTACGATGTCGATGGGCCACCGCTTAGACCTGAGCGAGACGGACCGCGAGATGCTGCGAGTCATCTACAACCAGCCCTGCCGAGACAGATATGCCGCTCACAATACATAGCACCTTTATTGTATAGCTAGTTATGTTGCAGTCATGCGTAGGTACCTACTTATGATAGATTACACGTTTACCTACTTAAGGATGTATGAGGTTTAGGTACCTACTTATGTTGCAATTGTTGGAAAAAAAAATCTGAGATAGTATCTAGGTAATTCATATCAGTTGTCATTACTGAATACCCTATTGCCCCATAATAATAATAATAATTGTTCTTTGTATTTTAAAAACACTTGGCCTGAACTTTTTGTTGGTTGATCGAAGATATTTATGAAGAATTTATTTATATATGTTGTGTTACGATTAGTATTACAATATTACCTGTTTAGATAAAATATGTAGGCGGCGGCGGCGCTAGTGTACCTACTTCGAGATATCGCCTTAGTATCGATAATATAGTGCCTCTCTTCATTTCAATCAAAATATGTATCTTCAATATACGAATTAAACCTGTAATAATTAATTAAAATACCTTTAAATATGACAGAGTCTTACCTTCCTTTCTTACCTTCAAATATTTGAGATTATTTCACCTTTCAAACTTACTAACAGAAAGCAGGCAAGTGGAAATAAAAAAATTAACTGGATTCCAGTAGTATTTTATTTTTCACGTTTTTATGACAATATAAACCAAAGGACTGTATAATTAGGGCGCTATACAGACAGAGCAACTTTGACCTCCGTATTGAGGCAACAACGAGTCTTACGGACAAACAGAACTACCGTTTAAGTGAGCTTTTGGATAAAATATATAGGTACTTACTATGAAACATAAATAAAAAAACACAATTCACACACACACACATATTCTCCACTTAGTAAACTTAATCCCTAAACTTCATTTCTACGTAATAATATTAATTCAACACAATTTCAAAATTACAAACACAATAAATAAATCGTTTAAAAAGATTCCTAATATGCTTAGTTTTCTTATTCTATAATTTGATACCTACTGCAATATAAATAATAAATAAATAATGCTAAAAAATCCACACAGCATTATCTAGCCGTTAGCTAAGCACTGCTTGTGTTATGGGTACTAGTTGACGATGAGTTCATCATCATCATCAGCCTATAGCAGTCCACTGCTGGACATAGGCCTCCCCCAATGAGCGCCATAGCGCCCTGTCTTCAGCTTGCCGCATCCAGCATCTACCTGCAGTCTTTCGCAGGTCGTCTCATCCCACCTGGTCGGAGGGCGTCCTACACTACGTTTACCGAGTCGGAGTTTGACAATTATACTTAATATAATACATTTACATCCATAGATATTCTCTTATTATACATAGAAAGTACCCAAAACAACCAGAACACATATTTGCAGATCGTACAACCATTTCTTCTAAGGCGGGATCCGAACCCGCAATTTCCCGCGCCTTTTAACGTCTCAATAAGTAAGGCACTGTTAAAAAAATGATTTCAGAATGTAGGTATACATTTTAAGACTTTATGAAGGCCTCTTGTTACATCTACATAATTAAAGGTTATAAAAAAATGACGAATCCAAAGGGATTGAATTTGGCCTTAACATAGGTTTACTACACTGTATTAGAAAAATAAAATAGACATTAAAAGTCGCCACAAACCGTGGCCGGGCGATGGACCGGGCCGGTGGCGAAGTATATAGAAAAATATATAACAATCTTACGAAAAACATTCGAGAAGAATAAAACTTCTGAAACTATCAGGGTTATTAACACTAAAAGTTATTTAAAACAGGATATTTACCATGATTTGATTTTTGAGTTTTCCAATATTTCGGCACAGTTAATAATAATGAAACCGGTGGTAGTGGTAATGTTCGTAGCAAAAGACAGAAAATGAGGGTAGATCGGTATATCTGCTCATAAAAACGAACCCGCAGTGTCTTCAGTTATTCCGTGATCACGGCGCATGAAACTGTGCCGAAATATTGGAAAACTCAAAAATCAAATCATGGTAAATATCCCGTTTTAAATGATTCTAGAAGAAGATAATTTGCACCAATTTAAAAGCAAATTGAAGCATTTTTTACTAGAAAAATGCGTTTATAGCATCGAAGAATATTTTGAAATATAGATACCTACAATTAATTGATGTTCCTTGTTCTCTAGCCCTGTTTTAGTTGTAGTAGTGTAGTAGTTTTAGTTTTAGTAGGTATTAGGCTTTTAGTATAAGGAATAATCTTGTTTCTTTTTCATGTGATGAGTGATTAGATATAATATAATTGGTTTATAATTTTAACTTGAAATGGTAAATTAAGCGTATTATTAACTTTATTGTATATAGCCACCTAGCATTTAACTTTAAATTTATGTTGCAATACCCTTGCAGGGTGCCTGTTGGACTTATATATATTTTTTAAGAACTTTTGTACACATGTAAGCAATAAATCCTTGAGTATTGAGTATTGAAGGCGTGCAGGTTGTATCATACAAATTTCCGTGCACCGCGCCGCCACCGCCCGGCGGTGTATGTGTAGTCTTTAACACTTTGGCTGCGATTTCTTTTCGACGACTGCGATCTTTTTTTTAACCTCAAAAATTCGTGCTGCCGCTCTACACAGCGGTTGTGTTGCGCCGCACATGCGTTTCGTTCGAAAAATATTACGGCTGTGCTGAGTCACAAAGATCTGTATTTTCTCAGCCGCTGCGCTAGTGTGGATTTACGCATATTAGTCACTTGTAGAAAACAAGTACCGTGTGACCTACGGGTATTTATTTATCACGGGATGAGTCATCCCGTGATAAATAAATACCCGTAAGTTCCGATACAACGGGTATTTATCGCGTTTATTTACATATTTTCCCGACGTTTCAACAGGTTTACACTCTGTCGTGATCACGGGATGACTCAACCCGTGATAAATACCCGTAAGTTTCGATACAACGGGTATTTATCGATTTTATTTACCTATTTTTACGACGTTTCAACAGGTTTACACTCTGTCGTGGTCACGGGATGAGTGATAAATACTCGTAAGTTCCGATACAACGGGTATTTATCGCGTTTATTTACCTATTTTTCCCGACGTTTCAACAGGTTTACACTCTGTCACGGGATGAGTCATCCCGTGATAAATACCCGTTGTATCAATACTTATACATTATATAACATAACCTACTAATAAAAATAAAATAATAATAAAAAATACAATGTCGAAATCCAAGCAAAACCCTTGAAAAAATCTATAAAAAAATATTGTTGATGATTTGTTTTGGAACCCTTGTACGCAAGTGGACATTCGCACTTGTCCGTTTGTTTAGTAAACACATGTTTATTAAGACAGACATCTATACTAATATAATAAAGAGGAAAGGTTTGATTTTTTGTTTGTATTGAATAGGCTCCGAAACTACTGGACCGATTTGAAAAATTCTTTCACCGTTGGGAAGCTACACTATCCGCGGTGAACATAGGCTATATTAAAATTTAGAAATGTGAAATTTGAATTTAACTCGGGTGATACCGCGGGAAACAGCGAGTGTTTTAATAAACAAGTTTATACTTAAAAGTAACTTATTATAATAATCTAAAATAATATAAATAATTGTAACATTGTGTGGTATTTTTTAAAATTGTAAGCCAGGCTTTAGGATCAATCGATCACCACTGCTTTCAAACTGGCAACACTAGAAATAGTAATACCCTGCCTTCCATCTCTGCTTAAGGAGACCCCATTAACTTTCTTTTTTCTAGCACAAGGTTTATTACAGACATGTTTAAGAAATATATAAGACCTCTTGAAGTTCATACCGCAATTATTACATTTATGCTTGACAAAGTCTCTTAAATGAACCTCCTGTATATGTTTCTTCAGGTCTCTATTCCTGTACGTCAGCTTGCAGATGTTACACACGGCATCCTTCTGTCGTTTATTCGTCGGGTATATACTATGCAAGTCTACTTTAACTGGTTGTGAGTCTTCAACTTTTATGTTCTTCGTAGGTGTTATCCCTTTTATGACCAGTGTATTGGGGCCTGTCTTCTTCATTTCGACTAAGTTTTGTGAGTTAAGAACTTTCTCGAACCATACTTTGTTGACTTGTTCGGTTTCGAACCTCGGGGTGCCGGCAATAAGGTTGTAATGGACTCGCCTGATGTGATGCTTCAGTTTCCACATTTCGTCGTATTTGTCTTCGCATACGTCGCATTTGAACTTCTTTGGTTTTGGTATCGTATGCTTTTTGAAGCTGAAAAGATTAAAAAAATATAAGATGACAGAAATAATTTGGCGTTTTAAAAGCCTAACAGACTTCAAATTCCTAAATAATGAAGGGTTTAAAATTAAGTTTTAAAAAAAAAAAGTGTCATCGAAATCGGTTGGCGTGATATTGAGTTATTCGTGCATCTGTTGCGCACATACTTAATGCAAATTTAAAACTTATAGGATGTCATTGTGTTAAAATGGGAGTAGACGAACGGAGGCGGTTTAGGACCGCTATTTGTGGCGTCATCAATTGCCGGAAGCCTATGTCCAGACGAAGTGTGTGGGCTGATGTGTTGATTAACAGAACAAAAATGGTATTATATGTAGACCTTCCTAAATACTCCCAGATATTGCACGCCTGCGCCGCAACGGTAAAAATACATTGAATCATATTTAACACTTTGACTGCGATTTTTTTTCGACGACTGCGATCTTTTTTTTAACCTAAAAAATTCGTGCTGCCGCTCTACACAGCGGTTGTGTTGCGCCGCACATGCGTTTCGTTCGAAAAATATGACGGCTGTGCTGAGTCACAAAGATCTGTATTTTCTCAGCCGCTGCGCTAGTGTGGATTTACGCATATTAGTCACTTGTAGAAAACACATACCGTGTGATTTCAGCACTCAAAGTGTTAACAAAAGATGGCAAATACTCAATAAAAAGATGGCAAATACTCAACAAAAATATGGCAAATACTCAACCTTGACCAGAGGAATTAAAGTGTTCAAAGCGAAAGAAAGGTGCTTTTCGCTGGAATGGCACCTGAAAATCCCACCCAAGACCATATCTAATTATGGCTAAACAGCCGATAGTAGATAAAAAGGATCATAAAAAAAATTAACATACACCACCTATGTACCTTATTTATATGTATTTAATGCAACAAAGTCTTTATTTTACTTTAATAAATAATAGTTTAAAAAAACTAAAAAACCACGCTTTTATGTCAATCGTAATGTCATGTGGCAAACGTTATTGTTGTTTCATTTTTGTTAAGTGTATGTACATATTTTGCCATGTTTGTAATATAAAGAATTGATCTCATATGGGAGTGACATAGACACTTTGTGACAAAACACCATCAATAAATAAAGATATTTAAAAAAAAATTAATTATTTAAAAAAATATTTTCTTCTTTTTAGTTCGGTTTATTTATAAAAGCGTGGTTTTTTAGTTTTTTTTAATTATTATTTATTTTCTATTTTTTAGTTTAATGTTCATGATACAATGCCAGACTAGATTCAAGCTCAACAGGGTCTTCTTTTCCCGCTTAGTCTCGCAAGCCCGTTCCCTTGGCTGTGGTTTCGCTAGATAGTAGATAGGGACAGTGGGAATCTCGTTAATCTATTCATGCGCGTCACTAATTAGATGACTATCATTTATTTACTATTTTTTAGTTTAAACTTATCAATTTTTTGTATTGTCATCGGTTATTAATAAAACTGATGACAATACAAAAATTTGATAAGTTTAAATGAAATCTGACCGTTCAAAGTGGGTCAAAATCGAGTCCAAAGGAGTCGGTTACAAACAAACATACATACATAAAGGTGAAGCTAATAAAAGCGTTATAAAAAAATTGATATAGACGGGTATTACGGGGCGTAATGCAACTACCAATCGAAGCGAGCATTATACTCCAAAATAATAAGTAAAATCTATCTTTAGCGAGACAAACGAACAGCAATTGATTTTTATATATAATGTATGTTTGATGTCAGTCGGTAAGTTACAATGCACCTACCTAGATATACTAAAATCCTAAATCGCTAAGTGTAAAACTCCGTAGGTTCACTATGTATATATGTGATATTATCAATAGATCCAACACAGATAATATGGATAGCACGAGATTAATTCCGAATCACCACAAAAATACGAGCGTGTTTTCTATGGCGATCCTGAGACGAAACTATGGATAGTGAACGATTGGTTACTGCTAAACCATCATCAGCCTATGATAGTCCACAGCTGGACATAGGCCTCCCCCAATGAGCGCCCTGTCTTCAGCTTGACGCATCCAGCATCTACCTGCAGTCTTTCGTAAGTCGTCATCCCATCTGGTCGGAGGGCGTCCTACACTACGTTTACCGAGTCGTGGTCTCCATTCAAGAGCACGTTTCACGTTTCACGCCCCAGCGGCCGTCGGTTCTTCGCGAGATATGGCCGGCCCACTGCCATTTCAGCTTGCTAATTCTTAGAGCTATGTCGATATCTTTGGTTCTCTGTCGGATGTATTCGTTACGAATCCTATCCTTCAGAGAAACTCCGAGCATAGCTCTTTCCATAGCTCGCTGAGCGACCTTGAACTGCTAAAAGAATCGATCGAAATTGTCGACCAATCGACAATTTTCGATGAAGATGGTGAAAAATTTGTCACTCAGGTGCGTCTGTCTGCGTATCTCTGAGATGCGTTTGAATATTCGGATATCCTGGGGGCCTTTAGTCTGCTAAACCAACCGCTTCGCTATCACTATGGTATCGTCATAGGATCGCCACGAAAAACACGTTTTGGTGTTTTTTCGAGAACCCCCTCGTAAAGGGATGAAATGTTGGTTTTTCCCAACACAAATAGGGTCGTAGTTAACATATGCTTATATCCGTAATAAATGTGTCAAACTACGATAGTTTTTATAGTAAAATAGGATATGTACCTTTTTTTACTCTTTGGAACTTTAGTAGTTGCAGGAGGGTCCATCATTCTATTCCTTATAAGTTTCTTTCATATGTTTCAATGGTTAATCTTATAGTAGTGTTTCAAATTTTCAATTATGATAAGAAATTTTTACCTTGCTCGTAGCTGTTACCAAGTTTCGTAAGTACCTATGCTACCATTTTATTTCTTACTTTCACAAAACAATAACCAAATGTGTTCACTTTTAAAACTGCTGTGAACCAAGTTTCTAAATAGTTTTTTTGGCTTTCTATATATTTTTTAAGTTTATCGATCACTTAGCATAGCCGATGCTAAGCTAGCTATGCTTTAAGTAGCTGAAATGCATTGTGTTGAGGTTGATTATTAAGAGTTGGCAGGAACTGCATATTTCTTTGTAGTTTTTAATTTGTCCTGCATTCTAAAAGGAATAAAGCTAACGGAAAAGGATAGATTGCCGCCAATCGTAAAAAAATTATTTGAAATCTATGTTAATAGAAAATTCCCCGACAGGGCTCACGATTAAACTGTAACATAGCAATTTAATAAGGTCATATTTAACTAACAATATTTTAAACCATAGTTCAAGATTTGCAGCAAATAATATTGTTAGTTTTACTCCTTATAGAATGTAGAAAGAATAAAAAACCACAAATGTTAAATCTTGCACCTATAAAATGAAACTATCCACATTATCTGCTGTGGGAATTGTCCAGCATTATTTATTATTATTATATAGAAACAGCTAATATTATTATATGAAAAATTTTGCTAGCACAATTCACTAAATTCAATATACATACATAAATCAATACAAATAATTAATATAATAAATATTAATAAATAATGCTGGACAACTGTGTCTAAATCCCTTCACAGTAGATGACTATGGTCTAGCTAGAGTGAGCTAGAGTCTAGAAAATGTAATACATACTAAGCTGGCTTTATTCATGTTTAAATTAAATCATATATTGTTTTAAACATTCTATCAGAAAAACTGTAAAATTAATGTATTACAATGAAACTGGAGATATCTGATTCACATGAAATAAGGTGTATAATTTACAAGATAAACTACTTAGATTTCTTTATTTAACTTCTTTTTGGAGATTTTAAAAGAATACTATTTGAATTTCTTGTTTTTGAGCTGAATTTTAGTATTTTCACAGCACACAGTAGAGCAAAGTTGCCTCAGGACTATACAGTAGTAAGTAAATGTCAAAAGAAGACAGATATAACCTGGATCCAGGCACAGATCTGTAGACTATTAGAATCATGTTCATTCTCAGTCTCAGTCACCCTGTTCACTCCTAACCCATTATGTCTACAAAGTAAACTCTGAAAATAGTCTTGAATGCATTTTGTTAGATACAAAGGCATTAAACATATTTATTGAACAGTGCATTACAAATGTATGATACTATTCGACTTTACAAGATAGGTTTATCAGCTAAACGATATGAGCCACTGCAGTTGATAGTTTTTCGATTGGTAGTGACATACCTATAACTTTCTACAAGGTAAAAAGCAGGGATTACCTACCTCTCATCTCCATGAATAAACTTGGCGTGTTGCGCTAAGTTTCCACGGTTTTTGAAGCTCAAATTACACCAACTGCAGAAATGATAGACTTCTTTCCCGTTGCATGATAAAAGATGTTTTTTTAATGAGCTTTTACATAAAAACTTTCTGGTACACTGACACAAGAAAAACTTGTTAAGACTACTTGTAAGATCCAGAGTAAGGCCTTCAATTTTTCTTGTATAGCGCTCTCGGTTTCTTGGATTATCCAAGTAATCCATTGTACAATAGTTTATCAATCGACGAAGCGATAACACGATCGAACAACAATAACATTTCCAAACTATTTATTTGATAAATGTCACATTGACATGTATGAATAATTTGGCAATGACAATTCATTCTAGTCACCACAATGACCATACCATTATTCTTTTTCAAAACCGGTGATTTCCGGTTATACCGCTAAAATGGTTAAATGCATTTTGCGAAGATATTTTGTAGGCACAAGGTCCACAGATTATGTGATAAATGATTGTGATCTTTCTGCGGGGTAAATAGCCAATATCATTTTCAGTTCAATTAAATAAACAATTCTTTTTTATACAACAAAAACTTTTATACGAAAATTTTACGCGAATCCATTCGGGATAAAATTAAATCCTTTGCAAAGAATGGGGAAAAATAAAATGATCGCAAAAAGTTGCCCCAAGTGTGAAATGCAAGTTAGTAATGACGAATAAAACAAGCATAAAACTAAAAATGTTAGGTATTGGAACTTTCACTCATAAAATAACATATTTGCTTTACAGGTTGCTGTAGCATCAAAGTCCTGTAAATGTGGCCACACGTTCTTTGCTGCTCGTCGTGCAGCGGACCATCTCCCTGCAGTTGAAGATATAAAGCGACGCACAGGACGCGTGCGGCGCTCACAGCCACAGTTCTATGACGCACAGCATTATCAGAAGCAAATCAAGAGAAGGGTGAGTTTGAACGTCATAATATCTGTCATGAATTAAGTTCATAATTCTGTATGCTTAAGCATAGACACTAAGACTGCAGATAGAGCAATTTCGAACTCTAATTTCTTATAGAAATCATAGCAATAAAATAAATTATCTTTTATTAATATTTTTTAATGTCTTATTGAACATTTTATGCCTGATTTATTGAAAAAACACACCCTGAAACTCTCTTTCTCTATCAAACTGTTGCATCTTGGTAAATACATAAATCTACACATCCTACTAATATTATAAACGCGAAAGTTTGTAAGTATGGATGGATGGATGTTTGTTGTCTTTCACATAAAAACTACTGAATGGATTTTAATGAAACTTTACAATAATATAGCTTATACATCAGAATAACACATAGGCTACAATTTATAAAGATATATTGTATAATATTCAGAATATCTATCACCACGCGGGAGAAACCGCAGAGCGCAGCTAGTACAATTATATATGTGATGTCTAGAATACACACTTCATGAATATGTATATCACACATTAACATGCATGATACCTATTCATGCACACAGTTGTGAAATATACTCCAAAACTCTTGTGCAGTAACACTAGACATCACACAAACATCTTCCATGCATACTGCAAATAAGTTGCACATGTATGCGCTCAAATGCAGCTTTTGTATGGAGAAATAGTTGATTAAAAAACCGAAATGTAATTTTTTTTATTTTCACCGTACGATGATTATTTTCTGAAGAAACTTTGAATTAATATTACATCCATAAAGGTACCTACAGTTGACATCTATTCCACCATTCATTTTGCCACTCAATCTAAATGAAAAACAATTTCTTTTACAGTCTCCTAAGAAAAGAGATTTAGATGAAACTTACAAGGGAAAGGAAAAAGAAAGTGGTAAGTTTTTTATAGCATATACCTACATGCTGAACTTGCCTCCCCCAAGGTTGCCTAGAAAAGATCCCTCACAGCAATAAGGCCCTTTATATCATTAGTCTCAAAATTACGTAGGTACTAGCCAAATTCGACATAGTTTTTAAACAATACAATATTAAATATTGTATTGTTAAAAAAAAATTGATAAATAATGAATTATTAATAAATTTTATCCAAGGTCCTTCCATCATGTGTAATAAATTTCATAGTGTAAAAAATTTGAGGACGGGACATATTTTTTTATAACTATGTAGAAAAAAAAACACTTTAAATGCATTTTGTCATGCATGTTATTCCGAAACATTTTTAATTAGTAACACTGCCTATTGTAGTGTATAATGGAGCCTGACAGATGTCCCATAGCTAAATTCATTTCAATATGCCATGAAGTAATTTCTAAATGAAGCAAAAATTTAATTACATCTCTGAATATATTTTTGATCTTGTCTTGTCATCTGCACATAATTTATGTTTTGCTTTTATTGATGATGACTGATACGTTTTGTATAGTCTCCTATACAACTATTACAAAGAAATGAAAAATTAGCTAATTATTAGGTACCGCAAAATCTCCGCGGAACGCGTCTCTGACGCGTCACTTCAATGTCAACAACTGAATAGTCGAATCAGGCGCCGTAACCGTTCAACTTTGAAGACCTCTGTGGCGCGGTGCGCGAATATCCGCCTGCGACGCAAGAGTCGATTCCCGCGTCAGAACAATTGTTTGTACGATCTGCAGATATTTGTTCTGAATGTACTGGTCTTTATCTACATATGTATGATAAAAAATATCTATCTGTGCAATGTATTGTATTAAGCATATCAGTTATCTAGTACCAATAACACAGGCTCTACTTAGCTTGGGCCTAGGTGATACTGTGTGGATTGTCCAGCATTATTTATTTTAGTGCGCGACAAATGGACGAATATCTCAATATCACGCCAACCGATTTCGATGATTATTTTTTGTTTTAACCTTTTTCAATATATATTTAAGAATTTGAAGTCTAAAAACACGCCAAATTATGTACATTCCAGCCACAGCGCTAGCCCGCCGCCGCCGGGCGCTGCGCCGCGCCGCGCGCCCTAGGGCTGCGTCAGCGGAGCGCCTCGCGCGCGACCCGCCGCCCGTGCTGCAACCGGCACAGCTGGCCAGGTGTGCCATTGTACTGGAAGAGATCAATAGGAAGATGGCGACTGTGACGTGGCAGCCACCTAGAGGTACATGAGCATGAGACGAAGCCAGGTGATCCGGTTCAGCGCAACTAATACAGATTTTTTTATACAATTCTATGAATGTATTTAGTCATTCTTGTTTATAGATAGATAGATAGACAATACTTTATTGAAACATTTTTGATCTTATTTGTTTTATTTTTAAGTAAATAAAACAAATAAGATAAAAAATGATAATACTAGATATGTGACAATTTGGTGTCTGTCTTATCGCTCAAGAGCGATCTCTACTAGTTAAAACAAACAGGTACACAAGTCTTTTGAAACGAGATATTTACCATGATTTGATTCTTGACTTTTCCAATACAGTCAAAGCTCCTTATTCGCGGGGTATACGTGCCGTAAATATGCCGCGAATACAGAAACCGTGGGTACGGAACGGTAATTTGTATAGGAATGTAGGGGATACGTTCCAAGAATTGAAATTAAAAGAAAAAAAACCATACTAAATATCTATTTTATCACATAACGTAACTCGTTTTGTTAACAATAATTACTAATTAATATCTGATTTAGACAAAGTATTAGAAAACAGGAGCTTTGACTGAATTTCGGCACAGTTTTATACCAGCCGTGCAACCATGCCATCACGGAATAACTGCAAGGCTACTACGTTATTTCGCACATAACGTTATCAGCGTTATTAAGCTAATTTTAGCGTGAATAACGATTGAAGAGACGCTATTTTCTGCGAGCAAATCAAAATAATGCATTTTTACGCGTTATTCACTCTAAAATTAGCATAATAACGCTGATAATGTGCGCTAAGTGCTAAAAAATAGCGTAGCGTTTGAAGTCACTTCGGCGGAGTATAGAGTTTTAAATTGAATGTAAATAGAAATAGTGATCCTATACCAAAGGTAGGTTTGCTTTTTTTATGTTACCTATATTATTTGACTTCATTTATTTAAATTCTTGTTATAAAATAAAAAAAGAATAAAATAATTTATTTATAGCCAACACACACACACAATGTTAAACAGAGTTACGAAAAAAGGAAAAGACATATAAATACAGAAAAACATTAGTAGTAGAGTAAGAAAAACTGGTCTTTCCCTATGTGCGCGGCTAATAAGGTCCCGTCTCGGCTTGTTGTCATTATCGACCGAGGACGATAGTGACACTGGTTTTCAGGCTGGACCTTAAATTGGGGTGACGTAACGCGTCGTGTCTCGAGTAACGGTCCACAGATTAAAGATAACAGAGTTTTACATTTAGGTTAGAATAAAAACCAAGAGTTGGATAAAAGTCAATGTTACAATAAGAGGTTAAAATGTATAATTAAACAAATAGATATGATAAAATAAATACATTTTAACAATAGAAAATACAATTTTATAATATTATTATAAAACCAACTATTCTACGGTAAAAAATATATCAAAACGCTAAAGTCATTTAAAACGGGATATTTACCATGATTTGATTTTTGAGTTATCCAATATTTCGGCACAACTTAAAACGTTAAAAGTTTTATTATATCAAAACGGTAGATCCTACCGCTCGCTAGGCAAGCGGCCGGTGACTAGGGCTGCAGAGAGAGGAACTTCCTGACGATGCGTGCCGAGTCCAAGAGTACCGCCTTTTGGATATTATTATTAACACGTTAGCTGCCATGTCAGTCACCGGTTCCTGACTGCCATGGTACTTGATCAGGCCGTGTCAGTCACCAAAGACTGACGATCGAATCGAGACATTGGATTGAAATGCTTGTAGTGAGCTGTCCAGCACGTTTAGCCTGCTTGTTTCTATTAGAATTGACCGACATGGCCCCGGGCTAACATATGCAACATGGCCTGTTACTTTTCTTGTTAGAACTGAAGTTAATCCACATTTTCTGGGGAAAATGTTAAATTTGTTTGTTACAAGAAATGCAGCAAAACGTGTTATAAACTCATTGCGTGTTACATTTTAAGACACTTTGATTTGATATACAACTCGGTTGTTTGGCTCAAGGTGCACAGATATTGTGACCGAGTTGTACAAAATTTTGAAATTGGTCGTAATCGCGAATTTGTTCTGGCAGCTAAAGTGTTAAGCATGTATTATCCCATTGCTGGGCAAAGGCGCTAGTTGTGGCCTCTCTTTGTCCAGTCCATAGCAGTCATGAATAAGTTCATCTTTTCATCTCCGCCTAGTCCTTCCACGCGGTTTCGCCCATTGGGAACCGTCCGTGATGGCTTTGCCCAGAGTTCTTCCATCTACTTACTGGTCCAGGCCAATACCATTTCAATGTAACCTATAGATTTAAAAAAAAAATTATGTACATACATATTATTATGATTTTAGAATAAGAATATTTTTATTTATAGTGCTCAATGTAATTTGTACCTTTACACTAGCCAAACTCGATATAGAGTGTTTGTAAACAACTTATCCTAAAATTCACTATGTTGTCGCGTCTTCTAGTCGATTTGAGATCCTTCCTTGATCCTTCAATAAATATTGCTTACAATCATATGTGAAACTCGACGTTAGGCAAGGTTTTTGTGTCGTGGTTTGTTTACAAACATTGTACATCGAGTTTGACTAGTTTATAATTATAATAAATGTAAGTAATTAAAAAATATGAATATACGTATAATTGTTTTCTTATAATTTTTATTTGTATTTCTTCATTCATAAAAAACTAATTCTAATCTTATTTCTACGACACTTTAAACCAGATAAGGCTGCCACACATTAACTCACGTACACAAAATATACAGAGTCTAAGCATCTACTAGCATTATCAGCACTTGGATTCATAAGTTAGGTTCAATAGCTACCTGCATACAGGTTTAACAGTAAAGGGTGACTAGCGGTCGCTATATGGAAAAAATAAATAAATAATTGATCGTAGTAGGTAGTAAATTTAACATTGTGTTATACTTTACGAAGCAATTAGGTATTTATACATTTAAAGTCATACATATTTCACTATAAATTATCTAAGAAGTGTTTTTTGTATTTATGTGAATAGTTTTTTGTGTTAAATTCTTCTAGTAGTTTGCGTGGTAGTTCATTAAGCATATAAAATAGTGGCTTAATTATTTCGCAACCTTGGGCAGAAAGGTTTTTACCTATTTTACTTATTATTATCATCTCTAAAGATCTAAAAGAGTGCCAAGCCAACATATTAAAATAGGTTAATTATTTAAAGCTGGCGCGTCTTTAAACAATTCTCCTTTTTTTACATACAATTCTCCACGCTGGCTGACGTGACAAATCCTGGCCTCCATTATACGAAAAGCCTGAGTTCAGACTGAATCAAACCAAGTTCCGTCCACATGTACATAATAGATACCTACCTACTGGGTCCGACAAGTAGTGGGTAGTATAATAAAAGATAAATGCAAAGTTCAGTTTAAAAAAAGTACAGTTTATGACGCCATGCGCCAGCGCGTGGATAATTGTATGAAAAGACCAACGCGCCAGCTTTAAAGTTGTAGCTTTAAACTTGTAATTTATTAATACCTACTATAAGGTAGGTATTAATAAATTACAAGTTAAGAAACCAATCAAAGACCTCTTAAAGACTCATAGAGGTATTATGGTTTGATTTTTAAAAAATCAAACCCTCTTTTTATTATTAGTATATATTTGAAATCATAATCTCAAAATAGAACATATATACCTACAACTCGACCAAGCTAAGTTAGCCCCTCGCTGCAAACTTACGCGACGACGCGAGGTGCAAACTTAGCTTGGTCGAGTTGTAAGTACCTACGTACATCTTCGTACTGTACCTATCTTAGGCAGGGTCATTGCCATGCCAGTTCAGTTTATCAAGATGCTGTGGGCAGTGTGGTTGTGTGTGGTTGGTGTTGTATGTGGGTGAGTAAAAACTAGGAGAAACAAATTATTATAAATATTAATATGAAACAAATAATAAATAAAATAAAATAAAAATAATATTACTATAGACGTGATTACTATGTTCCGTATTACATCTTCTAAATCAATATAATAAACCAGTTGCGAACTATCATCGTTAGAGTTATCATTTCAGGCACCTTGGTACCTCTGACAACTACGTACCTAGTATAAAACAAAGTCGCTTCCCGCTCTGTCTGTCCCTATGTATGCTTAGATCTTAAAAACTGCGCAACGGATTTTGATGCAGTTTTTTAATAGATAGAGTGATTCAAGAGGAAGGTTTATAAACCATGTGTATATATCTATGAAGTCTGAAATAAATAATGTACTATATTAAACAGGTAGGTATTCCGTAACAAAATCAGGCAGAACCCATGGTAGAACAGAACCTAGTTAGGTAGGTATAGGTCGCGCAAATCTTTGAGCTCTGTAAACATTGGCTCGAATGCGAAATGGATACTGCATATGATACAGTTCAGTGTGGTTCAGTTGAATGCATAGGTACCTAATCAATCATTTACTATACGAGACCTACATGCCTGCCCACCCAAGTACCTACCTAGTTAGTGGGTAGGTAGGTAGGTAGTAATTTTTATATTCAGTTCAGTGCCTGCCTTCATGTGCAAGGTAAGTCCTGCTTTACTTCATGTTTGTATAAGGTTATTTTTTATGTCAAGAAAGCAGAAAATATTTGTAATGTAGGAATTTTGACAAAAACAAATTATGTACGAGTTGACGAGCATAAAACTTGTGTTTTCACGCAACAAGCGCACCTAAAGGAAATTGAGACCAAATTGTCGCAATTTATTGGCTACATCTGCATTGTGTTTGTCTAATATTCCTACTTACTACTAATATCATTCTATTTTCTTTTTCAAATCTTAAAATCTGTGAATTTTGCAAAATATCTTGCTTCGGTATTTTGCATACATTGGCCGTAGTGCTCGCTGGCCGTGGACAACCCGTGTGGTAGGCAAACAAGGAATTTTTATCACTTCTAACATCTCGTTTTCAGCAGTCAAAGTGTTAAGCCATCCGGGACATAGGTAGGGGTAGGGTCATTAGAGTATATTATTTATGGCTGGCTTCATATTCTATGTTTCTGAAATTACCGGTTTTCTATTTCCCTTCAGCTGCATTCAGAAACCACTAAGTAATGACATTCGTTTGTCCATGAAAATGACAGAACTGGCACAATAACTCGTTAGACGATGTTATTGATTGTAAATCGCTAAAACGTCAAAAAATGTAAACAAACAAAACAATTTTGCGAACTTCGTCTCTCTCTCGGCCTTCGCCCCTGTTTTCCACACGTTTTCCACAAATTCTAGTGCGTAATTTTAAGTCGCTATCTTATTTATATGGTCCGAAATAGCTATGTATCTCAATTCGTCTTCTATTTTCAAATCGCACCCCGTGCTGCGAAAATCGGTGTTTCGCCGACAATGTACACTAACTATAGATTCTAGACTTATCTTACCACTATTATCTAAATCAAAGAGCTGTTATCTAACTATTTAAACCTGCATGGTTTTTATATCAATACCTGCATTAGGTAAATACGTAAACGTAGTGTAGGACGCCCTCCGGTCAGGTCCCACCTGGCTGACGACTTGCAAGAGACTGCATGTAGATGCTGGATGTGGCAAGCTGAAGACAGGGCGCTATGGTGCTTATTAGGGGAGGCCTTTGTCCAGCTGTGGACTATTATAGGTTGATGATGATGATCATTAATTAGGTAAGTATATTCTTTTCAATGACTTCAGATACCCATTGTATTTTGTTGTTCCTAGTTCCCCAATGGCGCCTCCGCCGAGTGAATACGACATAATCGTCATCGGCCTGGGTATCTCAGGTACGATGGCAGCAGCCACGCTTGCAAAGGCAGGCAAGCATGTGCTGGCGCTTGAAGCTCAGGATAGGATCGGAGGACGGGTGTATACGAAGAAGTTTGGAGATGGAATTGTGGAGCTCGGGGCTGAGTGGTTAGTATCTAATTAATCAACCAATGTGGTTAGTATCGTAGTCCTTATTCTCTTAATTTGAAATCTTACCAATAATGTAAAAGAATTGATAGATAGATAGATTATTTATGAATACAAATAGGTTACATTTAGTTATTAGTGCCTTAAAGCCTATGTTAGGTTTGTCTTAGCACTATAGTTCTCACTTCATCATCATCATCATCATCAGCCTATAGCAGCATCATCAGCCTATAGCAGTTCTGACAAACTGTTCTGTTTTTCCAGTTCTCACTTAATTTAAATTGATTTTAATATTTTTGCTATTGTATAGATCTTCGGCTGAAGGCAATGCCAAAACTACTAAATGGATAAGTAGACCTGAAATTTGGCACACAGCGTTCTGGACCAGGAGTAACATACATACCTATACAGGCTTTTTATTGCAAAAAAACATGTACAAAGTATTCACATGCTTTTATTTTTGGCTCAATAAATATATAAATATCAAGTAAATTCAAACAAGAAAGAGTGCCCAGAATGCTGGTAGCAATGCCACATTGAAAGAGATATAGATATTGAAATAAATAATAATGAAAATTAATAGTATTAAACACAGCCTATTGTTCCTTGTATAGGATTAGGTTTAAAGAACTTTATTCTCATAAAAACATTGATTATTGTTTGGCATTCCTTGGTATTCAACTATTAGTATTTATATTTTATTGTATTTTGTTATTGTATATATTATTTTGTTATACCAGGATCCATGGTACAGAGGACAGCCTGACGTATGACCTGGCTATCCAGAACAATGTCTCCTTGATTTCAGACAGCCTTGACATGCAGGTATGTGTTCTATACTATATTCCTTTTTTATCATCAGTGATTTATTTTCATTCAGACCTTACAAGACTCTTGGACACAATTATAAAATAATAATTGTGTCCAATAATATTAAATATTAAAAATATCTAAACATTTAAAACAGAAATATTTTAACATAAAGTTAGTTAATGTAACGTACCCAGGCCTATGTTGGATTTATGAATATCAGATTATAATGTAGTACTAGTGGACCGTCCCGGCTTCGCACGGGTATCTATTATTTTTATTATTCATAATTTATTTTCGGCCATTTATTTCTTCTTTCGTCCACAGACCTATCACTCCAACGGTACTGTGGACGCGGGCACCGTGTCGGAGCTGCTCGGGTACGCCATGAGCCTGATGGACGAGCCGCCGCCGCAGCCCGAGCCTCTAGGACAGTTCGTCACTAGGAAGTATGCTTCAACCATTCATATATAATGCTGGACAATGCACACAGTAACAGCAACGACGACGACCTCTGTGGCGCGGTTGGCGAAGGTCCGCCTACGACACAGAGGGCTCAATTTTACCTCGGGACAAATGTTTGTACGATCTGCAGATATTTGTTCAGGGTGCTGGTCGTTTTCTATGTATAATAAAAAATATCTATCTATGTAATGTATTGTATTATGTATATCAGTTATCTAGTACCCATAACACTGCTCAGCTTACCATGGGTCTAGATAATGCTGCAGCATTATCTAACCTCATTTTACATTATTTATCTAGCCCCAGGCTAAACACTGCTTCTGTTATGGGTACTAGATAACTGGTTTACTTAATAAATACTTAGATAACATATGTACATTTTATATAGATACATAGATAGATTATTTATTCATACAAATAGGTTACATCATTAAGTTAGTAGTGCCTTAAAGCCTATGTTATATATATATGTAGATAAATATTTTTTGGTTTAATATCTAGTGACAACCTCATGCGTCACAGGCAGACCTTCGCTTGCTGCGCCACGTAGTTAACTCTTAATTACTCGCGTGGGGTGTTTAACACCCCAGCGACTGTTTGATCGTCTCTAGTTATTGGAATTTCGAATTTACAACGCTAATTTTTATATCTTAATCATAAATAAAAGTCTGATTTTGTATGTATTTGGTAGTTTTTTTCTTATTCTAAAATTGGGTTGGAAAGCACGTCCCGCGACTTATGTATGTTTTTATGCGCGAGTAACTAAGGGTTAAACATTATCTTTGTGGTTCAACACTCTTAACCCCTGTCAGACTCCGCACCTACATGGAGACCCGCCATCCGTTTCTACTAAACGACGCTGACTTCATGGACAACTTGCTGAGCCTCCTCGACCAGATAATGAACAACTATGAAGCTAGCAACAGTTGGAACGACGTTAGCACCGCGTCCCAGTACGACACGCTAGAGGGAGATCAGCACATGAGTTGGCACAAGCTGGGGTATAGCACGCTGTTTGATATTGTACTGGTGAGTGAAGTTAGGCACAAGATGTAGTTCTATGAAGCTAGCAACAGTTGGAACGACGTGAGCACCGCGTCGCAGTACGACACGCCTGAGGGAGATCAGCACATGAGTTGGCACCAGAGCTGGGATATAGGACGCTGTTTGATATTGTACTGGTGAGTGAAGTTAGGCACAAGCTGTAGTTCTATGAAGCTCGCAACAGTTGGAACGACGTGAGCACCGCGTCGCAGTACGACACGCTAGAGGGAGATCAGCACATGAGTTGGCACCAGAGCTGGGATATAGGACGCTGTTTGATATTGTACAGGTGAGTGAAGTTAGGCACAAGCTGTAGTTCTATGAAGCTAGCAACAGTTGGAAATATGTTAATACCGCGTCTCTATATGATAGTACGACACGCTAGAGGGTTTAGCGTGTCGTACTATTCTATAGCTTCATCTCCCAATGAGCACAAGCTGGGGTATAGGAAGCTTTTTGATATCGTACTGGTGAGTGAAGTTAGGAACAAGCTAAGTTAGAATATATTATACTAGAAAATATTTAATTGCACATATAATCAAAAAGAAAAATATGACAATAAAGCAGGGTAAAAACTAAGTAGTTGGGATAATTGATACTCTTTAATATATTGTGTTAGCGGGGTGTACAACTGTTTGTTTGTTTGTTACCTGACTGGTGCTTACTCTATTTCAATTTGGTCCAGTTCTGACAATGGCATCCATGAATAAACCAAATAAGTCTTGAATTTGCATTAAGTATGTACGCGACAAATGGACGAATAACTCAATATCACGCCAACCGATTTCAATCATAATTTTTTTAAAACTAAGCTTAAAACCCATTTTCGTTATTTAAGAATTTGAAGTCGGTTTATCTATACTAATATTATAAAGAGGAAAGGTTTGATTTTTTGTTTGTTTGTTTGTAATGAATAGGCTCCGAAACTACTGGACCGATTTGAAAAATTCTTTCACCGCTGAGAAGCTACACTATCCCCGGTGAACATAGGCTATATTATATTTTCAAAAAAGTTAGGGATCCGTACTAAAACCGTGCGAAGTTGGGAAGGTCCGCTAGTAGTTATTAAAAACACTTCAAACTATAATTCCAGAATACATACAAGAATAAGCCCGGTCTTCCCTCGCTAACGGTCAAGCTGAACACTGAGGTAGTGCGGATCAAATGGCCCAGGGACTCTACGGGACCAGTGGAGGTCACTACTAAGGTACGTGGATTATTATTATACATCATTCATTTAAATTCATGTTATTCATTCATAACGTTTTTTTCAGACATCAGTTTATAGTAGGTAAAGATTTGTATTTGTATTGTATTTATTCAAAGCATTAACACTATTTTTACAGGTATTACCTTAAAAATAATAGTGTAGTCAACTTAACACTTCGAGTGCTGAAATCACACCGTATGTGTTTTCTACAAGTGACTAATATGCGTAAATCCACACTAGTGCAGCGGCTGAGAATATACAGATCTTGTGACTCAGCACAGCTGTAATGTTTTTCGAACGAAACGCATGTGCGGCGCAACACAACTGCTGTGTAGAGCGGCAGCACGAATGGCTTAGGTTAAAAAAAAGATCGCAGTCGTCGAAAAAAGTCCGCAGTCAAAGTGTTAATTAATCAAACTAATAAAATAAATTTAATAAAACGAATAATCAAAAATAGACATGTCTGTCAATATATACCTAGAATTAATTTGCGTAGTTTTAAGATTGTTGTGTATGGTAGTTTTGATGTAAATAAAAATATTTTCTTTCTTTCTTTCTTTACCATAAATAAATGCACTTATTGCACACCTATGGTGTCCTACACTACGTTTGCCGAGGTATAGGTATTACATAGGACTTATTATTTTTTGCAGGAAGGTGCGGTGTACAAGGCAGACACTGTCATATTGACCGTCTCAGTCGGTGTTCTCAAAGAGAGGTACTTACTTTATGTACGAATACTAAATCATACTTTTATGTATCTAACTTGTGTTTTGCCCGCGGCTTCGCACGCGCTGTTTGTATTTAAACTTAAAAAAAACGGATATTTACCATTTTTTCATTTTTGAGTTTTCTAATTTTTCGGCACAGTTTAATGCGCCATGTTTAATATTTAGTGTGAATAACCATTATAGCTTATAAATAAATATATAGTACCTAAATACCGTCAGCTTTAATATGTACCGATCCTATCCATCCAAAGGTTGCCTGGAAGCGATAAGGTCGCCGATTGTGCCACTAGACTAAGTATTAAGATCTATTATTATTGTATTTTTTTTGTGTTGATGGTGCAATAAAGTAATATGGATTGTATTGTATAATTTCAAAAGTTTTATCTCTAATTTCTTACATTACAGACAAACGTCGCTCTTCACTCCGCCCCTCCCTAAAGAGAAATCCGACGCGATACAAATAATATCAATGGGGGTCATGGACAAAATAGAACTCCTCTTCAAAGAGGCGTGGTGGACCCCCCACCCCCACTTCTTCGGCTTCCTCTGGAGGAATGAAGAGAAGAGGCAAGTGAAGAAAGAAGATGAGTGGACGACCAAAATCTGGGGCGCGACGGCTCCTCTAGGACATGATAATGTTCTAACGCTGTGGACAAGCGGGGAGACGGCGAAATTGGTGAGATTTTGACACTTTGATAGGATAATTGCGCTGAAGGCGGTACCGCGAGGCACACTAACGCCACCTAACCTAACCTAGCGATCCGCCCCGGCTTCGCACGGGTGCAATGAACATCGATACTAATATGGGGCAGTGTGGACTGTGGTTAATTAATTAATTAATAAATCATATAAACCTCCATCATCCTGCCCCAAGCTGCAGGAGGTTTCGGGTTCGATTCCCGCCTCGGAACAATTGTGTGTACGATCTGCAGATATTTGTTCCGGGTGTTCTGGTCGTTTTCTATGTATAATAAAAAATATCTTTGCAATGTATCGTATTAAGTATATCATCTAGTACCGATAACACAAGCTCTGCTTACCATGGGGCTCGATAATGCTGTGTGAATTGTCCAGCATTATTTATTTATTATTATTATTGAATGAATTATTTGTATTTGCAGGTAGAAACGTTACCCGCTGAAGAGGTGAAGTCCAAGCTGGTGGAACTGCTGAGGAAGTTCATGGGCGCCTCCTTCGACGTACCGGAACCGGAGGATATGGTCAGGTTAGTCTGATACCCCGTCCACGTATTCATTGCATAATAAATTACTGCCCGCGGCTTCGCACGTGTTTTTTCTATATAAATAAATAATATAAAATATAAATAATATTGGATAATCCGCACAGCATTATCAAGCTAAGCAGAGCTTGTGTTATGGGTACTAGATGACGCATAGAACCAACGCGTGCGAAACCGCGGGCAGAATCTATAAAATAGCATATATATACTCAATGGTTTATTGCTTGCATGTGTACAAATAGGTCTTAAAAAATATATATAAAAATAAAATAAATAAATAATGCTGGACAATTCACACAGCATTATCTAGCCCCATGGTAAGCAAAGCTTGTGTTATGGGTACTGGATAACTGATATACATAATACAATACATTACATAGATAGACATTTTTTATTATATATAGAAAACGACCAGAACACCCGGGACAAATATCTGCAGATCGTACACACAATTGTTCCGAGACGGGAATCGAACCCGCAACCTCCTGCGTCGCAGGCGGACCTTCGCCCACCGCGCCACATCGGTCGTCTTAGTTAATATAGGTCTAACATGCACCCTGCAAGGGCATTGCAACATAAATTTAAGGTTAAATGCTAGTTATATTGATTTAACACATACTCCACGCGGGTGAAGCCGCGGGGCGTATCTAGTAATGTATAATGTTGAGTACTCTATTGTATTAAGGGGCCTCCGGAGGGACGAATTCTTCATACAAACGTAATACCAAAATGATTTCTAATTCAAGCATGTTTTCACTATAATATTGTATTATTTGTATTAAAATAGTTTTTATCTAGGTTCCCAAATAGTTTTTTTTTCGAAATACTCACCTAAAATGAAATGAAAGCCAATCTCATTTTGCACATTTTTATGCGATAATGGACAAGTTTTCTTGCTATTTGTTTCGTATTAAAAACATCAATATCTTACATTTTAGTTATTAAGGAACATAGCTTATATTGTCTAGTTACAGAATAACAATACTTTGTGAAGAATACAAAAAGTTTTCAGTCATAATTTTTGGTATTACGGAACAAACCGAATTCTGAACGGCTAATATTGCTATCGCGCACGCATAAGGCGCGGCGCAAGGGTTAAACAGGGACAGCGATATTCGGAGCGATTTTTGCAAGCGAGGGTCGCCGGACCCTTAAGTCACATCTGCAAAAGTAGATGTATTACTTTTGCATACATTTTAAGTATACTTAGGTCTTGTTCGAGGTTTGTTATTATATGTATTTGTTATTATATCAATACAATACAATATAACAATAATGGATCTTAATACTAACTAAATCTAGTGGCACAACCGGCGGCCTTATCGCTAAAAGCGATTTCTAGGCAACCTTTGGATGGATAGGATCTATGTTTCGATGTATGTTTCAGGTCAATGTGGTATTCGAACCCGTTCACCCGCGGCAGCTACTCGTTCGACTCGGTGTCTGCGCCTGCGCACCCCACCGCGCGGGGCGACCTCGCTGCGCCGCTCACTGACGCCGCGCAACGACCTAGGTATAATAAATAAATAAATAATGCTGGACAATCCACACAACATCATCTAGCCCCAAGCTAAGCAGAGCTTGTGTTATGGGTACCTGATATCTGATTATACATAATACAATACATTACATGGATAGATATCTTTTACTGTCCATAGACAACAAACCTTCGTGGCGCGCAAGTGTATAGAAGGCACGGTCAAACAAGGCAGGTCTCTTTCCTCTCCTCCGTAGACCGAGACATGTCCTTGGTGACCCCGTTGACCCACTCACCGACGCTATCCGGAGGTGACGGCAACAACTCAGCTTCCGCACACTAATCACCCGACCAAAAACCGACCCCGCCGGAGGGGTCGAAGAATTCCCCGTTTCCGCCCTCAGGTGCACTCGTGCACCTGAGGCGTTACCTCCCTACCCTCTTGTAGCATCTGGCAACAGCCCAAGCCGAGGCTCGCACCTAAGTGGTGGCCCTTGTGCGTGTTGCCCCAACCTAATTTTTACCGGCGAGGCGCCCTCTGAACGCCAATAGTCCGGTAACGCTGTCATGGCCATCTGCGGTCAACAGCATTATAGTCCATTCAAACATCACTAAAATGTAAGAATAATTAATTACTTAATACAAAGAGATAATATGATCTTTCTATCATGAGCCCTAATATGGCTCGCTAGACCGTATATTAATTATTTTGTAAATCAAGTTTGAATAAATGGATAATGAATAAATTAATAAAAGTATAATGAATAAATTAATAAAAGTATAATGAATAAATAAATAAAAGTATAATGAATAAATGGATAAAAGTATAATGAATAAATAAATAAAAGTATAATGAATAAATGGATAAAAGTATAATGAATAAATTAATAAAAGTATAATGAATAAATTAATAAAAGTATAATGAATAAATGGATAAAAGTATAATGAATAAATTAATAAAAGTATAATGAATAAAAGTATAATGAATAAATGAATAAAAGTATAATGAATAAATGAATAAAAGTATAATGAATAAATAAATAAAAGTATAATGAATAAATGGTTAAAAGTATAATGAATAAATGGATAAAAGTATAATGAATAAAAATATAACCTAAGCCTTAATGATTTAGTTAGACAAAGAAAATATAAAAAAAATAATTTGGGATTTTGTGATACTTTTGGATAAATCGTAAAAGTACACTACAGAGCCTTCTTTGCGCCACACAACACTCGAGACCTCCCGAAATGTAAAGTATTATATATTTTATTTCAGGGTATTGTTCGCCGGCGAAGCCACTCATCCGAACCGCTTCTCGACCGTCCACGGAGCCCTACAGACCGGCAGGCGGGAGGCCGAGCGCCTGCTGATACCAGCCAGCAAGCTGTGATGCGATATATTAGAACAAATGGGCTAACCTAGGCTGTGAGGTGCTCCTAACTTAAGTGTTTTATATTTATACTAGCGGTGCAAGAAAATCTATGGTTTATAAACCTTCCTCTTGAATCATACTATCTATAAAAAACCGCATTATATATTTTAAGGTTATAAAAATTTTATTTATCTATCATCAACATTATCATTATTGGCGCCAAAATATTCTCTGATAATACGGAGGTTCGTTTTCCAAAAATAGAAAAAGAAAGTTTTTGTTTATACCTGTGACTTTTTTATGTAGTTGTACGTATTTATTTTTGGGAATTGTCCTATTAGATCTATGTAAATAATTTATTGGGTTATCTTTACGGAGGCATCCATTAATTACATGAGGTACTTAATTTTGGTGATTTTACTTCAAACGTACGGAGGGTAAGCTCACTCTGGCTGATTTAAGTGTCACGCTGACCATCGGCGCTGAGATCTCGGCGCGTAGCAATCTGTATGGACGCTATAGAAACCTTTTAGAGTATCGCCGACCGTTCAGCGCTGACCCTATGCGCGTCCTACGCACGGTCCTACGAGCCGCTCGTCAGCGTCGCTGAGCGGTCGGCGCCGACAAGCGCCCGCGCGCGCGCACCTGTCTTCGTTGATCGTCGGCGCTGACGAGCTACACGCTGAGCTGTCAGCGCTGATGATAAGCTTGACAGTAAAATCAGCCTATGATCGCCACTTTACCTTGTAGGTTAGGTACTTGCACCTTGCCCTTTCTTCTACCAAAGAAAATGTTATTATCTCGAAATATTTATGCTAGTAAGTAATAAATTATGTTAACACAAAGGAAAAATAAATCCTGTTAAATCTAGTTTTCTTTGATTTAACCAAATGGCCCTAAAATGTCAACTAATATACACACCTACACTCATGAATAAAAACTAAAACAACAAGCTTTTTTTATAAAGATTTTTTTTACATGATTTATAAAGCCTAACAATATTGTACCCCATCATCAGCCTAAATTAGTCCACTGGACATAGGCCTCCCAATGAGCGGCATAGCGCCCTGTCTTCAGCTTGCCGCATCCAGCATCTACCTGTAGTATTTCGCATACTGAACCTAACTTGTAACCATTTTACGCGCCCTGACGAGGCAGAATGTATAGGAACCTTATTATTAAGAAGATCTATTGTACCGACATTTCTGCAAAAATAATAGTTTTTTTTTTAATTTTTTTTATTTCAAGGTTATCACTAAAAATGATGAATGAAAGTGAATGCTTTCATTCATCATTCTATAAAAAAAGCAAAAATTGTTTCGTGCTTGGAAGGTTTTGTTATCATACTGCGTAAGCACATTCGAGGTAATCTATATACCTCATTTACATTCAGCCCCTGCCGCTGCCCCTCGCGCTGCCGGCGATAATTCCCTAAATACTGCTGCAGCAGGATCGAGAGGAGTGTGTGTTTACATACTGCCCTACCACTCACTTCGCTTTCAAGTTTCGGTCCTTTGACTTCCGCACAAAAACCGCCATTTTGGGGAGCGCCGGGCAGCGCGAGTGGCAATGGCAGTAGCATGAGAAGTATCGCGTTTACACACTCGTCCTGCCCACTTCCCTGCTCACTACGGCTGAATGTAAATGCGACAATACTAATATTATAAAGAGGAAAGGTTTGATTTTTTGTGTATTGAATAGGCTCCGAAACTACCGGACCGACTTGAATTTTTTTTTCACCGTTGGCACAGATAATATATTACATGAGAAGCTACACTATCCCCGGTGAACATAGACTATACTATATTTCAAAAAAGTTAGGGATCCTTACTAAAACTCCAATAATGTAACCTAAGGTGTAAAAAAATCACCTAATAAAGTGAAATTCGCGTTTAACGCGGGTGAAACCACGGGGAACAGCTAGTCTCTAAGAAAATAAATAATATCGGATTGTATCAAGATGAGCTTTTTTATTTTTCATTATTAAATAATATATTTGTAGTTATTAAATTATTTTTTATATAATCAAGAGGTTATACTTTACTTTCGACACAAGTTTATCGTTATATTCCATGTAGTCAGACTCTGAGTCATTAGGCGTGGGTGTTTTTCCATTATCTTGACTAAAAATGCGATGATCTTTTAAGATAGGCTCTTTTAAAAGTATGTCTTTTGCGCCCCCGAAATTGAGGACATCTGAGTAATCTTCAATGTGTTCTGTTCTCTGATCTGTTTTTGGTGTTTCTCTCGATTTTTGAGCTCTGAATGTAGGAGATTGTTTTTGCAGTTTTGGTATATTTCTAATTTTCATATTTCTATTTTGTTTCAAATGAATTTTATGTTGATTTTGCTTTTCTATCAATTTTTCATTTGAGTTTTCTGTGTCTTTAATTGATTTGGAGTGTTTTTTTATATATTGTCTAAAGTCGTGAGGGATTTTTTTGTTGAAATTTACATGTGGTTTCGGTTGACTTTGCATATCTATCAATTTTTCATTTGAGTGTTCTCTGTATTTAATTGACTTGAAGTGTTTTTTTATATTTTCACTGAATTCTTCAGGGCGTTTTTTTTTTAAATTTTCATGTGGTTTCGGTTGATTTTGCATTTCTATCAATTTTTCATTCGAGTTTTCTTTGTATTGCATTGATTTGGATTGTTTTTTTATATTTACACTGAACTCGTCAGGGTTTTTTTTGTTATAATTTTCAATTTTATAAGAAGCTTCAATCGACTTTTCTGAAGATTCCGTTAATTGAGAACGGTTTTCTTGCTCGTTAATGGATATATTATATTTTTTATCATTTTTACTTGATTTTTCAGGTGTTATAATGGTCTTATCGTCTTCCTCAAGTTCTTTATTAGATATTTCAATACTTTTCAGAGCCTCAGTGTTTTCTGCAATATTTTCATGCTTTTTAATTGATTTTATATCATCTTCATTTTTTTCATCCGAATTTGCGTGTTTATCTAACGTTTCATTTGAGTTTGAACCTTTTTTAACATTTACTTGCACATTACTTTCTAAATCGTCGTCAGATTTTTTTATTAATATTTCATGCTCTTCAGAATCTTCGTCATTTGCTATTTTATTGACAACATTATGTTTGGTTTCTGCGCTCCAATAACCCATACTTTTATTCATTTTATTGAAATCTTTTTGTATTTCCTCAACTTTATTTGTTTTTATGTCTTTACGTGGCTTCATTTTGTTTTCTCCGCTTTGATACTTCGGTTTTTCAGAATGTTTGTCCCGATACATCTCGCTATTATAATCAGAATGTGTTCCGCCATTTTTTTTATTCGTTTTTTCGCTTCGTTTAAGTTCATTTTTCATGTGCTTGTAATTTAAAAAAATCTCGCCCGAATTTAAGTCTTGTTTCAAAAATGCATCAGTATTAATTTTTCCAAACTTGCCTTCAACTTTTTTTGATTTCTCATTTTGAATTTTTTTCACCCTTTCGGGTTCTGGTACAACAGTTTGTATATAAACCGTCTTTCTGAATTCCCTTTCTGAACTATGCTCTTCATTATCTTGTTGAAATGATTTCATTTTCTTCGCAGCCTTCTCTGCTATAATATCAGTCAATTCGCTAAATTTTTTCGATGTCATCAACTGATTTATAAAGTCGTCTACCGTGAATTGACTTTTTTTGGATGATGACACAATAGGCATTTGATATAATTGCAATGCGCCTGTTAAAAACATATCAATATTCAGTACCTACGTATAAGATAAACTACATTGACTATCCAACACGATGGCAAGTAGGTGTCAGTGACGTAACGCGTTAGGACTATTGGGAGTTATATCAACTTTAAACAGAGTCTGTGCAAAAAGAGAAGTCTCTTAGGAATGGTGGGCGCGCGTGTGCCAATGTACTACTTTTGTTGCATTAACCCTGGAACCCTACACTGGTTTTACACGCCTAGTTTTACTACATGGGGTGCTGGGGCACCCCAAAGTATAATGTTGTGTATTTTTTTTAAATAAGAATAGTTTTCAAAACTATGTTTTTAATTAGTATTTATTAAAAACTGAAATCACAAATCAACTTTAAAATCAAGCTATTCTTATCTTATCACTAAGTTAAAGTGTGCCAATAGTGCTTAAATACAAGCACTATTGGCACACTTTAACTTAGTGTTCCAAGAAAATTGGAATATTGCACTAGTTGCACTTGGTCTTGGACTTGCGATCTTTATTATTTCGATAGAAACCACAACGTCCCTGGGCGTGATGTCCCATAGTAGACCTTTGATTCTGCATAAGTTTTATTAGGATTCCGGAAACTATTTCTCTTATATCCCTCCTCAAAAACATGGCTTTTCCAGGCGATATTCCAAACTTTCTTTGATAAGCTTTATTATTTATTTTATTAGAAATGTATTCTTTCATCGTCAGAGAGAGCTAAACCTTTTATTAGCAAACGATACCCCATAGTTTCCTTTTCCTCTTCATACTTCATCCAGATTCCTTATCATATGTTGTTGAACTCATCATCTCCTAATGCCCTGCCAGCAGCCATCCAACAAACAAATTACTCAAAATATTAGTAAAACAGAAACGATCTTCGAGCTCTAGATTTTGTTAAATGCATTTTGACAGAATTTCATGATTCAAAATCAAATAAAAAAACAAAATAATGTAATATACATTAGGAAACCATCGTGTTAAACTAAAAAAAATACCTATGATATTCCTACACTGGGGTGATGGAGCACCGCAACACACTTGCACACTTCCACATTGTAGGCCATTGCCGCGTTACTAACCAATCAGGAGCAGGTGACTCTAGATTAACAAAGTTATTCAAAAAACAAATACTGCTGGGGTGCTCCAGCACCCCCAGTAGTGTTTCGCTACGAGACTTCTCTTTTTGCACAGACTCTAAACGAATTGAATTGAAAATATAAAATAAATAATTCTTTGGTATAACTTACAAAATAAAATGAAAATAAGTGCCATTTTTACGAGTCTTTGGAATGGGAAAATAATAAATTTAATAATTTTTATGGTGCCTCGTATAAGGACTAGTTCTTTACATTTTATGTTTTTAGGGTTCCATACCCAACTGGTAAAACGAGTTATATAGTTGAAATTTTCACAGACGATGTATTTCTGTTGCCGCTAAAACAACAAATACTAAAAACCAGAACAAAATAAATATTTGAGGACTCCCTTTAATATCTTTTTCTTACCATAAGGCGCGTTGTTAGTCGACGCATCATCTTGGGGCCTACCCCGAGCACTATAGGATCATGCGCCGGCTATAGTGCTTGGGGTACCTACCTACCTACATAGGTAGGTACCCCAAGTACAATAGGCGATACGCCGCGCGCCGGCTAACGTAGTGTAGTATAGTATAGGTATAGGTACCGACTTCAAAAAAGGATGTGGTTCTCAATTAATTAATGAAAAACTAATTTAAACTTTTCAACCATACATTTAAAAAAATCTTCTTTGTAATTGTATTATGTAGGTACCAAAAAGTCGAGTCTTATTTATTTATTTAAAAACTTTATTGCACTACAAAGGGTGGGATTAATGCCGAGGCATTATATGCTTATATGAGAACTAAGATGACTGGACAAGGACAGGATGATTCCGGGCAAAAATTAAAAATTACTTGGAATCTAGGGCGTATAATCGAGTTAACGCCAGCTTAGCTACGCCATAACGACCCACTTTTTGAGCAAGTGAAATAACGGCTTTGCCGCACCGCACGCAGAATATGGACTACTACGTCTGTCTTTCACGTCTTTGGCCGCAGATAATAATATGTTAGGTAGGTTAAGGTAGGTAGGTCGTATCATCATAATGTTAGGTGTACCATCTAAAAACTAATCAGAAAAATATTCAAAATGTACGATCAATAAAATACCTACAACAGCCGTGGCTGGGAGGTAGGTAGGCAGGTATCACAGATGTCTATAGGAATACATTTATTTACGAAAGCGGTATTATTGACGGTCTGTGGGGTCTACCACGCTATTTAACACATATCGTAACGCGCGTTATCAGTGTTATTACGGTAATTTCAGCGGGATAACCGCGTGTGAAGGCGCAATTTAACGCGAATAACGAGTAACGTTATTCGTTAAATAACGTGGTAGCCTGGTAGAAGGCCTTAAGAATATGGTAGTAGACTCACCAGAGCTGACTTGCTCCTGCTTCGTACAACTCCACCGCTGGGGGTACGAAGTGGGAGACTGGTGAACGGTAGTCCACGGTTAATGGTAGACCAGCTAGGGACCAGGGAACTGGAATAAGAAATTGAGCATTTATAACAGAGCAGCATATTTTTTTTATCTTTGATTTGTTTTGTCTGTGACCCGAAGAAGTCGTTTCCGCTGTTTGTTCGCTTAGATCTTTTAATGCAGTTTTTAATGCAATAGATAGTGATTCAAGAGGAAGGTTTATGATTTATTAATCACCCCACACGCCTTTTCACAAGTTATTCGCGTTTAAATGCGGCTTAACACGAGATAATCCCCGCTAAAATTAACGTAATAGCGCTGATAACGCGCGTTACGTTATGTGTTAAATAGCAGCGTGGTAGCCCCACAGATCAAAGGTATCATCCGTAGAAAGAGGGTAATTAATAATCAATCACCGTAGATCGATTTTATTAATTACCTTCTTTCTACGGTATAATCAATCACAGATGTCTAAAGGAAAATACCATAGGAATACATTATCTACATGTCTGACGATATCCTGTGCAAGTTGTATTAGCTATTTCAACTGGACGGACGCCGGACGGCTTGACGGAGACCCATAATGAAATAATAATGAAACTGTAGGGGGTGGTAGGGGGACGGTAGAATATAATGGTTTTATTCTCTTGTAAGGTAGGACTAAAAAAGCGAGTTGGTTGCTAAACTCTATTCTCAGTCTAGTCTATTCACGACTAGTAATACTTTATATTCTCTTTGGTCACGATTATACCGAATTCATGAATCAACCCGGTAAATCTTATGTAGTTTTTTTACCTAATATTTTTGCCTAGCCGGCAAGTTATTGTATTATCTTTGTTTGCCGGTAAATATTTTAAGTGAAAGGGTGCAAGTGTTGACTTATTTACTGAAGCTAAAATGGCTGCACACGCATCGCTACGTAAACCATTTCTCGATAAAACGACCAAACGCATGCCTACTGAAACCAGATACGTTATGATTACACTAAATGAAGGCAATGAGAAGCTCGTGGTTTCTTTTGACTCTTACAACGGTATTCTCTCCATGGGAGACCTGTACAAATGCGTAGTTTGCGATAAACTTCTGGATCTTGACCAGACAATCAAAGATCAACACATTAGCTCTAGTGATCATCGCGCAACTCTTGAGAAATACCCACATTCTGATGAGTTCTCGCACCACCTTATCAGAAAGGTAAGTTACCTGAGCCCTTACCAGCTCCTCTCATATTGTACCTACGTAGCTTCTACTTTATAGTAATAACTAGCTGCGCCCCGCGGCTTCACCCGCGTGGAAATCTATGTGTCAAATGGTTTATAAACCCTCCTCTTGAATCACTCTATCTACTGAAAGAAACTGCATCAAAATCCGTTGCGTAGTTATAAAGATCTAAGCATACATAGTCATTTTATTGGTAAAATCATATTTTGGGACATACAGAAAGCGGGAAGCTACTTTGTTTCATACTATGTAGTCATTACCTATGATTATTATGTGATATTGATACATTAACCATGACAGTCACGCCATAAAGACCCCCTCTGCAAAGTGCAGCAGCTTCCTTTTGTGTATCACACCTCTCTCGGTCACCAATCTACCTCACCTATTTGCGGAGGCAGATACAGCAGTAGACAGTGAGTGCTAATGCAACACTTCTACATAATCAAAATTGAGAAAATATACAAAGCCTTATTTTGTGCTTATGGACCATAGATACTTACTTGTTTCTGAACCGGTTTCCACAAATAGGCCACTGATATGCTCTTTTTGATAAAGACTTAATTACTCTTCTAATTTTCAGCTTACAGACCTCACTTCATTCTGCACAATATGCAATGTGGTTGTTGCAAATGAAAAACGTTTGCGGCACACTTACACTGAGGCACATGTACAAGAGTTGGAACGTGCCAGTATCCGTGGACTGACATATACAGTAGACCGATAAAGGCCATGGATGTCGCTGATTTTATCAATGAAAGCAATCTTATAAGTTGCGTGTGGAAGCTGCGATGAAATTAATCAAAGATAAAATGTAGTAGGAAAGAAGAAAATACTTATACCATTCATTCTTCTTATAATATAGCTTAGTATGTAATATTTTTAATTCAAATTTTATTATTCCTTTTAAGACTGTTTTCTAGGTTTAAGTTTAATTTTACTAAAGTTTTTATAAATGACCAGGCTTATTTAGTATTTTGCAGATCTTTAATATCATTTTTTTAATCATAATTATCACACATTGTTGCCTAACTGTAGAAAACATCTTGTACTAAAACGCAATATGAGTTACTGTGCAAGGTGATTATGATTTGATGATTTTGAATGTATTTATTTGTAATAAAACTTAATATGATATAACTATCTTGTAGTGGCTAAGTTTGTTACCAAGGATTTTTATTAGTATGCCTGGTGTAGTATTGTATTAAATAGTATTCAGTTATTTACTAAGGTCCGCTTGTGCCATGATTCTTAAATGCCTAATCAATAATCATAATGTAAATATAACTTATTTATATGAATTTACAAGTGACTGATCATATTTAAGAATAGGCCCAAATAATAAAAGCAACTCCGATTTAAGCATGTCTCTGAATTCAATTAGTCATTGAATAACTGTCAAAAAATCACGATGAGTGAAACATTCTTAAATGTATTCATATCATATCCATATTCTTAGCTTTATGTTGCCAAATGCTAATTAATGTTTTTTAACAAATGTGGGCTTTTACTCAAGGGATTTTGACAGCTGTCATTAATGAAGTACTTATTGTGTTAATGTGATTCATCCTGCATTATTTATTTAGTCAAGACTTCCTTGTGAAAAAGTAAAATCTTCCATGAAAGAAAATGGCAGGCGTAATCAGTTCGGACTGTATTGAAATGCTGTTATACACACTACTTTAAACTGCAGAATCACCATTGTATTTTTTTGTATAAACACATAGAAGATCTAGCTCAATAATTACCTTACGCAAGTGGATAATAGGGATTTATATTGTAGGTTGTAAGTTAAGATGTTTTTGGAAGAGCGAAAATAAAAGAGGCTTGTGGAGAATTTTGTAGTTTTTATTGCATCACATTATCCAAGCATTCACCATGGATGACTTTAAATTGAACAAGATACTTGGAGGCATTAAAAATAAGAAGACTTATGGGTACATACAGCTAAAAATTTCGGTTTTTGCTTCTATGAGCGCTTCTTCTTTTTAGAGCGTTGTTTTGCTTTTTTCTTGCCAATTTTGTTTATTTTCGCGATTTTTCTCTTATGCAGCCAAACAGGGTACTGTCCATTTTGATCTTTCAAGGTTTTTGTACTGAAGATTCTTTTCTTGCCATTTTCCTCGACTTCGACTTTTTCGTCGTCTGAGCTCATTGCTACGTCTTCATTTTGGTCATTTTCCTCTGGCTCGGGTTTCTTGTTCTTTTTGCCCTTTTTCAAAGCGTTTGCGTCCAAGAAAATCACTTGGTCTGATTCCATAACCTCTTCTTCCTTTTTATCTTCGTCCTTTACGCCCAACATCTTCTTCAACCTGGCGAGTTCTTTGACGGCATAGCGTTCTCTTTTCACGTTCCTGCATTTTCGCTTCCATCTGCTTCGAATTGATTTTGCCATTTTAGAAAATATTTACAACGTGCGAGTTTGCTACGCACGAGAAATGAAAAGAAATTGATTTGATTGACATTTAACATGACAAACAAACAAAGATGGTAGCTGACTGACAGAGACAATGTAAATTGTCTGACATTGACAGACATATCGACTCCGTTAGGATATTATTGTTCTGTGATATCGACAAACAAAAAAGAAGCCGAACGGATAGGTACCTAGTTTAGTAAGTACGAAGATGGTACGAAGTTACGAACCGTAAGCCATTCTCGATCTACCCGTGAACAAAATCACCGTAGTCCGTAGAAATCACAGACTACTCATAGAAATATAATCTACCTACGCAGCTACGCCCAAAACCACATAGGTACTTAGAAAAATCACCTTTTTAACCGACTTCAAAAAAGGAGGAGGTACTCAATTCTTCTGTATTATTTTTAAGAGTTCGTATTGTATTATACAAATTATGGCTGTTCGTTCGTATTGGTGCGATTTTTTTTTAGTTTCTAATTTTTTCTGCTTTCTACAAGAAACATAATTAGCGGAAATATAATATGCCGGAGCTCGTTACCATCTTTTAAGTGTAAAACGAAAATATGTGTGTTATAAAATCAAATCAAAACTACAGATTTTTGTGAAAAAATAACCTTTTATTAAACTTTCTGTTGCTTAATGCAACATAATTTTCTTTACTTCTATTAATTAACTTTGTAATTAGTAATCTGTTTTCAGCTGCTGGATTGCAATCTCTAGCACCAACATAAACCTATTGATGTATGGTGAAACGTTGATGTACATTTTAAACTACTAAATATATATTCTATCTATCATAAGAAAGAACTAAATAAATAAAAGAAAAAGAAATAAATAAATAATGCTGGACAATTCACACAGCATTATCTAGCCCCATGGTAAGCAGAGCTTGTGTTATGGGTACTAGATAACTGATATACATAATACAATACATTACATAGATAGATATTTTTTATTATATATAGAAAACGACCAGAACACCCGGAACAAATATCTGCAGATCATACACACAATTGTTCCGAGGCGGGAATCGAACCCGCAACCTCTTGCGTCGCAGGCGGACCTTCGCCCACCGCGCCACATCGGTCGTCTATCTATCTAGAACTAACTTCAATTCACAAGTATTTCTGGAACAATTTCAGCACATTCAGTATAAAATATTTTGGTCAAACATTAACATATTCCCATAATACAATTCAGCTTAAGTAGTAATCTTGAATATTAGGATAACTGACAGTGGTGTAGCTATCGTAGGGCTGGGCGGTGCAGTGCACCAGGGCCCTCTCTCTAATCTAAGTTTTGAAAAGATAGGGTCACAAGTGTTTTTTTAATAATTTTAAATGAACATCAACAATCACAGAATTCTCTATTTTTATGTTATTGTTATTTGGTAGTTTGGTTGAGGATGTCCGTAGCACATTGTATCAGCAATAAGCTCACGTGCTTGAGGCCCTTGACGGTTGTGAGATCAATTCGACTATTCCACCCGTCAACTTTTGAGCGGTGAGGGCCCGATTCCTTCTCTATGCACCGGGGCCCTTGTCCACCTAGCTAAGCTAAGATAAGAATCTCTTTACCTATTGTAAATCCTTAGCTTTAATTATGTGATTTGGGTTAGATTAAAAGAAAAAATGATTTAATTATTTTATTGTCATTTCTTATAACATAATAAACTAAAACGAAGGATTTAAAACTTTCTACTCGACCTCCTATTAGGTGGTTTATTAAGTGGAAGCTTTAACTGAGCCATACTGACATTATTACTCCTAACCATATAACCACCAACCATAGCTAACTTCACAGTCATTGACTTAAGGGACATTTTCAACTGCAAACTGAACTCTTCAATATTAAATTTAAAATTGTTTATCAACAAAAGAAACACTATTGTGTGAATCAAAGCTTTGTCTTTATAATTAATGGGTCTCATCCTTTTCCCATTTGCATTATTTAAGAAAAAGTTTTCAAGTATATGTTTGTTCAGGGTCGCAGATCGGCTGCATGCGACAAAACTTTTCCTTAATATATCTTGCGCTTTTAAAAATACTGTGTTGTATAAGGAGCTGGCGTATAGAGCTAGGACCTTCAACTTTGGTGATAAATCCCTCCTTGTTAACCCTTTTATAACATTATTTAGACTTTCCATTACATCTGTATCGCTAGTTTCCTCAATTATCATATCATACTGTTCAGGGGTTAAAATGGTCTCCAGATCAAAGACTTCCTGGACTGATGTAGCTTCTCTGTTGATTGGAGGTGTGTAGAAGTTATCGGATGTACTAGGATTGTCATAGGAAATGTCTAGTTGGTCTTGGGTGAGGTTTTGTGACACATTGGCCATCTGAGCAGTCACAGATTGCTCATTTTGCTTTAATCTCTCCCTTTGCTCTAAGACTTGCTTGTTTTTCTTTGAGCCAAACTTTCTACCAAGCTCTAGAGCTGAGTTGTCCAATACTACTGAAGTGTCCAAGTCATTTTTTAATTCAGGTTTGAGGTCTATTGTTCCTACCTCCAACAATCTTACTTTCCCGGTTTTTCTGTTTCGTGCCAAGACTAATGTCTTGCCTAGAGCTTCGTCTGTTTCCTCCCCGAGGTATAGTGTTCCATCTACTTCAGTAGCAACTACTTTACAGCTTTTATTTTCGTTAAAATACACTGAGCTCTCACTTTCGAAGTTTTCCATAGGATAGCCATTTTGAAAGTTTACGACAAAAGGGTAAACCTCATCTTTGGGATACACTTCGTCAATATGTATGGTATGCATTTTATAACTATAAATATGTCCTGAAGTTTTTAAAATCGCTATAAAAACGTGACTTCTAGGTTACTTTTTAAACAAAATAACATACAGACAGCAGAGAAGACAGCCAGCGACACTGACAGCAAAATACGATTAACCACAGATAAATAATAAATTTCACACCACTGAAATCACCAAATTGTATAGTGTAAGCGCACCCTAACGGATTAGTTCTGCGTACTCCTACTCGACGTTAGATGGCGTTATTTATTATTTATAATTCAGTTTGTTTGGTTGGTACCCAAATCCTAACTTGACTTTGACATTTTCTAAATTTTCTATTTCATTCATCAAAATTCAATCAAAGTTGCCAAAAAAGTTGTAAACGATCCGGTGTTATTGTTTTGCTGCAATTCAACAATTTATAATTACATAATTACAAACTAAACGACTGCAAAATGAGTTCCCGCGGGTTCGTGGAACTCTCATTTCTATGATCAAAGTGCCCCAGTAAAGTTTTGTGTTACAATCACCGCGATGAAGACCGATTTATAACCGATGTCAACAACAACTGTTTTGAGATGTTACCGATAGTGTTGTACAATAACATGGAAGCGAGTTCGAGCGGGAACGGAAATCTAAATTCAAGTTTTGGACAGTTCGACGAGAACGTAATATTGAACTGTGTTCGTAGCAGAAAGAAAGTTACTGAACTTCCGAATTGTCCCGTATGTAGTTGTACTATTAGACAAGGCGAGTTAGATTCCCATGTCAGCTTAGAAGTTGAGAGGCTTCAGAAGCTGTCTTCTGGTGGAAGCAGACGAAAGATCAGCGTCACTTCTGGTTTGGCTCTTCCTGGGCCTAGTACTAGTCCTGACCCTGAAGATGTACCTGATGATCAAGAAATTGATGTAACGGGATGTCCAGGCGGCGATGTTTACCAAGTATGTCTTTTCTTATCCTAACTACTTTCTGCTCATATCTTCACTTACACAGCCTACCAGAGCAGAACTGCCAGAGTTTATCTCTTCACAAAGAAACACCTCTGTATTGTTTGAGTCGTGTAAATATTTGAAAAAATAGTAGAATGCTACAGAATTTATAATCCATAAAACCTGTTGTGTTTGGGAATTGTAATGTTTTATCTGATACATAATTTGTGGGTTGTTGTCAATACTTTCATCACTTGGCTATTATTAGAGGTTTATCTTAGAGTGAGTAGCCAAACTTAAGAGTTAGTTGCAATTAATGTCTATGAATCTTAACACAAAAAACTATAACTCACATGTTTAGTATCGAGTTAAATTATATATATATTGTTAATTATATTTATTTGAGAAAGTATCTCAAATCTATGAGTACATACAACAAGAAGGTTATTTTAGGTATGAGTACTGCATGATTTTTGTCTTGTTTTTAGATCATTAAAAAATAAAATTTAGTCTATGCTTGCAATCCAAAATCTCATAATACCAAATAGGTTGATACTATTAGCCTCTTTTCTGGCCTATATTTCATTAGGAGGATAAGCTCCTTATGTTATTCCCAGGTCTCAGAAATTTGAAAATATTTGGAGAATATTTGCCAAAAACCCAAGAGAACTATTTAATGAGAAAGAAGAGAACTATTTTCACTACTATTTTAAAGAAGACAACTGTTTAAACTATTTAATGATTAACATCTTATAACACATTGTTTGTCTATGAATGAACAGATTTTTTCTTCTTGCTCTAATCTAGATAAGATTTGGGGATGCTTCCTACTGGTATTCATTATGGCTCAGTTAAGCTACCTCCACATATACTTTTTCCACCAAAATAAAACCTTAACTAACAAAAAAAATTACAGTTTATGTTAAGCCATATTAATGTTTTTTTATGTAAGTGAGGTCGCTGATTTCTCCATCAAAGGAGGGACCGAATTTGATTTTTTATTTATTTATTGAGATAATAACATCATAACAGGTTTTTTTATTAAGCCCTAAGGTGATGATACTTTTGGCTTAAAAAAATTGTAAATTGAGAGGAGTTCAAAATGCATTAGATTTTTTTGTAATTATATTATATTATTATTCAAGTTACTTAAAAATCAGTCTCATATAAACTTGTGTTATCCCAGAGGGTACACGGCAACAGACTGCGGCGCCTGCGCGCGCGCCGCCGCAGCCCGCCGCCCGCGCAGGACGGCGAGTGTCCTGTGTGCAACGAGACCCTGCCCGTCTCCCGGCTGCAACGACACGCGCTCCGCTGTCTGAAGAGGACCGGGGCCTCTGTGGACGAGCTGTCTGATAGCGAGGAGGAGGGGACTATAGATGTTGAGGTACCTAATTTATATACTAGACTAGCCGAATGGTGAAAATAGACTTTTTTTCACCATTGGGCAAGTTAGTTAGGCCTAGTCTAGGCTTTTTTCACCATAAAATTAAACAAAACTTAATATGAGCTGTACTGCTCGAAGTAAATACTTTTTTATATTTTTTATTTATTCGCTGATTTCTGAATACGCGTACAGTTTGCGGTCACTATGTGTGAGGGTGTGTGTGTGGGTGTTCGCCTATAAGGCTTTTACAGCCATTCAAGACATGTCACATGAACTAGTAACAGTCATGACACGGACGCAGACGCAAAGATAAGAATATAGTAATGATGTTGTAATTCTAGATGTTTTTTATAAAGTCAAGCAGTGTATCCACGTTACTATGCAAGTCAAGTTTATGTACCCTCTAATGGACCAATCTGAGTCTAAGTGCGGAAAGGAGAGTACACACACCATAACCCTCTCTAGTTATAATATCTGCGCTGAGTCAGATGTCTGCATACAATGAGTCAAGCGTCTAATAGGCGGCAAATCAGGCTCTATAAGATCAATGAGGCACGTATCGATGATTTGAGGAAACTAGAGATAAATATTAAAGCCTTATTTTCTTTTTTTTACAGGGCGATGAGTCAGGTGGCGGGTTCACCGAGTACCAGTGGTGTGGTGAATGGCGGGTACGAGCGGCCGCGCTACAGGACACGGAGACTCGCGCCGCTGTTACCGTGCGACGCGCGTCTAACGACCACGCATTGGTGAGTCGAGTGTCTATTATACGTATAGAAGGGACAATACTACGAATTGGTGAGTCTAGTGACTTTAATGTCTGTTCTAGTAGGGATGATACCATTGGTGGGTTGAATGTATCTCCTTGTGCAATGAATGTCTAATAGATGAGTTCAATTCGGCAAGTACCAGTGTTGTAATGAGTGGTTTATGAGTTGAGTGTCTAACCTAGCTATGAGTCAGGTGCCTTTAGGACTTGTAATTATTATTGTGATTGTGATTTCCATGATCTCGGCCAAAAGACTGAGATTTCCGAAAGTGTGGGGCAAAGGCCATTTAAATAATATTATTTCAGTCATTCTCACCCGTTCCTACTTTCTGTGAAGTTGACTATGTCATATTATAGTGTTACTAGTTTCGGTCCGCGGCTTCGCACGCGTTGTTTCTATGAAAACGTTCAAAGGTTTTCTACATTCCATGGAAACTCCTTCAACTTCCGAAATAGTATAACAATAGCGGTAGTGTTATTCCAGGTCTACTAACATCTATGCAAAATTTCAGCCCGACGCATGTGAAGAAAATCAAACATACATCCATCCAAACTTTCGCATTTATAATATTCGTGCTGTTAATAAACCCAATCTTTCAGGTGGTGGATGGCGATGAAGATACGGAACTGTATGGGCCGGCTCAGTACTCGCCATCTAGGATGGCGCCAGATGTAAGTTTTTAGACATAAGAATAAATTATATAGGAAGACTATCACTAATTTAGTTCCTATAATCACAAGCTCTAGCTTGCGGCTAGATAATGCTGTGTGGATAGTCCAGCGTTATTATTACTATAAAAATAATATTAATAAACAATAAACTTACAGGCTGAAGAAACAACCGCGATGGACGAACAAACAAACGACGCAACCGAGATTAATGTAGAAGAGAAGAAGACTGAGGACTGTGCTCCGAAACCCAACGGCCTGGTGGAGGCTAGTGCAGAGGTTATTATAATTATCACTACATAGTATAAAAGAAATTCGCTTCCCGCTGTCTGTCTGTCCCTATGTATGCTTAGATCTTTAATACTACGCAACGGATTTTGATGCAGTTTTTTTTAATAGAGAGAGTGATTCAAGAGGAAGGTTTATAAACTATATGACACATAGTTTTAAACGCGGGTGAAGCCGCAGGGCGCAGCTAGTAATTCCTAAATTAACGTTATTTATACTCCGTCTACGCATATATATCTTTTACTTAATTAAATAAAACATTTTTTCATAAACACGCAATCTGCCTTAAATATCGAACCTCGTTAGTTTCGATATTTTTCGAGGCGATAAATACGCATCACTATTCTTAAAAGACTCGGTAAACGTAGTGTAGGACGCCCTCCGACCAGGTGAGATGACGACCTGCGAAAGACTGCAGGTAGATGCTGGATGCGTCAAGTTGAAGACAGGGCGCTGTGGCGCTTATTGGGGGAGGCCTATGTCCAGCTGTAGAGTAACATAGGCTGATGATGACGATGATTCTTAAAAGACAAGAGTATTGAATTTTTTCATTCTGGTACAGAAAATAAATAGGTGGACAGCTTAGTGAGTAGCTTGTAGCTAGATAATGCTGTGTGAATTGAGTGCTGTGCCGTCGCGTAATAATGGCGACCCCTTCAACTCTGCCAATGTCGTTAGAGCCTAAGAGAACCCAACAGAGGAAGGCCAGCTTCTGAGTACTGTTAACACCTACACTGCGATCACTTATCCGCCTGCTAAGTATGGTGATAATTGCAAAATTCTCCTCGTGGTGAGGGAATACATTTTGCTCACTTTAGAACTGTAAAAAGCACGTAGTAAATGCGGCTACGATTCAAGTATCTTAATGCCCATGAGTCAGCTGTCCTATGCCTATGAGTCAATTGTCTAACTTGTTCTAAAAGGTAGATAATGTCTACTACTAGCGTATCTTACTAATTTCTTTTTTTTCTATTTTCAGACTCGAATACAAGCTTTAAAAGCGAAAATCAAAGAATTAGAGCAGAAACAGAATGGAGGTTCAGAGGTGGGTTTATTTCATAAAAATATTTAGAGAATACAACAGAAAATCCCGGGACTGTACTTTGCTAATCTCGGGATTTTCGGGATTGCCACAAACAAGTCTAGTTTGTTTTCTGTAGTCTGTTGCGCCTTGACTTGCCCAGATAATATTAATAGCATTTATTACTTAACGACAAAAACAACCCTTAGATACGCCGCGGCGCCGTCGTACGATACGTACCTACTCCGACTATACACTACACAGGTACATTCCTAATGATATGTTTGTCGTAGAACTTAGAAGGGACTAGTTTATACTGACGAATGTAACTCTGTCTATCTGTTACTTGTTCAGGCCCTAATGAAATTTGGTAGGGAGGTAAACAGTATTTAAAAAGCATAAAAAAGCTTAACACTTCGAGTGCTGAAATCACACCGTATGTGTTTTCTACAAGTGACTAATATGCGTAAATCCACACTAGCGCAGCGGCTGAGAAAATACAGATCTGTGTGACTCAGCACAGCCGTTTTTGCCGTGATTTTTCGAACGAAACGCATGTGCGGCGCAACACAACCGCTGTGTAGAGCGGCAGCACGAATGGCTTAGGTTAAAAAAAAGATCGCAGTCGTCGAAAAAAGTCCGCAGTCAAAGTGTTAAAAAGAAACAGGCTAAGGATGCCTTTAAATATTTTTTGTTGATAAAAAATACTATTTATAATTACTATCTCATTAACTACTAAAAGTTACATAACATAACATAGTGACCGCACTGAGTGGAAAGATTTGGGGGAGGCCTTTGCCCAGCAGTGGGACGAAACAGGCTAAATAAAAAAATAAAGAAAAACAATTACGTCGTACGAGCACTTTATATAGGGCGCATTTTTATAGTTTTTACAATTAGAATGAATGTCAATAGATGCTATATTGTTATTGTGTTGTTGGTTACAGGGAAAGTGTTTGATATGTCTCGGCGCCTATATCTCTCCCGCCGTCTCCATACAATGCTGGCATGTCTATTGCGAGGTAAGCCGGCTTCCCTTACATGTACATAATAATAAATAATAATACTGCTTGACAATCCACACAGTATAACCTAACCTCAAGCTAAGCAGAGCTTAAAGCGAAAAGGTAATAAATCGATCACAAAATAGTAGGTACAGAAGTAGAAATACATTCAAACATATCCTTTGAAATATATATAATAAGGCTTAGTAAATATAAGATTATCTTGACGATATAAAGGCTGGGACGAGTTTTGAGCCAACTCGAAAACTAACATCTTAAAAAGGGAAAGGTTCCTTGTTCGCTTCTTTACTTTACCTTAAAATTATTGAAGTGATCACTATATTTCCTAGTTTTACGGCGAAATGTGGAACTAATACGAAACGAAACAAAAACTTAACTAGATGTCGCTAGTAAAAGTGGACCAGCGCTAGATCGCACTGACGAGAACGCACGGCTCGGAAAGTCATCCGTCAATCCGTCTAAGAACTTTTGTAACTAAGGCGGCTACTATACATAATATGTAAGTGCGGCGAGGTGGGGGGCGAGGAAAAAGAGCAAGAGTACGCGTTGACGGCAGACTGATGGATCGGAGCGGCCGATATTTCCCCCCCGTCTCGCGGCTCGCATACCTCAGGCGCGGTACAGCGGTTTCTTTCAAACTATAGAAGCTCACTTCGGTATCAATTAATCACTAAACGTGATTGATCCGTTGTTTAATTTTTAAATAACAGCTGATCCTACCTAAAGCTCGGGAATCCGAAGGGACGACCAGGAAGCAGGGCACTGAACAGGCGAAGTGGTAAAACACTTTTGTCATTTGAATTTGACGTGTCCAAGAGTCTAAAGGAACTAAAGCGCTTTGATATTTGATACATTTCTGTTTTCCATCCACAGGTTTGCTGGCTCCAGTCTCTTCATGCCAAGAAGATCTGCCCTCAATGCAACGTCATCACCTCCGCGCAGCATCTCCGTCGGATTTATATGTGAAACTAATTTACGTGTATTCTATTCGCTCAACCGCGCGGCCATCTTTATACAAAATGGCGTTAACAGAGGCGCCATTTTAGAAAAAACACGAATAACGCATATTTCGTGAAATGTTTATTAAAATTGTATGTCAAAAGGAGAGAAAGGATGTCTTCTTGTAAGAATACCAGCAAGGCTAACACACTATTTAACACGTAACGTATTGCGTGTTATCAGCGTTAATTATAGCGCGAATAACGCGTGTAGAGGCGCATCTTATAGCGTGAATAACGCCTTTTCACGAGTTATTCACGCTAAAATGCGCATTTCAACGCGTTATTCGCGTTGTTGCCTTGCAGTATTGCGAGTATGGCGAGTTTTGTCTAGGATAGAATATAATATTGTATGTCAAAATGAGAGATAGATGTCTTCTTGTAATAAATAGGGCAAGCACGGGAATTGTTCTCTAGGGCAGCATAAAGAAAAATTACGTAATTTTGCCGTCGAATGCGTGAATTATTAGAAATTAATTTATTCAGCGTCAATAATTTACGCAATTCGTCCGCAACTTCAATAGTATTTAAGGTCTTTGGGCTGAAAAACAGCGCTGAATATAATAATGTTCAGCACACGCTGAGCCAACCCCTATTCCGGCGCAGGGTCATGGAGGTAGTCATATTTTCTTAATATCACCCATTTATGTCACTTACCCCCATGATAAACTTCTTTGTTTGTTCATTCTATGCTTGTATTTTGTACCTGTGTCCAAATAAATGTTTTTTCTATTCTATTCAATGTATGACGGTTTGATATCGCGATTCTACCCTAGAGAACAATCCCCGTGCTTGACCTTCCGGTAGAAACCTTGGATAAAAGAAACTTCAGATGGAGGGACGGACGTCCAAAGTGCAGTGCTAAGGCCCGTATTATAAAGCTTGCTGCATCTTAGATTAACTAAGACGACATAGACTTATATCTAGTCCGTCTTAGCTGTGACGTTCATGCTATAGAAAAGCGTTACTCAAGCACAGATGACTTGGCAATTAAATATAATAAATATATAATGCTGGACAATTCACACAGCATCATCTAGCCCCATGGTAAGCAGAGCTTGTGTTATGGGTACTAGATAACTGATATACATAATACAATACATTACATAGATAGATATTTTTTATTATACATAGAAAACGACCAGATCACCCGAAACAAATATCTGCAGATCGTACACACATTTGTTACGAGGCGGGAATCGAACCCGCAACCTCCTGCGTCGCAGGCGGACCTTCGCCCACCGCGCCACATCGTTTGTCGGTGCAATTTATTTATTCAATTAATTATAACAGCACAATCACCAATTACACGGATTATTTATAGTTACAAACAAAAAATTAGACATCAGTACGTATAAAATTAAAATAAAAAATATTTCAATGATTACATAAGAAAAAAAAAGCTCTTAGGTCTTAATATGGGCCCTAACTATTATCTCTTTCTCCGTTTCTAAGAGCAATTCGAAATCCTTTGTTTCTTTAGGCTTACAAAATAAGCACTGAGACCAAAATTAATACCATAAATTATTATCAAATAAGAAATATGGCGGTTTTGATTTTCTGTTCACTTAGTCCACTAGTGGAAGAAGTGAAGTCAAGAAACGACTACTAGGATCGCTACTTGGAAATATAGTGTATAATATAGTACACGGACTATCTGGAGTTTTTTTTTATCTAAGGTGATTGTAAGACGAAACCATTGTCATAGTGAGGTGATTGGTTAGCGAAATTGGGTTCGTTTCGGCCACAGGATTTATTATATTTTGTTCTGATCGTGTTAGTTAACGCATTCACTGTATAGCCAGATGCGACTCGCAGGGGCGTGTCGCCGCTGCATAGAATCCCATCAGGTATCCATGTGCGTTGTCCTGGGCCGTGGTGTTAAAATATATATTTGGATTTAGCTATGTATCTTACATAAAGTATGTTTTTTTCGCATTATGGAGGTGAGAACCAATGGTTATACTAAGAGTCAGGTCATACTGTGATTTGACAAGGCGATACCCCGCGGGGCGTCGCGAAGCATTTTCGTATTATAATAATTATAAGCACTAATACAACGGGTATTTTTTAATTTTTTTAGTTATCTAGTACCCATAACACAAGCTCTGCTTACCATGGGGCTAGATAATGCTGTGTGAATTGTCCAGCATTATTTATTTATTTATTTATCATTATGTGATCAGATCGCGCGAGTTAAAAAATATTTATTTTCGTATTATCTTAATAAAATTTTAGTGCGTTGTAAATCACACTAATATCAGATAATAATAATAATAAATAATGCTGGACAATCCACACAGCATTATCTAGCCCCATGGTAAGCGGAGCTAGTGTTATGAGTACTAGATAACTGATATACATAATACAATACATTACATAGATAGATATTTTTTATTATACATAGAAAACGACCAGAACACCCGGAACAAATATTTGCATTATAACAAATATCTGTATTATAAATGCGTTTGGATGTGAATGAATGTTGATTATTCCACTTTATGTCTAAACAAAAACAAGAATATAAGTTGGAATAAACCATAGGCTACTTTTATCCTATGAATAAGACAATCAGTTCTCATGGGATATATAACCTTACGTTTTCATAGAAACAACAGCGAAGTCGCGGGCAGGAACTAGTATTTTGAACCATTACCTTAAAAGTGTGAGTCTCAGTGTGATCTGACCCTTCTTGTCTCTTCTACTTTTGTATAATTTAAGTATTAAGTATCACTCTTATATTATAAAGGGTAAAGTTTGTATGTGTGTGTTTGTTACTTCTTTACGCTTAAATGGCTGAACGGATTTGGTTGCAATTTGATACCAGGAGAGCTTATATCCTGGATTCAAACTTAAGCTACTTTGATCACGGAAAAATGCAGTGTTCTTGGTATGATCAAATAATTCAAATAGTGTTTATCAACGCGGGCAGCACCGCGGGGCACAGCTAGTATTTCTATTATTACTACTTTCTGGCCTCGACCAACCAAGGTCACTCCGCGAAGCCTGTGAAGATCCCAGGAGTATTCTGCGCTTCTGGACAGAGTTAGGCTGGTTAAACTAATAAACACACAAAGGACCAATCGGAGTCTAAGTGCGGAAACAGGAGTACCCTTACCATACTTACCATTCTGTCCGTGGCTTCGCACGCGTTGTTTCTACGGAAACGTTTCAAGGGTATTTATATCCTACGGGAACTGATTTATGAGACAAAAAGTAGCCTATGTTTTATTCCTGGCCTATCTGCATGCAAAATTTCAGCCCTATCCGTTCAGTAGTTTTGGCGTGAAGAAGTAACAAACAATCCATCTAAACATCCAAACTTTCGCATTTTTAATATTAGTGTGATTTGATATAAGCATTAAGTCATTTGTAAATTTAATGGCTCAAGGATTATTTAAAAAAAAATTTAAGTCTGATTATATTTATTGCACGAACGTTAAAATCACTACTCATAACGAATTATACAGTTTTCAGTTAATACGTACTTTAAGATATTGATAAGATTTTTTTTCACTAGATAGGAAGTCAGAATTTGTGATTGTATGTAATAGAATGCCTTTTAGGAAGATATATGATAATAATATTGTAGTAATAGTTTCTTAATTAAATACAATTATATTTCTCTAATTTCGTTGTTTTTTTTCGAATTTCCATACTTATAAAACTTTCGCGGCCCTAGGATTAGACCGCGACTATTCTGCTTGGGCTGAGTAGCCCCAATACTGGAGATAAAATAAATAATGCTGGACAATTCACACAGCATCATCTAGCCCCAAGCTAAGCAGAGCTTGTGTTATGGTGTGATGACTGATATACATAATACAATACATTACATAGATAGTTTTTTTTTTATTATACGTAGAAAACGACCAGAACACCCGGAACAAATATCTGTTGTTCCGAGGCGGGAATCGACGCCGCAACCTCCTGCTTCGCAGGCGCACCTTCGCCCACCGCGCCACAACGGTCGTAGATATATTTAATAGTATTCCGTGATCATGGCGCATGAATCTGTGCCGAAATATTGGAAAGCAAAACTCAAATCATAGTTAGTACGAGTAGTAGGTACATATTACAGTATTACGAACCCTATCCTTCAGAGAAACTCCGAGCATAGCTCTTTCCATAGCTCGCTGAGCGACTTTGAACTGGTGGAACAGCCCTATCGTGAGTGTCCACGTCTCAGCTCCGTAGGTCATAACGGGTAGGACACACTGGTTGAAAACTTTTGTTGTCAAGCATTGCGGTATGGATGACGAGAAGACTCGACGTAGTTTCCTAAACGCTGACATAATATATTATGCGCACATAATCTTAGCTTAAGGGGCCTCCGGAGGGACGAATTCTTCATACAAACGTAATACCAAAATGATTTCCAATTCAAGCATATTTCCACTATAATATTGTATTATTTGTATGTGTATAGTATTTATCTAGGTTCCTAAATAGTTTTTTTTTTCAAAATACTTACCTAAAATTAAATGAAAGCCATGCGAAAATGGACGTTTTACTTACCTAAAATTAAATGAAAGCCAATCGCATTTTGCACATTTTTATTCGAAAATGGACAAGTTTTCTTGCTATTTGTTTCGTATTAAACACATCAATATCTTACGTTTTATTTATTAAGGAACATAGCTTATATTGTCTAGTTACAGAATAACAAAACTTTGTGAAGAATACAAAAAGTAGTAATAATTTTTGGTATTACGGAACAAACCAAATTTTGAACGGCTAATATTGCTATTGCGCACGCTGGCACGCATGGGGCGCGGCGCAAGGGTTAAACAGGGACAGCGATATTCAGAGCGATTTTTACAAGCGAGGGTCGCCGGACCCTTAAGTTAACAGAAAATCGCGAGGTTGTCTTGCATGCTAGGCCTTGTGACTGCAAGCTTGCAAGTACCCTCGTGACCGGTGTTTTGCTTAATCGTTGGTTTCCGCGCTAACCAGCGTTTCGACTGCATCGCCGCTGTCGCCCTGAATGAGGAAAATTAACTGTTTTTTAAATCTGTCTTTAATTAGACCCTACATAAATACCGATAGATTTATTTATTATACATAGAAAACGACCAGAACACCCGAAACAAATATCTGCAGATCGTACAAACATTTGTCCCGAGGCGAGAATCAAATCTGCAACCTCCAGTGTCGCAGGCGGACTTTCGCCCGCCGCACCAAATATGACGTCGATCTTAGTATGGGTGAGGCCTATGTCCAGCAGAGGACATCTGGTAACTTATTGCTACGTATATTATTAGTAATCTTCTAGATGTGGGAGCTCCTACAATAACTATTTGTATATACAGGGTGGCACATTTAGAGCGGTCAGTATGGGAAAGTCTAAAACTATAAGACATACGAAGATGTCTTCTAAGGTACAATGTCATCGATTTTAGTAAAAAGAAAAACTGCATTCATACATTTTTAAAAAACCTGTACTCAGCTCGGGAATCGAACCCGGACGTTTTGAAAATTAAAACTAACACTATTTATATTTAAATATTGTTACTATGAAACATGATGTCCAAAATGAATAAAATGCATTGTTTTGTTTGCATATCCTTTAATTTATTATAGTACATTTTCGAAATGACCACCATTATTTTCAATACAAAATTCAACACGTTTAGGTAACAATCTTACTATTGCGTTTTGTATCTTCAGGTGGTGAATTTGCATTAAAATTGACTCTAACGCTGCTTTTAGGTCTTCAATGGTATCGTAGCTTGTTTTGTACACTTCATCCTTAACGTAACCCCACAAGAAATAGTCTAGTGGGGTTAAATCGGGTGACCTCGCAGGCCATTTGATAGGGCCGTCCGTACCAATCCATTTTTGAGGAAAGTTCTCATTTAAAAATTCTCTAGCTATGTGACTATTCTGAGCAGGGTTGGCATGATTAAAACAAGTTGTTTTAAAACACGTGTTTAAAACGGTTTGAAATAAAACTATGTTTTATATTAAGAAAAAAACAGGGTTTAAAACTACCTTTAATTGCAAATGAATGTGTATAAATACCACAGACAGGCTGTGGTATTTATTCACTGCTTAGGTAACTCCCCGCCAGTAAAGTCCCGCAGGGAAAGTACCTCAGGGAAAGTCCCTCAGGGAAAGTCCCGCAGGGAAAGTCCCTCAGGGAAAGTCCCTCAGGGAAAGTCCCTCAGGGAAAGTCCCTCAGGGAAAGTCCCTCAGGGAAAGTCCCGCAGGGAAATTCCCTATGTCGGCCGTCGAAAGAAAGTAATTCACTGGATTAGTGGGTACCTATTCCCCGCTTTCTCTCTAGTTCTCTACCTACCTACACTACATACAAGGTGTATGTAAAGTGTTTTGTATGGATAAATTATAATAATAATTTTTTATAATTAGATTAGAGGTACTGAGATATGCAACAAAAGGTAAATATTTATATTTTTACTAATGTGAATTAGGAAATAGTTTAGAAATGGATTATTTTATTATTCGCTATAATTGATTTGAAATTGATACATTTAAGGTAAAAAGTAAAAAAAAAACAAAAAAAACACTTGTTTTAAACATTTTGAACTGTTTGTTTTATAAAATATAAAAAAAAACTGTTTTTTTTTCCAACCCTGATTGTGAGCCGGTGCTCCGTCCTGTTGAAAATACACTCGTTATTTTACTTCTGCTGCCATTTCTCCTAGGACCTCTAAAAGATCTCCTAAGATTGCAAGGTACTTAAATCTGTCCAAACGTCCATCATAAATCTTAAGCATGAGAACCTTATTATGAAGTAGGCCAACCCAGCAGTTGAATGAGAATCTAACTTGACGACGTCCTTCGTGCACTCGTATGTTTGTACGAGTAACAAGTTGTGACATCAGCAAAGAGTTATAAACAACCATAGAGACAATTTTACGCACCTAAGCGAGTTGAATGTTGTATTGAAAAAAATGGTGGTCATTTCGAAAACTTAGGTACTAAAATAAACTAAAGGATATAAAAACAATATATTTTATTCATTTTACACATCATGTTTCACAGTAACATTTACTGCTTATAACCTACACAATCGATATCTAAATATAAATAGTGTTAGTTTTATTTTTCAAAACGTCCGGGTTCGATTCCCGAGCTGAGTATAACTTTTTTTAAAATGTATGAATGCAGTTTTTATTTTTACTAAAATCGATGACATGGTTCCTATGAAGAGATCTTCGTATGTCTTATAGTTTCAGACTCACCCATACTGACCGCTCTAAATGTGCCACCCTGTATATTACCTCCATAGTAACAGTGAGTTTGGGCTCGTCGTCCCTGATGGCAGTCTCCCCGTCCAGTTTCTTCAGGTTGGGCAGCCGGCGCGCCGCCTCCGAGCGCCACGCCTCCAGCTCGCAGCCGTCGTACAGCGGGTTACCGACGAATAACAGATCTTCTAGGTGTGGGAGCTCCTACAATAACTATTTGTATAACTATTACCTCCATAGTAACAGTGAGTTTGGGCTCGTCGTCCCTGATGACAGTCTCCCCGTCCAGTTTCTTCAGGTTAAGCAGCCGGCGCGCCGCCTCCGAGCGCCACGCCTCCAGCTCGCAGCCGTCGTACAGCGGGTTACCGACGAATAACAGATCTTCTAGATGTGGGAGCTCCTACAATACCTATTTGTATATCTATTACCTCCATAGTAACAGTGAGTTTGGGCTCGTCGTCCCTGATGACAGTCTCCCCGTCCAGTTTCTTCAGGTTAAGCAGCCGGCGCGCCGCCTCCGAGCGCCACGCCTCCAGCTCGCAGCCGTCGTACAGCGGGTTACCGACGAATAACAGATCTTCTAGATGTGGGAGCTCCTACAATACCTATTTGTATATCTATTACCTCCATAGTAACAGTGAGTTTGGGCTCGTCGTCCCTGATGACAGTCTCCCCGTCCAGTTTCTTCAGGTTGGGCAGCCGGCGCGCCGCCTCCGAGCGCCACGCCTCCAGCTCGCAGCCGTCGTACAGCGGGTTACCGACGAACAGATCTTCTAGATGTGGGAGCTCCTACAATAACTATTTGTATATCTATTACCTCCATAGTAACAGTGAGTTTGGGCTCGTCGTCCCTGATGACAGTCTCCCCGTCCAGTTTCTTCAGGTTGGGCAGCCGGCGCGCCGCCTCCGAGCGCCACGCCTCCAGCTCGCAGCCGTCGTACAGCGGGTTACCGACGAATAACAAATCTTCTAGATGTGGGAGCTCCTACAATAACATTCCTTTTCTTGATTAAGATCCAAAGACTTCAGTTCTTCAGGCTTACAAAATTAGCTGGTAAAGTTCAAGTTTATCCTTTTTTTATATTAGCCTGATTCGTCCCACTGGTAGGCAAAGGCCTCCCCCAAATCTTTCCACACACTTCGGTCACGCGCGATCTCCCACCAACCTCCGAGGAAGGCGTTAAGGTCGTCTCGCCAGCTGCAGCGCTTTCTTGGCCGACCTAACCAAGTATTAGACATATAAGAGATGAACATGCTAGCGGTTCCTTTTTCACTACTTCCACTAGTGGACAAAAAATTTAAGTAAATAAATAAAATAATTTTATTTGATAATAATTTAATGTATAAAATATGACTTGTATACCTAAGTGCTTATTTTGTAAGCCTAAAGAAATAAATGATTTTTTACTTTACTTTTACTTTTTTTTACCTCGCCCGCGGCTTCTTTCCGGGACCCAGGGTGTTGCAGCATTAGCCCACCTCTCGGGGTGCATAAGTTTATACTGCCTACTATAAATAATTATAAAATAAGAAACAAGGTTTTTTTAGGGTTCCGTACCAAAAGTGTAAAACGGGGTCCCGTTTTACCCTGTGGTATTATCTACTAAGACTCCGCTGTCCGTCTGTCACCAAGCTGTATCTCATGAACCGTTTAGTTAGACAGTTGAAATTTTCACAGATGATGTATTTCAGTTGCCGCTATAGCTATAAAAACAAAATACTAAAAAATAATAAAATAAATATTTAAGGGTGCTCGCAAACAACAAACGTGATTTATTGCTGTTTTTATAGATAATATCTAGTACGGAACCCTTCGTGCGCGAGTTCGAAAAAAGTAACCAGCCAAATGCGAGTCGGCCTACAAAGTTTTTAGTAGCGTACCTACAGATTTCTAGGAGTTTTAGTAGCTACCTAGTACTTTTACGAAAATTCTAGAAGTTTCTTGGGAGATTCCGAGTTTTCTAGTAATTTAGTCGAGCAGCAAGTACCTGCAGTTTATTAAACTCGCTCCACTCCTTGACCAAGTTGTTGCTCATGTAGAGAACTTTAAGGTTTCTCAGGACGTGGATCCCTTTCAGCTTCTCCACCAGGTTGTAGGATATCCAGAGCTCTTCAAGCGTGTCCCCGAGGCATTCCTGTATCGAGAAAAACGGGGAAATCATCAGCCTCTATAGTCCTCTGCCGGACATAGGCCTCCCCCAATGAGCGCCATAGCGCCCTGTCTTCAGTTTGACGCATTTGCCCGCAGTCCTTCGCAGGTCGTCATCCCACCTGGCCGGAGGGCGTCCTACACTACGTTTGCCGAGTCGCGGTCTCCACTCAAGAACACGTTTACCCCAGCAGTTGTCGGTTGTTCGTGAGATATGGCCGGCACACATAAACATAGTTGTATCTTTACTTACCCGTTATGACCTACGGAGCTGAGACGTGGACACTCACGATAGGGCTGGTCCACCAGTTCAAAGTCGCTCAGCGAGCTATGGAAAGAGCTATGCTCGGAGTTTCTCTGAAGGATAGGATTCGCAACGAATACATCCGACAGAGAACCAAGGTTATCGACGTAGCTCTAAGAATTAGCAAGCTGAAGTGGCAGTGAGCCGGCCATATCTCGCGAAGAACCGACAGCCGCGCGCTGGGGTAAACGTGTTCTTGAGTGGAGACCACGACTCGGTAAGCGTAGTGTAGAACGCCCTCCGACCAGGGTGGGATGACGACGATAAGTTGTATGTTGAATCAAAGTCTCGCTGTGAGAAAAAATGTTTACTCAAGCTACTATCCGTATGTGTTGGTACCTACTTATTGACCATGATACTGACTGGTATGGTAGGTACTTACCATCCCCGCAAAGGACTTCAGATAATTCCTTCCCAAAGACAAGACGCGTAACTTCTTGAGGCCGTTCAACCCAGATACTTTTTCTATCGTATTTGTTGAAAGGCTTAATTTTCTAGAAAATCAACATTCAAAAATAAAATCAACATTCATGTGTAGGCCTACCTACTTACTAAACTACGCTAGCTAAACTCGATCTAGAATGTTTCTAAAGAAACCACGACACAAATAAAGTTTGGATGTTGGGATGTACGAGTAGATACGGATGTTTGTTATCTCTTCATGCCAAAACTATTACGACGACCGATGTGGCGTGGTGGGCGAAGGTCCGCCTGCGACGCAGGAGGTTGCGGGTTCGATTCCCGCCTAGGAACAATTGTGTGTACGATCTGCAGATATTTGTTCCGGGTGTTCTGGTCGTCTTCTATGTATAATAAAAAATATCTATCTATGTAATGTATTGTACCCTTTGTAGCGCGGTGTAACATTTCTGTAACAGACTGATTTTCTGCCTACCAACCTTCAAATATTTTTTCAAATCCGTTTTGTGTCAATGTGATATGTCCGTTACAAACCAATCTATCTACTTAGTTTATTACAAAAAATGAAGATGGCGTTAGTGCCACGTGACGACCGTTGTTCGTCGACTGGTCGAGTTCAAGTACCTGCGTGCATTTGAAAATTTGGTAGAAAATAGAAAAACGTGATAAATACTGTGTGTTTTTGGAAAATATACGAGGTAAGTACATGTACTTTGTGTATCATTGTAGGTTTTTATGTAATTGAATGCTTTCGATGAGTTTGACTTTCTGTTGTGTTTGTACCAGAAATGTCACATTGCCTAACAAGGGTAATTTTTTTTTTGTGAATAGGCTTGTTTTCTAATTCATTTGTTTTTCTTTTTAGAATGACTTTTCAACCTCTCCGGGATGGCGATATAGCAGAGGTCTTGAATATTTATGAAGATAGTGAAGATGGCATGGAAGATGACGACGACAGTGTTGCAGATCCTGATTATCATGGTGAGAATGAGATGGAGCACGAGCAGTTTTCTAACGATGAAAATGAAGAGGCTGAAGTAAACCTTAGTGAGATTATTGATATTTTAGAGACCAGTGAACCTGATCCATCTCCATCTACTGCTGCTGTGCCAACTGGATCATCACAACCAACCCAATCAGTGGGACGTCCTACAAAACCACCAAAACTCAACCTGCGATGGAAAAAAAAATTGTCTGGGTTTGAATGAGCAACAGTTGCGTTTTCTAGGAAACGAGAACCTACCAACAGATATTTTAGAGCTTGAAACGCCAATCCAGATTTTCTTGTTCCTGTTTCCCATGGATTTGATTGATTTGATTGCAACACAAACTAATTTATATATAGTGCAAAAGGATGCCAACAATAGCTTTCGGGTTTCCACAACAGACATTCAACAATTTATTGGCTTGGTGTATATCATGTCTTTGATTCATCTTCCTCGAGTTACTAGTCACTGGAATGGCACCATTGGAACATCTATAGTTCAAGAGATAATGCCCCTAAAGTTGTTTGAAAAGATTCGTCAATTCATACATTTCAATGACAATTCCCAAAACTTGCCGCGTGAAGATCCGAAATTCGACAGACTGTTCAAACTTAGACCGCTAGTTCAAAAATTGAACCAAATCTTTGCCAACGTACCTTTTGAGCAATATCTTTGCGTCGATGAACAAATATGCTCTACGAAAGCTAGGAATAATTTGAAAAGGTATAATCCGAAAAAACCTCACAAATGGGGCTATAAGATTTACGTTCTTAGTGGAGTCTCTGGATTTGCGTACAAGATTGAACCTGAAACTGGCTCAGAAAATGTAGTACTGCCCGACGAACCTGATCTAGGCGCATCCTCAAATGTTGTCATGCGTCTTTCACGAGAAATACCCCACAACCAAAATTATAGATTGTACTTTGACAATTACTTTACGTCATTGCTGGTGTCTCACAAACAATTTGCGAGAAGTGTGGCGTTGCTCTGTGTTACAATAAACACAACAATTGTTTTAGACTATTTCACCTAAGTTAAATTACCCTTTTGATGCAGTGTAACATTTCTGTCACACTCCCTTTATTGCTCTTTTTTTCAAATAAATAAAAAAAAAATGATTTTTCCAGAAACACGTGTATTTTTATTTCTTTCGATTAAAATTTTCCACTACTTATTTTTAAAATTGCTCTCCTTGCCCTACAAAGGGTTAATTATGTATATCAGTCATCTAGTACCCATTACATAAGCTCTGCTTAGCTTGGGGCTAGATGATGCTGTGTGAACTGTCCAGCATTATTTATTATTTATTTATTTATTACACGGATTGGGCTGAAATTTTTATGCATTTGGGTAGTTCTGGACCAGATATAATACATAGGCTACCTACTTAAAAAGTAGCCTATATGTTGTCCTATGGAATAGAAATAACCTTAATTTTTTTCCACAGAAACAACGCGTCCGAAGCCGTAGGCAGAAACTAGCAAGAATAAGGTTCCTTTATTGGGTTTACACACTTTTTTTTTTTTTTTTTCTTGGACTCGCTAGTTTTAGCATTTGCCATATTTAATTTGTGATTTTTAAAAAAAATTGGGAAACATTTAAAACTTATAATAACCCAATAGTAGGTTCATTACGATTACGAATCTTGCGTCACTCACTATCGCCAAAGCAATATTCAGTTATCTATTTATCTTGATTAAATAATGTTAAATTATTATTCATACTACCTAATTAAAATTACTTACTCGCAATTAACTAGTGTTCCTAAAGTGTTGTCCATCTTTTCTATGGGAGGCCATTGGAATATCAAACTAACTTCTGTGGCGGTCGTTGAATCAAGGCCAGTTTTATCCTCCCATTTCTTGATTGCCTCTTTTATTGTTATTGCTTTCATCTCCATCGTAAAGATATTATTAGAAATTTAGGCAATACGGCAATACTATGCTCGCAAATTGTAGATAACGTAGCCTTAGTTACCAAATATTGATAATACATTTTTATTTTATTTAACACCACTAAAGATCGTACTCAAAAATTCGCGCCATTTGTGTGACGTGACCCCACCCAACTCTATGTTGTCTACGGTACAACTCGGTCGTTCTACCATGATAATATTGCAAAAGAAAAGACGCAAAATGCCTCAAAATGGCGTCTCATGGGCGGCCTTGCTTTGTTTCATGATCGTTAGTAAAATATTTCAGGATTAATAGTGAGATTCCAGTAAAACAATATTTTGTTGTTCGAGGCCACGTTCGAGGTCAGTGAATTAATCCTCCTTGAGCGGCCATTCTTTTTTATTTTTCTTTTTTAATTCTAACCTCTTTTTTACTTTTTAATTAAAAAAAAAACAAATGTCCGTCCACCTACTTTGAAGTAGAAAAGTGGCAAAATAAATTATTTTGCTACTGAAAACGTAAAAGTAATATCGTAAAAGCCTTTTACCGTTTTGCTGCAAGATAAAATATTTGAGGTATATTTTTATAGAATATTTTTATCAACATTTTCTTTTTTTTGGATTTTACGCTCTGACGCCATAGCCAAATTTTTATTTTTTATAAAAAGTAATTTTTATTGACTTTGGATTTTTTCCCGCTTGGGATTTGATTTTTGAAAGTTATTTGTTTTGTTTACATACAATTTGTGATGTGAAATAATAAATATCAAATGAAGTGGTCTGAGGAGCGTTCTATTCGATCAATTTCCTATGCATACTACAAAGGTTACCCTTTTTCATTCAGAGTAGTAATGAATAGTTTCCGAAATACCTCTTTCATCTATTTCAAACAATTACAAATACAAGTGTGCTATTTTTAGGCCCCCAACATTTTTCTAAGGCTACGGACCCCTTATATCTGGCTACAATGGCTGAACAACCCCAAACGCAGCTAGTGTACCAGCCGATCAAGGTAAGAACGAACTAATTGATGTCCATGTAGTTTGTTGTTATGATTAAATTTGCTTGTCTTTCCTCTAAACTTGCTCTATGTCCTGAGCATATGCCTGGTCTCTGTTGAGCCCTGCCGCGGTGGCTAAAACTCATCCAGGAGGATATCATAACTTATTATTAAGTGGTACCACTGAATCATAAGAACTGAGTTTTAATTGAATGTAAAGAGAACTTAGAAACCTGTGTTTAGACACCTAACTTAGCTGGTGGCAGATTCAACTTACAGGCTTTTGATCAAACAACATCAAACATGGGTTCAGGGAGTTTTTATTCAATTACTATTATTAGAAAATGCAAATTTCTCAACATTGAGTGATCATAATCACAACAACCACAATTGCCTTACTTGTTGGGTAGGTATGCGAAGAACACACTCCTTACAACTAGGTACAATATTGGGCATCTCAAATAGAGAGACAGACTTGAATGTTAGTCAAAGAGTTGAGTATCTGTATGACAACAGATATAAGGGGCAAGCTGAAGACAGGGCGCTATGGCGCACATTAGCGGAGGCCTATGTCCAGCAGTGGACTAATATAGGCTGATGATGCTGATGAGTTATTATTAATTTTTATTATAAAGGTGGAGCCCGAATCAGATGATGAGTTTGAAGTGAACTGCCGACTTTGCACCAAAGTTTTTGCCAGCGCCGTCGCCTTGCAGGTATGCTAATCAAGTTTAATGTATCTATGCTGATAAAGAATAATTAAATAAAAATTAAATAATATCCCAACAAAAAATGGGGAGACTCGAACCTGCAACTTTCTCGTATGCAAAATTTAAATCCAATCCATTCAGTAGTTTTAGCGTGAAGAAGGAACAAACATCCATCCATACATCTATCTAACAACCATCTAGCGTTGGTTGCTAGCATGCTAGTCATCCAACTCATGCTGAGGCAAAGCCATTTTGTTACTGGACTTACATGATTACCAACAAGTTTAGTTTACATTTAAGTTTATTATGTTCTGTATAAGTCTTTTAACAAATAAATTCATTTCATTTCATTCATTTCAAACATCCATTCATCTAAACACCCAAACTTTCGCATCACTACATAGTGTATAAATACAATACAAGGAAAGACTGCATAATCATAGCAAAACACTAGCAAGACACCTGGAGGACAAAGACAATATAAAACGCCTTAAGAGATGAAATATTCTTGAGCTTGACCGAAGAAACTAAAGTATTCAAGTCTAGAGATGGTGCCTTTCACTGGAAATGGCACCTGAGTGCACCTGAGTATCCCACCCGAGACCGCGTCTAATTATGGCTGAACAGCCAGTACACAAAAAAATAATGAAAAAAAAAACTACATAGTTTAGGTAGAACAGAGTTGCTTCCCGCTGTCAGTCTGTCCTTATGTATGCTTAGATCTTTAAAACTATGCAACGGATTTCGATGCTGTTTTTATAAAGAGATCAAGAATTCTTCTTGATCTATTCTGTGTATCCAATAGTTTATAAACTATTGGATTGGATACACAGATTTCCACATATATATATATATAATACTAGCGGCCCGTCCCGGCTTCGACCGGGTGGTCATTTGTTTCAGGTAATTTTTCTCTTTTTTCTGTCTGTAAGAACCATCCTCGTTCTTCAAGGATAATTCTAAAAAAAGAATTAGCGAAATCGGTTCAGCTGCTCTCGAGATTTGCGCTTAGCAACACGTTCAGCAATTCTTTTTTATATTATAGATTAGTATCATTACAGAACCATGCTCGGATGTTTCACATTGATGCCTACCTGACAGGAGATCCAAAGACCTGGACAGATGACACTACGGTAAATAGATAATATTAATATTATTAAATATATATAATACTACTAGCTGCACCCCGTGGTTTCGCCCCAATGGAATTTTGAAAAATATGAGGAGGTATCAAAAATAGATTCAATAGGTTTCTTTCCGGCCCTGGTGGGGGCACCGAGAGGGGCCTCGAGGCTTGGCCTCATTACCCCGGCGTCAACTCGAGGGGTGGCGACCCCTCGGTCCTTGGGTTTTGTGGGAGTCTTTTTTTTTTCCTTATTCTCCATGTTTTTTTTAGGCAGCATTGGTTTATAATCTTTTTTTTGTTTTTTTTTTTTTAGAAAATAGATTACGACCAGACACAGAAAATTTTGTATTCAATTACGATACAGAAAATTTGTATTCGAATATTTTCACATGCATATTCAGTAGGTCTGAGAATAGGTGGCAATATTAATTTTGTTCTGTTTTTTAGTATTTGTTGTTATGGCGGCAACAGATTAACATCATCTGTGAAAATTTTTAAAAATGTCTATTTATCACGGTTCATGAGATACAACCTGGTGACAGATGGACAAACAGCGAAGTCCTAGTGATAGCGTCCCGTTTTACCCACGGAACTCTAAAAAGGGCGCTATAGTGCTCAGTAGGGGTGCATATGTCCATCTGTGGACTAACATGGGCATAAGCCCATGTTACAAATTTTAACAATAGGTTAACATGTATTAATTAACATATATGAGATAAGAATTAATTATAATCATCATAAGATGATTATAATTAATTCTAGTCATCATCATCAGCCTATAGCAGTCCACTGCTGGACATAGGCCTCCCCCAATGAGCAAATGAATTATAGTATATTTATATATTCCCAGGTACAACATACATAATTTGTGAATCAAGGTTATTGTTAGTCAGTACATAAGACTTATTTTAGATCGCTAGTTTCTGCCGCTTAGGCGTACAAACATTTTAATAAACATTGTATTAATATTATTGCCAACGATATACATATCATAATAGGGTAGTGTCCTGGGTAAAAAATATATCTTTCTATTTAGTCCGTCGTCAGTTAGATTATCAGAAGATATTGGACACGTATTTTTTCTTTTGTCAATCAAACAAATACTTACAAAAATAAAGCGCGTCAAAGTTCATGAGTGGGGCTCGTGACGTCACAACTTGCTAAAAAGTGTAGCGAGACGTGATGTCACGCGGCACTCTAACCGGCTATATCTTCATATTGTTTTGTTTAATTGACAAAAGAAAATACACGGGTCCAATATCTTCTAATAATCTAACTGACGGACTTAGTAGATTTTAATAAGATACTAGCCTATTATATCTTTTTATAAAAATCAGATATCTAGCCCTAAAACTACCATCGACCCGAACCAAATGAGTACCTTAGTGAAGAACATGTCTTATGAAAACATCAGCTACATCATCATTAAGACGGAACCGACTTCGCCTGCAGACAAGAAGAGGAAGAAAGTGAAGAAGGAAAAGGAGGAAAAACCGAAGATGATTGAAATTAAGAAGGAAATTGAGGCTATCACGTGAGTTATTGAACTTTTTAAGCTTTTTAATTTTTCACATCAAAACAGTACAGTCTTTAAAAATTTGACAGCAAGAAAGTGCTAGAGATGCGTTACCTGCTCCCTTATCTAATAAGAATAAGAATAAGAATCATTTATTTGCTTAAAACATGAGTATTAACATGGTGTGAGCATGCAATTATGTTAAAATATATATATGAGCTACATGTTTTGCCACTACTGGCGTGCAAATAGGAGAGGGCACACTGCAGATTTGTCACTAATGTGATATGTCTTGTCTGATATGTCTTTTCTAAATAAGGTATCTATTCAATTATATTATAAATTATCAGATAAACTTAAAATTAATTATACATTCTAATTGGTGGGTATATAAAATCAAAATTTGTCAAGTAGAAAATCATTAACGCTATAATAACATTTCTTTATGAGTACATTCTTAAGTCTATTTTTAAATACATTTGAATTATCAGAATTATTTTTGTCTAATTTCGACAGGATATCACAATTTTTTCAAAAAATTCGCGCCATTTGTTCGGATAATCGGGGTTCAATTGTACAAGCTCTGCTTAGCTTGCAGTTGGGTGATACTGTATGGATTGTCAAGCATTATTTATCGCATCTAGCTGGCAGCTAGACTAAATAATAATAATAATATAGTAATAAAATCTTTTATTCTCTTCACACAATGAGCTTGTTTAAAACTAGAATAGTATGTACATATATATATAAGAACAACATTGTGCGAGACTGGTGCCTGTGTTAGGTTTGTAAAAAGTACCTGTGTTACAAGGTCACCAGGCTCCACCCTGCGGCAGAAGTGCAGATAATACATATTATTTACAGTTTGGTTCACAGCTTTATGCTAAGAGTACAACTTAAGATAGGGGAAGGTGAGGTAATACGATCCCTGGAGGTCAAATGATCCCCCGCCGTAAATCAGAGAAAAACTAGTGCCATCAATCCAAATGCGCAAGAAACATGTTCCCCGCACCCCAGTTGCCTCTCCAAGTGTCATGGCGGTACTATGGCAGCCAACAGGCTATGTCAGCCAACAGGCTAATGAACAGTTCTTGAGAAGACTGCAAAGCTCTCATAGCGACAGCACATGACTTGAGGAAATCTTTCCTCGACGTAGAAACCGGAAGAAAGAACTCTAGTTCGATTCCTGCCCGCATTCAACAACGTAGACAACGTTGAGTCGAATGTTGATGACCACCTGACTGACTGAGACGGTACTATGGTTACAAAATAATAATAAAAAAAGACTAAAGCTAGACTAAATGCTACTGTGTAAAATAGTTTGTTGGTTTCATTTATGTATTCTAATTCCAGAGGTCCATTCGAATGCCTCGAGCCATCTACGGTGGGGTCAGACGGCGTCTGCCACCAGATGTTCTTCTCGTGCTGCGAATACTCGGAGCACCAGCTCACGGAGCATGCGCGCCCGCGCCGCCAGTACCACAGGTGTCAGGTTTGTTTGTTTATTTCCGCCTTAAGTACTGTTTTCTACCCTCTTGCTACTTTAATAGTAATTCTTTCCCTTGAATCATTACTATTGTTACTTTTATATAGATTTAAACCTTTAAACGTGGAAGAGTGAAGCGACCTAATACAAGTATTTCCTTAATATGTACCTAAAAGGTGTCTTCTAATATGGTTAAGACTGTGTATCCTTTATTAATGAATAAACATATTGTATTTTGTATTGTACGTACACATGTAACACTTGATTATCAAGGGATTCTAGATCTTATCTATACTAATATTATAAAGAGGAAATGTTTGTTTTTTTGTTTGTTTGTTTGTATTGAATAGGCTCCGAAACTACTGGACCGATTTGAAAAATTCTTTCACCGCTGGGAAGCTAGACTATCCCCGGTGAACATAGGCTATATTATATTTTCGAAAAACCGTGCGAAGCCGCCGGGAAGGTCCGCTAGTTTGTACATATTGATGAACTAAATTGTTAGTTCTTGTTTGACAGGTTTGCGAGAGGCCGTTGACTCAACTACACCATGATGGATCAAAGGGATTCATTTGCGAGGTAAATAAATATATGAATTAAATAATGCTGGACACACCGCATTATCTAGCCCCAAGTTAAACGCGAGCTTGGGTTATGGCTACTAGATAACTGATATACATAATACAATACATTACATAGATATATTATATCTAATATTTACTTAAGGCCTTGTGAATATTGCTTTTTGCCCCTTGCTTCGCTCGCCACAATCTTCAATGCCACGAAAGAACTTAAAATAATAAAGTAGCATTCACTACCTAATAAATTTATAAATCACTACATAGTATAAAACAAAGTCGCTTCCCGCTGTCTGTCTGTCCCTATGTATGCTTAGATCTTTAAAACTACGCAACGGATTTTGATGAGGTTTTTTTTAATACATAAAGTGATTCAAAGGAAGGCTTATAAACTATTTGACACATATTCCAAACGAAGCTGCGCAGTTTATAATAAAGTATTTTATTTTTGATTCATAATTGTTAATTTATATTGTGTATACATGTAGTGGAGACCTCCGACCAGGTGGGATGACGACCTGCGAAAGACTGCAGGTAGATGCTGGATGCGGCAAGCTGAAGACAGGGCGCTATGGCGCTCATTGGGGGAGGCCTATGTCCAGCAGTAAACTGCTATAGGCTGATGATGATGACATGAAGTGGGAAATAAATGTCTATGTCAATGTTTTTCCTCTGTGAATGTAACGTTATAAATTTATAATTCCAGAATATACATTGCGGAAAGACCTTCGATACCGAGGAAGAGCTGACGAAGCACAGGAACGACCTGCACGTGCCGAAGAAACGGTTCGAATGCACAGTCTGTTTTAAGAAGTTCTCTGCACAGGTAATAAGATTTTATTTAGCGCGGACGCAAATGTTGCTTAGAATTCTTTGTCACGTTAATAAAGCTTTAAAATTATTTGCGGAAATTTCGTCTAGACACATTTCGTCTCCCAAGCCAACCTTATCGACATAGCTCTAAGAATTAGCAAGCTAAAGTGGCAGTGGGCCGGCCATATCTCGCGAAGAACCGACGATGGCCGCTGGGGCAAACGTGTTCTCGAGTGGAGACCCCGACTCGGTAAACGTAGTGTAGGACGCCCTCCGACCAGGTGGGATGACGACCTGCGAAAGACTGCAGGTAGATGCTGGATGCGGCAAGCTGAAGACAGGGCACTATGACGCTCCTATGTCCAGCAGTGGACTACTATAGGCTGATGATGAAATTTTTATTACAGGGTGGAGTGGTCCAACACATGCGTATGCACACGGGCGACCGGCCTTACCACTGTACGTTCTGTCCCAAAGCCTTCACGCAGAAGTCGGGCCTCGAGCAACACTTACGGACTCACACAAAGGTAACTACGAACAAAAATATACAAAACTTTTGAAACTATCAGGGTTATTAACACTATAGTCATTTAAAACGGGATATTTACCATACCTTGATTTTTGAGTTATCCATCGTTCGTAGCAAAAGACAAAAATGAAAGAAAGAAAATATTTATTTATTTATTTAGGTTTTTTTATTAAGCCCTAAGGCGACGTTGTATCTACTTATACTAACTTATTTAATAGGTCTAATTTAAAACATACATAGTCTATATACAATACTAAAAAAATATTTGACGACCAATGTGGCGCGGTGGGCGAAGGTCCGCCTGCGACGCAGAAGGTTGCGGGTTCCATTCCCGCCTCGGAACAATTGTGTGTACGATCTGCAGATATTTGTTCCGGGTGTTCTGGTTGTTTTCTGTGTATAATAAAAAATATCTACCTATGTAATGTATTGTATTATGTATATCAGTTATCTAGTACCCATAACACAAGCCCTGCTTACCATGGGGCTAGATAATGCTGTGTGAATTGTCCAGCAATATTTATTATTATTTATTATTTATATTTATTGATTCACTGAAGTAGGTACAAAATGAGGGTAGATACCGATCTACCCTCATTTTGTATCTAAATACCGATGTCTGCCCATAAAAACTTACTCGCAGGGCCTTCAGTTATTCCGTGCATCAAACTGTGCCGAAATATTGGATAACTCAAAAATCAAATCATGGTCAAAATATACATATATTTCTCTCAAATATTTGCATACCGACTAACGGTCGAGCATGTTGACCCACAACAGTTAAATGCCTGTTGTCTTACATAACAAACGTCTTTAGCAAATAAAAATCTTTAATGCGTAAGTTTGGATATCCATCCAAACTTACGCATTATAATATTTATCCCATATTTGAATGTACGTCAAGCTGAAGACAGGGCGCTATGGCGCTCATTGGGGGGGCCTATGTCCAGCAGTGGACTGATATAGGCTGATGATGATGATAATTTGAATGTACATTGTTGTGCGGTGGCGGCGTTGGAGATTACTCCAAGCATATTAGTGCGCAGAGTTTAATTATTCTAACTACTGACTATATGTATAATAAATACATATTACTTATCATTTTGGGCTATTTTACAACTCATGTTTCCCAACCAAGCATATTTTAATAAGGGTAGAAAGAAAACATATTTTAATAAGGGTATAAGAATTTGTAGTAAGTGAAAAAGAGATCTCCTTTGGAACTACAGATCTAAGCCCACAAAAACAAATAGAATACTTTATAATAAATACAATAAAATGTTTAAAAATATAATCTAATTGACAAAAAAAGCCCAAAATAATTATAAAATATTGACATCTAATTATAAATCAAAAACAACATGGCAAGTAATTAATAAATATCGACCAAATATACCCAAAGAACCTATAACAAAAATAAAATATAATGATAATGCTGTGTGGATTACATGGTATTACTTATTTTTTTTATTAATTAGCTTGCCGAGCTCCCAGGCCCTTTGTCCTTTAGAATACTTTAGGTGCCTTTGTCCTGCATAAACCTCGCCCCAAACACGACAGTAAGCTGTGTAAAAAATTATTTTCAAAAAATGCTGTACAATCCACACATCCTCATCTAGTCCCAAGCTAAGCAGAGTTTATCAAACAAACTTAGCTTACAAATACTTGTTCCAAGGCGGGAATCGAACCCGCAATCTCCTGCAGACAAGCCATCGCCCGCTGCGACACATACGGTCGTCAATGTATATATTTACAAATTCTAACTACTATATATAGACAAAATAAAATTTCTTAATTTATGCTAACTATACTGTATCCATCTAGAATGTAGAATGTTTGTAAACATTAGAAAACAGCTGATTTTTAGGGTTATCACCACGAAATGATGCAGGCCTAATAGAATTCCAATGATTTCACATATACATTCTATTAGATTTATTACTTTTTATAATCCTGACGTCAATTCTATGCAGAATCTAATTATTTCAATTTACAAATCGACATTATGTGGTCAAAAACAAAGATTAAAATCACTAGAGATTTTTTGTCTTTGTAACAGTGCCATCCCTAACGAATTTCAGTTTTGACGTCCCGTGTTGCAAACAGTTGGTTACTTTTTAACTACTATTTCGAATCAAGGATAGCACTATGACCATACATATTTCATAGAGAGAGTATTATTTTAATTTAGCCGGAGGAGAGTTTTAGAGGATTATTTGACGTTTCATTTCACGCTGCATATTTGCTTAGCGACAATCTGTCCAAAAGTTATGAATTCTTCCAATTTGATCAATAATGTTTAGTGCTTCAAGGAAAATTGTTTAAACAGGCACTTATTTACATTTAATTGAGTTGGCACAGGTGAAAAAATATTTGAAGAGTTATTGTTTTTGCTTGGTAATTGAGAATGAGTGTTATTAATGTCAATAAACATGGAGTTTTCCATTTCTGTAAGTGCGAGACTCTTATGTCAACATTTCCATACATAATTTTGAAGTTTAAAATTCAAACTCATTACTCCCTTGGGGAAAATAAACATTACTAACGAATACACCATCACACGCACGAGATAACCTAAATAAAAAAATGTTTTTCACCCCTACATCAGCTGATTGAAATGTCAGTGGCTCTGTTTACAAACATTCTACATTCTGGATGGATACAGTATACATACTTTTTTTATAAGCCTAAAGAGACCAGAAAAAAAGTAAAAATTTGAATTCTTTAAAATCTCCAGGTGAAACCGTTCCGCTGCGTGATCTGCTCAAAGACCTTCGTACAAACCGTCCACCTCAAACAGCACATGCGCACGCACACCAACGTCGCGCCCTTCCAATGCGCGCTCTGCGACAAGCGCTTCAAGCAGTCGAGCCACCTCAACTACCACCTGAAGAACCACCTGGCGCACACCCCGGGCAGCATGACGGACGAGCAGCGGGCGCGGTACAGGGAGGTCGTGGGGGCGGGCGAGGGGGGAGGCGCGGGCGGGGAGGCACCGGGTGAGTGTGGGGGCGGGCCGTTCGTCTGAAGTATTTGTTAAGAACCACCTGGTGCACATCCCGAGCAGCATGACGGACGAGCAGCGGGTGAGGTACAGGCCCAAGCAGCAACCAAGCGTAATGAACACCTAAAAAGCAGCCAATATAGCACTTGACGCTGTTTTACAGCTGTATAAGAACGTTGAAAAGACATTGTAGTGTTATAATGTCGGTTTAGGAGTAAGTATTCAGCTCTAACTGTATTAAGTCTGTATTAAGGAGTCAAAGTACGCTTAAAGTTCTAAATCAGTGTATGATAACTGTCATGTACAGCTTTAAGTTTCCTGTAACGCTTTAATCTCATTTTAGTATTAAAGCTGTACAATAGCTGCATTTTGCATATCGTCACTTACTTAATACAGCTTAGAGCTGTATTATGGTGGTCCTCAAATCTTATTTCTGTATTATGAAGGAGGCAAACTCTCTTCTACACCTTCTTTTTATGGTGTAATTGTACACCCTTTTACAGACGATAGCTGTCTAATTTCTGTCTTTGAGAGTAATAACCAGCAATAAAAATAAATGATGCCTATAGTACAGCCTTAATCTGTATAAGTGACAGAGTCGCCATTTTGAATTATTGTGCATTTGTATGCTGTATATTGTGATTGTTCTATAAATATGTGGAAAAAGCGAAAAAGATTTGGTGCTATTAGAAGAAAGATTGAACAGGAATATTTAAATATTACAAATTATCAACAAAATGAAATTACTGCCGAGGAACATGGAGATATTGCAACAGATCAGATCACCTACAGTCAAGCGTCAATACCGTCGACATCTAATGAAAGTGGTTCCGTAGAAAATATTGTGAATGATCATAGTTATATCAGGTGTAACTTATTAGTTTTACCTTCTGCAACTGATGACGACATTTTATCATGCAGCAGTTCAAGTGACGGCGAAAGTGAATATGAAAAAAAAATATTATTTCGCCAACAAATACAGAATTGGGCCAGAGAAAGAAACATAGATCAAAGAAACAAGAAACATAGCTCAAAGAAACAAGAACAAAAAGAAACAAGAAACATAGCTTTAAAATAAAATATCTAATTGTTTTCGTTTTGTTGTACCTAGTATGTTTGTGCACAAGTATGATACCGCGAGCGAAAATCTAAAAACGGCACGTGGCGTGCGCTCTTGACCGCTACTAAACGAAACAAAATATTATACACACACATAAGAGTACTCTGTGTACCTACCTCAGCCACTTGCAACTCAGCAATACATATCCATACCTTACGAGTAAGGCAGAGTGAAACGTAAAATATTTTATTTTATGAAAAAAAGAGATACCGATAATACTTTAAGGACTTCGCTTTTGTTTACTTAAAAGAGTCAAATAAAACGATATGATTTCAATGTGTGTGTGTGCACTGAAAGATAGCATCGCAGATTCGTAAACAAAGATTTTAGGGTTTTGTAGAAGATGCTGTTTTATGTTTCATAGTGGATTCGTGTTACTATATTATAATAGTGCATTGTGAGAATTGATGAATTGCATATGTTTTGGACTGCATCACTTTATTTATTTCTTTACAAATTCTAGGACGCAAATCTACAATAATTGCTTTGAAATTTCTAAAAAATAACGATATGTGATCTCTCAGTGCATTTTGGTTTTTCACTTAATATTACGTATCCCTAAAAAGAGTTACAGGTTATGTTCGAAACACTGCTATGCAACATTAATAGTAAATTTATTCGTTTATACAGCCCATCAACCGCTAAAAGCTGAATACTAGTATCCATTACCTACATAGTACAGCTATTAATGCTATAAGACCATCAAAATAGAATTTAGGCTGCTTAGCAAATTGTCGCCATTTTATCAATTACAAATCGAAGATTACGAACATGATTACATAAAAATTAGACTAATGTTTTTATGTTTATCAATATTTTCAGTTTGTCCAATAACCTACTATGCACCAATGAGGCTCTACGTCCATTAATTAAAAAAAAATTAAATTCTAACCTATCAAAACCATATTTACTTTCATTATTTAATATCTCTTCCCTGGTTATTTTGCTGGCGCGTTTATTTTTTATCACAAAACATATATATGTCCACAATAAATTTATTTTTGCACGATAATGCACTGTATCCTGCGCCTATCGAATCTCCAAATCTTTAAACACAAAGCGTTTATAATAAAATGTCACTTGATCAATATACCTGTTATAATTGAACGCCATCATTAAAATATATCTTCTGTTTCGTTTTAATTCTTTTGTAATTCTGTTCAACAGACTTTTTACAACGTAAAGCTTAACAAGTGAGTTACAATGTAGTCATTGGAGTGTATTGGTTTCCTCTTACACCATAGTACAGCCGCAAAACAGCTATTATGCAACCTATTTTATGCTTATACAGCTACTGTACAGCTAATATAACGCAAAACGCTGTATAATTTGTGCCCATTTCAGGGGTATAAGGGCTGTATAAGCGCTTATACAGCCTTTATGCGGCCAAGAAATACAGCATTAAGAGTATAAACGAACTTTAATAGAGCTGTTATACAGCTTGTGATGCTGCTTGGGAGGGAGGTCGTGGGGGCGGGCGAAGGGGGAGGCGCGGGCGGGGAGGCACCGGGTGAGTGTGGGGGCGGGCCACTCGTCTGAAGTATTTGTTAAGAACCACCTGACGCACACCCCGGGCAGCATGACGGACGAGCAGCGGGCGCGGTACAGGGAGGTCGTGGGGGCGGGCGAGGGGGGAGGCGCGGGCGGGGAGGCACCGGGTGAGTGTGGGGGCGGGCCACTCGTCTGAAGTATTTGTTAAGAACCACCTGACGCACACCTCGGGCAGCATGACGGACGAGCAGCGGACGAGGTACTGGGAGGTCGTGGGGGCGGGCGAGGGAGGAGGCACCGGGTGAGTGTTGGGCCAGCCACTCGTCTGAAGTATTTGTTATCACTACATGGTATAAAACAAAGTCGCTTCCCGCTGGAAGTGACCTATAATGTCCTAAAAATGCAAGCGGTAGATGCCGGCGACATGTCGAACCCGCAACATCCTGCGTCGCGGACGGATCTTCGCCAATAACTAATTAATAACTAACTTCCTTAATTATATTCTGCGATCGCAAATACTATCTAGATGGGTCGGGTCGGTGCAGAAAATCTTTCTCCGTAAATAAGAGCGCACTTGTGACGACCGATGTGGCGCGGTGGGCGAAGGTCCGCCTGCGACGCAGGAGGTTGCGGGTTCGATTCCCGCCTCGGAACAATTGTGTGTACGATCTGCAGATATTTGTTCCGGGTGTTCTGGTCGTTTTCTATGTATAATAAAAAATATCTATCTATGTAATGTATTGTATTATGTATATCAGTTATCTAGTACCCATAACACAAGCTCTGCTTACCATGGGGCTAGATAATGCTGTGTGGATTGTACAGCATTGTTTATTATTTATTTACTTGTAATGTGAGCTGTTATTTTGTTTAGTTCGATTGAAACACAGCCAACGTACACACGTGTCACAATGCCGCCGTGTATTCAAAAGTTGCTAAAATAAAATATTATTTGTTAGATACAAATATACCTTCCATTGTCATCCTCCAGATAGTGATGCATGTAAGGCAAAACCTGGAGCGGTTCAAGACGCGTGGAGATAACCACACGCGATGCTACAACACTCGTGGAGCTGGCAAGCTATCTGCGGTATCACACAGACTGGCGAAGTCGGACAGACTCACGCACGTTCTGGGACCCGCGTTGTACCAGATCAGGTAGTCACAGCACCGAGTCCGTCTTCCTTCAAACGAAGACTTAAATCGTGGCTCGTCGAGAAGGCGTTCTACAGTAAAGACGATTATGTGCGAAAAATTATGTAATATCTTGAGTATTATTACTTAGTTATAATACATTTATTATAATCTAATTATCAGTTATTTGATTATTGTCTAATTATATAATTAGCTTTAATTTATAATTATTATGTGACTTGTAATATTAGTTTTTTACCAATAAATTGATTATTCTGATTATAACTTATTCTACATTTACTTAGCTCAAGTGCGCTCTTATTTACGGAGACGGCTTTTAGCTTTGATTTTTTATGTGACTCAAAATCTAGATAGTATTTGTGAACGCGATATTGTTTAATTCTTGGTATTGTTTTCTATTTAATATGTTACATATATAATACGATGGCCGCTGGGGCAAACGTGTTCTTGAGTGGAGACCACGACTCGGTAAACTTAGTGTAGGACGCCCGCCGACCAGGTGGGATGACGACCTGCGAAAGACTGCAGGTAGATGCTGGATGCGGCAAGCTGAAGACAGGGCGCTATAGCGCTCATTGGGGAGGCCTAATGTCCAGCAGTGGACTAATATAGGCTGATGATGATGATGACTATATACAATAAAGTGTTTTCTATCTATCTAATAACCGAGATTGCGATATAACTCTAAAAGCAAACCTCCTTTCCAGAACCAGATCGAAGCAGTTCAATGGATCGCGAGACAGTGCTTGCTGAGCAGAGCATCCAAGAAGAAGGCACTTATGACGTCTCTGAGACGTATGCTTACGGGAATAGTGATAATTCGGCGAAAGTTGTTTGTGAGGTGGCTGATTACGAAGTCTCGAGTTATATGTGTTGAAGCGGCTTTTTCGTCTGAGAGACTACGACGTCTGGGAGATTACGAAATCTCAGAGACGTATGCTTACGTGGATAGTGATAGTTCAGTGAAAGTTTTTTGTGAAGTCGCTGATTACGAAGTCTCGAGTTATATTGTGTTGAAGCTGGATTTTCGTCTGAGAGACTACGACGTCTGGGAGTCTACGACGTCTCAGAGACGTATGCTTACGTGGATAGTGATAGTTCAGTGAAAGTTTTTTGTGAAGTCGCTGATTACGAAGTCTCGAGTTATATGTTTTGAAGCTGGATTTTCGTCTGAGAGACTACGACGTCTGGGAGACTACGACGTCTCAGAGACGTATGCTTACGTGGATAGTGATAGTTCAGTGAAAGTTTTTTGTGAAGTCGCTGATTACGAAGTCTCGAGTTATATGTGTTCAAGCGGCATTTTCGTCTGAGAGACTACGACGTCTGGGAGACTTATGGTTACGTGGATAGTAGAGATTACATGGATTGAGAGTTGAGTCTGGGCCTAATTAGTTAATATTAAAAAAAACAGCGCATAGTTTGTTGTTCTTGTACCTACCTAACCCAGTCATTAAGAGCGTACTGCCAATCTTTTTATACGTGCAGTCTGTGGGTTAACTACACGCAGAAATGCTGGAATGGCTTGCGCGTCCAGTATAATAACGCGTTCAGAGTGCTACTGGGACTGCCCCGCTTCTGTAGCGCGTCCGGGATGTTTGCAGAGTCCCGCGTTGATGACTTGGGGGCCGTTCAAATATTACGTAAGCAGATTTATTACAATTATTTACCCCCCCATCCCCCTTGTCAGGAAAAGTAAGCAAAGCTCTTACCCCCTCCCCCCATGCTTACGTAAACATTTTTCAATTATAAATGTATTTTTTTTAATATTATAATTAAAGTGTTATAATTATAATACACAAGTAAACAATACACTGACAGAGGAAATTTAGACAAGTGAATAACGCGCGGTAATTCCCCTAATCGGCTCTAAAGCGAGTGCCTAAACGTATGCATTATTTGTGGGAATCCCCAAAAATGCGTTTCGTTTTCAAGCATAGACAATGTGAGGGTTGCCATTCGTGTAAAAAAGTAAATAACTACCGATGACGTAATCATCATCTAGACTCCCCTACCCCCCATGTCATCCAAAATAAGCAAAACAAAGACCCCCCACCACCCCATAGTGCTTACGTAATACTTGAACGGCCCCTTTTACGCGTACATCCGCAACAGAACAGCATCCCTAATGCGCCGGGTGAGGGGCGGCACCAGTAGCTATCTGAATTTTTTATGAAGCGCTGGACGCACATTCATAATGCCATGCGTTTGTAAACGCAGGATGTGTCCCTTCCAATATTTTTTTTTTATTAATTACATTATGTCTAACCCTTAACTCTCCATGGCTGTAACATGTACTTTGTGAAGCTGAATTAAATAAATTGAATTGAATTGAATATAAACAAAGCAATACCTATTTATTATTATTAACTCATTTATTTCGGGTTTAACACCCATTAAACATAGAAAAAAAAAAAATTAAAAATGTCGCAATAAAATCTGATTACATTAATTTGTTATCTGATTAAGTTAATTATAACTATTGTAAAAAAATTCACTGCACTTCAATTCTAGGATTTTATTGAAAAATACTTTTTTTTTCTTGGACTCGCTAGTTTTAGCATTTGCCATATTTAATTTGTTTTTTTTTAAATTGGGAAACAAATACTTTTTTATAAAATGTAATCAATTTATTTTATAGAAAGTTTAAGCTGACATTATTGTTCCTTTAGGTATTTAAGGTTATTTAATTGTTTCTTTTATTATTAGATTTATATTACGTGTAAATAAATTGAATTTTACCGAGCAAATATTTTCTTTCTGGCAGTATGGATGGATGTTTATTCATTTCCACCGTAGGTACGCAAGTTACACTAGATGTCGTTAAGTTTTATTAGCTTAAAAATTATATTACAATTTTATTGTATAAATAAGACAAATTCATTTTGACATAGGAAACACCATAGAGGTTTGCTTTAAAGAAAAAGCAGACATACATGCCTTCTTTAAAAATTAAATAAAAGATTCATAGAAATGTATTACAGTAAAATAAATAATAAATTAGTTAAATTGAATACAAAATAAAAGAATATAGAAGACTAGCGGACAGTCCCTATACGGGTATTGGAATTTTTAAGGTACATTTTTTACAACTTGGGTTTAATTATTATTGGAGTTTTAGTAAGGATCCCTAACTTTTTTGAAAATATAATATAGCCTATGTTCACCGGGGATAGTGTAGCCTCCCAACGGTGAAAGAATTGTTCAAATCGGTCTAGTAGTTTCGGAACCTATTCAATACAAACAATAAACAAAAAATCAAACCTTTTCTCTTTATAATATTATTGTTGTCAAAAGAGCGTTGCTAGGCAACCACGTTTATTTAGAAAACATGGCGTATTGATATGCAAGAGACGTTCAACCTAACAAAAGAGTTTCCATACAGTAAATTGTTATCATACCTTTGTTGTCAAAAGAGCGTTGCTAGGCAACCACGTTTATTTAGAAAAAATGGCGTATTGATATGCAAGAGACGTTCAACCTAACAAAAGAGTTTCCATACAGTAAATTGTTATCATACCTTTGTTGTCAAAAGAGCGTTGCTAGGCAACCACGTTTATTTAGAAAACATGGCGTATTGATATGCAAGAGACGTTCAACCTAACAAAAGAGTTTCCATACAGTAAATTGTTATCATACCTTTGTTGTCAAAAGATCGTTGCTTGGCAACCACGTTTATTTAGAAAACATGGCGTATTGATATGCAAGAGACGTGTTACATAGAAACTATGCACCTAATCTGCAACCCAGGAATGCAGCATGCCACTGCATTTGTTGTTCATCCAGTATAATTGTCATTCTCCGAGTACTTACTTTGCCGACTCAGCGATGACGTCTTTCCCTCAGCGTGCCTGCCTTCGATCGCGGTCACGACATTCTACACCTGGTACTTGCATCGACCAAGCGTAGCTTCATTACTTTATTTTAGAATAATTATCTTACGATCTTTGTAAAAGTTTTAATAAATAGTTTAAAAGTTTTGGTTTTTTTTAAAACCGTCGCCGGTGGCTTCCGTAATTGGCGCAGGCGGTAGGATACGTCGAAGCAGTGCGTATTCGTCCAGGAAATTCCCAAAATCGGTTCCAGACGAACAGACCCCTGTTTGAGCTTTCAAGTCTTCATCGGCGTATCTTGAATCTACGGGCACACGGGCGGCGGCGCACTTGACAATCAGTGTAAGAAGATACCAAGATATGTGAGTACTTTGAAACTTTCTTTGAAGTGTTGCCTCCTTTCCCACCATTTTCCACCCAAGAAGCACGGAGGAGAAATCTGCCTCCTCTAGGCAAAATCGTAGGGAAAGCGAAGTAGATAATTTTAGAAATTTAGACAGTAGTTATATGGAAGATAGCGATATTAGTGTTAATTTTTCTGATAATAACGTTAGTGTAGTAGTTAACGAAACCGACGAAATGGCGAACGAAACAGACAACATTTATAAGGCCCTCCGCATGGTCCCGGAATTCGACGGGAACCCGAACATCCTCACCAGATTCATAAGAATCTGTGACCAACTGGTTACGCAATTTATCTGTAATGATCCGGGGCACGAGTTAGCAAACTTATGCCTAATGAATGGTATTCTAAATAAGATAACAGGCCCAGCATCCCGGACCATCAATGCCAATGGCATTCCTGACAATTGGTTAGGCATCAGGAATGCCCTAATTAATAATTTCGCGGACCAGAGGGACGAGAGCGCCCTCTATAATGACCTGTCATTACTGACGCAAGGAAATGACTCTCCACAGGAATTTTACGACAAATGCCAAACCCTTTTCAGTACAATAATGACGTATGTCACACTGCATGAGATTGTGCCTACTACCGTGGAGGCGAAACGTGATTTGTACCGTAAACTTACTATGCAGTCTTACGTACGAGGTTTGAAAGAACCTCTCGGGTCCCGTATACGGTGTATGAGACCCCCTACTATAGAAAAGGCTTTGGAATTTGTACAGGAGGAATTGAATCTAATGTACTTACAAAATAGAAATGAGCCCAGCCGGAATCCAGCGACGCAGACATCATCTAAGGTACCGTACCTAGCACCTAATAATTTCAGCGTACCAAAAGGCTTTAATTTTGGTGTTCAAAAGCCTATGCCCATGCAGCCGCAACCGCAGATGCACCCGCAGCCGCAACCGCAGCATTGGCGTCCAGCTTTTCAGTTTCATCCCCCACAGCGCATGCCATTACAGCCCTCGCGTACGCAGCAGATGTTCCGAGCACCCCCTCCGAACTATAACGCACAGAATAGTGGATTCAGGTTTGCCCCTAGGAATGCACCCCCTCAACATCAAGGACCGAAGCCTATGAGCGGTGTTAGTCATTTCGTGACGAAAGCTCTTCCCCCTACTATCCAGGGACATGACTGGCGTAAATTTGGTAATCCTCCCCCGACTAATTACTTTAAATCTAGGGAAATGAACTACAATGAGGTAGGTGACTACCCTGACTATTACTACCCTGAGTACTACTACCCTGACAGTGACTATCCAGAGACTGACTATGGTAACTTCTACGGCTACCAGAGCGTTCCGGAATATTACTGCGACCAACAGGACGACCCTCAGACTACTGACAACACGAGCTCAATGGCTATTGAGCCCGCGAAACTGCCTTCCGAACAGAAGGATCAGGATTTTCCTTCGGGTCGTTCCAACAGAGAACTAAAATAGAATTAAATCTGCAGTCAAAAAAAGAGTTGCGGTTCATTCAAATATCGAACCCCCCTCTTAAATTGCTCATTGACACCGGTGCCAATCAATCTTTCATTAGCCCTGAAGCAACATGTAATTTCTTTTCACATGTTCCAAAGGATTTTGATCCTTTCGAGGTCACGAATTCACGTGTCACTAGTACCCATGACTACTCGATCACTATACCGCACTTTGCAGAATTCGGCGATCAATCCAATATAAAGCTTTTCATCTACAAGTTTCATAACTACTTTGATGGATTGATAGGCCTAGATCTATTGGAGAACTGTAAGATAGATCTGAAGAATAATGTACTAATAACCGAGTTAGCTAGAATACCATTGTCTCGTTATCAGTGTAGGAGAGTAAATCGTGAGGAAATGATTCCTGCCAATTCAGCTAGACTGGTTAACATCCCGATCGAACATCCTGACGGTGACATATTTGTGACTGAACAATTAATGTGTAACTGCCTTATACATGAATGTATTACTACCGTGACTGACAAGACAGGAATAGTTGAGGTAGAGAACATGACTAACGAAGACATCGTTATTTCGTTTAAGGACTCGACAACGCGAGTAGAAGTTTGTAACATAGAGCAGACTGAGATCGAACAGGACCCCACTCGAGTTAAGAAGGTTTTACAGAATCTAAGAACTAAACATCTCAACGTCGAAGAGCGAGCTAATTTAGAGACCCTGTGTGGACGGTTTGCCGACGTATTTTACATAGAGGGAGAGACGCTGACTTTCACTAATAAAATTAAACACAGTATTAGGACGACAGACGAATTACCAGTCTTTACCAAGAGTTATAGGTACCCTTATGTACATCGCGAGGAAGTTAGGAGCCAGATTACTAAGATGCTAGATCAAGGAATCATCCGACCATCTGACTCAGCCTGGAGCTCACCTATCTGGGTAGTTCCAAAGAAAGCTGACGCTTCTGGTAAGCAGAAGTGGAGACTAGTAGTAGATTTCCGCAAACTAAATGAGAAGACCATAGACGATAAATATCCCATACCTAACATAACGGACGTTTTAGACAAATTAGGTAGATGTCAATATTTCACCACATTAGATCTTGCCTCTGGGTTTTATCAGGTAGAGATGAACCCTAACGACATTGAGAAAACAGCTTTCAACGTCGAGCACGGCCATTTTGAATTTATGAGAATGCCAATGGGCTTAAAAAATTCACCATCCACCTTTCAGAGGGTAATGGATAATGTCCTCAGAGGACTGCAAAACGAAATATGCCTTGTCTATCTCGACGATATAATCGTCTTTAGTACATCCTTGCAAGAGCACATGATAAACCTAGAGAAAGTCTTCACTAGGTTACGAGAGTCCAACTTTAAGATCCAAATGGATAAATCGGAATTTTTACAGTTAGAGACAGCTTATCTTGGCCATATAATAGGTAGAGACGGTATAAAGCCTAATCCAGACAAAATCATTGCCATTCAAAAGTATCCTTTGCCTAAAACTAGTAAGGAAATCAAGCAATTCTTAGGACTTTTAGGGTACTACAGGAAGTTCATCCCTGATTTTGCCCGTATCACCAAACCTATGACTAGGTGCCTTAAGAAAACGAATAAAATCACTCTTGACGCTAACTACGTGGACTGCTTTGAGACCTGTAAGCGACTACTGACTAATGACCCGATACTCCAATACCCTGACTTTACCAAGGAGTTTATTTTGACGACTGACGCTTCAAATGTGGCACTAGGAGCCATACTTTCTCAAGGACCTGTCGGTTCAGACAAACCGATTTGTTACGCGTCTAGGACTTTGAACGATAATGAGCTTAACTACTCAACCATCGAGAAAGAGCTTTTAGCGATAGTATGGGCCACTAAGTACTTCCGGCCATACTTATTTGGGCGTAAATTCACGGTTTTAAGTGATCATAAGCCTTTACAGTGGGCTATGAACATGAAAGAACCTAATTCTAAGATCACACGATGGAAGCTAAAGTTAAGCGAGTACGATTTTCATGTCTAACACAAACCGGGAAAGAAGAATACTAATGCAGATGCCTTATCCCGAGTAGAGATCAATAATGAAGAGCTTGAATCTTTCATCTCAGAAATCGATTCATTAGTTGCCCATCATTCTCAATCTCAACATTCAAACTCTGATACTGCCACAGCACATACTTCTGCTGAAGATCCCATACTCGAAGTCCCAATAACAGACGATCCGGTTAATAAATTCCATAGACAGATCTTCTTCACAATCGTAGGTGACATAAAACGACGTACTACAGCGACGAAACCCTTTGACACACATACTCGCACCTATATACAAGTATCACAATCCACCTTAGAAGACGATGTAGTTAACGCCATCAAAGAATACGTGAACCCCAAGATTAAGACCGCTTTAAAAATTACACCCCCTTTAGGTATGTATGCTATCATCCCTATCATACAAAAGCACTTTAAAAGCTCTTCTATGAATTTAGTTTTAGCAAAAACTGAACTAGAAGATGTAAAGGAGTACCTAAAACAACAGGAGATAATAAAGCACTATCACGATGGAAAGACAAACCATAGAGGCATTAATGAATGTTATTTGGCTTTATCTCGGCGATATTACTGGCCGAAGATGAAGGATGAGATTACTAAGTACATAAACATATGTACAGTTTGTGGTCAAAGTAAATACGATAGGAACCCTATTAGACCTCAATTTAATATCGTACCCCCAGCTTCTAAACCATTCGAAATAGTGCACATGGACCTCTTTACAGCACAGACAGAAAAGTACTTGACCTTTGTAGACTCTTTCTCTAAGTATGGTCAAGCTTACCACCTCAGAGATGGTACAGCAATTAGTATCATACAAGGACTTTTAACTTTCTGTACACATCACGGACTTCCCTTGACTTTAGTGACAGACAATGGGACAGAATTCACCAACCAACTGTTTACTGAGTTTACACGACTACATAAGGTAAATCATCATAGAACTTTACCTAACTCACCGAATGATAACGGGATTGTAGAGCGTTTCCATTCGACGCTGTTAGAGCATTTGAGAATCCTTAAGATTAAAAATAAAAATGAACCAATCATCAACCAAATGCCTTATGCAATATTAGGTTACAACAGTTCGATTCACAGCTTTACCAAATGTAGACCCCATGACATAGTGAGAGGACATTTTGACCCTAGGGACCCTCTTGACATTGACTTGACAGAACACCTTATGCAACAGTATATCCTGACACATCGAGATCAAATGAAGACAGTTTATGAGGCAATCAACCAGATTACTACTGCTGACCGCACGACATTGATGACTAATAGGAATAAAAATCGAGAACCCGAAGTACGATATGAACCAGGCCAGCAGGTGTTTATCAAAAATCCTTTTGCCGTTAGGCAAAAGTTAGCACCACGGTTTACCCAGGATAAAGTTTTAGCTGACCTCCCAATTCACATTTATACTTCTAAAAAAAAGGGACCCGTAGCCAAAAATCGTCTCAAGCGAGTACCTAAGAAGCCCAAATTGTTACAGGATTCGACTATTACTGATACTGCATCTGACGACGGCACTGGAGATAAGACTGGAGAGCCTTGACAATGGACCAGGACTTCTTCCCTTTAAACTTGGTCAAGCCAAACTTATCACCCACTATCATTCTTTCCTTCAGTATGTAGAATTGACGGACTTAGAACATAAGGTTGACTCTATTCGCGATCAGATTAGCTATTTCAGGACTAAATTGGAAAACAATACTTTAGATCTCTACGAAATACAGCTTAATCATCTCTCTACAAAACTTGATAAAGTAAATTCCCAGCTGAAAGGTCTAGAGCCTAATCGCGTCAAAAGAGGTCTAATTGATGGTCTAGGATCTATAATTAAAAGCGTTACTGGTAACTTGGATCATTCAGATGCGTTATGATAACGCCATTAAAATATTAGAAAGTAATGAACATAAGATGTTATCTGAGTTCAATGACCATATAAGCCTTAATAAAAATTGGATGACCCAATGCACCCAGATAATTGCGAGTATTGCAGAAAACCAGGAGAAGATAAATATGACATTAGGATTAATTTTAGATAGTAATGCTTATGCAGAGACAAGTCTCCTTAAATACGCAAAACTTGCGCAGCTTTTAGCCATCATCAGTGAAAACACAGATGATTTATCTTTAGAATTAAATAGGATAGAAAATATGTTAGCTTTTGTACGTGCATCGAGCACACATCATAGCATGTTAGCAATAGATAACTTAGAAAGTATGTTAAATAAGCTTAAGTCTATCTATAGTAAAAGTGAGGTACTTGAAGATGACTCACGTGAGTACTATAACATCATAAAACCAGGCTCATATTTTGTAGGGAAACGACTAGTTATAATATTTAAATTCCCAATAGTTTCTCCAAGTAGCTTTGATTTTTACAAACTTTCCATTGTCCCGAACAAACTTAACCAAACCCTTATTCCCTCACATCCTTTCCTGGCAACCGACGGGAAAGCTTTCATGTACATGGAGGCTGAATGCCCGAAGTTCAATCGACATCATCTCTGCGAAGAAGGCATCAACCACCAGCCCAAGGATCACCCCGATTGTATCCAGAATCTCATCATTCATCAATCCCTGGACCCATCCTGCCAGCCAACCAGAATCACTCTCACGAAGGAAGCCATGGAGCAGTTAGACGACCGACACTACACCCTTATCTTTCCTCGACCTACTAGAACGAGACTACAATGCGGACGTCAAGAATTCATAACTCTATACGGAAGTTATCTCGCCACTATCCCACTTAAATGTTCTCTACGCACGAATGAGTTCCTCATTATTAAAACCAATGACCAAATAAAGGGACAGCCGCTGAAGATAACAGAGATCCCAAGAAACTTCACCATCGAAGAAAACCACAGCATCCCTCATCTCAAATTGACTACCACCAATCTCAATGGACTTCATCACATAGAAGACAAGATTTTATTACAGCGCCCATTAGATCTAAAACCAATAGACGGTACATTTTATCATACGACTCTACCACTCTACACGTCACTATTCGGTGCAGCTGTACTTGTTATAATCATCGTGTACGACGTTACAGAAAACGTTCCAAGCTAACGATCGAGAATCCATCGAACGAGAAAGGACATACTCCGGAGCACACATACGCAGTTCCTGACAGATCGACACACCGGGAGGCTGTTCCAGCAACATTTTCGCTCAATGTTCTCAAATAGTTGCTGCTCTGAGGATGGAGGTGTTACATAGAAACTATGCACCTAATCTGCAACCCAGGAATGCAGCATGCCACTGCATTTGTTGTTCATCCAGTATAATTGTCATTCTCCGAGTACTTACTTTGCCGACTCAGCGATGACGTCTTTCCCTCAGCGTGCCTGCCTTCGATCGCGGTCACGACATTCTACACCTGGTACTTGCATCGACCAAGCGTAGCTTCATTACTTTATTTTAGAATAATTATCTTACGATCTTTGTAAAAGTTTTAATAAATAGTTTAAAAGTTTTGTTTTTTTTTAAAACCGTCGCCGGTGGCTTCCGTAATTGACGTTCAACCTAACAAAAGAGTTTCCATACAGTAAATTGTTATCGTACCTTTGTTGTCAAAAGAGCGTTGCTAGGCAACCACGTTTATTTAGAAAAAATGGCGTATTGATATGCAAGGAATTTTATAGGTAGGTACATTTTTCACACCTTGGGTTACATTATTGGAGTTTTAGTAAGGATCCCTTACTTTTTTGAAAATATAATATAGCCTATGTTCACCACGGATATTTAGGCTTCCTAACGGTGATAGAATTTTTCAAATCGGTCCAGTAGTTTCGGAGCCTATTCGTTACAAACAAACAAACAAACAAAAAATCAAACCTTTCCTCTTTATAATATTAGTATAGATATTCTAATTAGGTACCGCGTAAAGGCCTAGGTATTAAAAACTACGCGGTATACTGTACCCCGTCCTATTTTAAACCTCTATAGCTTATGGTATACTCCAGGCAACATAGCATTTTACGCTCCCTAATTTTCAAATGATTGATTGCTTGCCGTTTTCGCCTATTGTACAATATATGTTGTACACCATTCTTTCAATAGAGTGCAGAAAAAATTAACTAGATGGCGGTATTCGTTTGTAATGAAGCTAATGATCATTTACAAATACGTGTTTACGTGTTTTATTTTAATCATTATATCTATGCAAACCGCCAAAAAATATATTAAAAGGAGGTCTTGCGTTATAGAGAGTAAACTCTATATGACCTACAAATTACTTTTATGTAAAGCTCTACCCAAAGGAAGATAATTTATTTCGTCTAAGTTTTAGTCCGAGACCATAGACAAATATTTTGTAGGCTACCTATAGTCTATCCATCCAGAATGTAGAATGTTTGTAAACAGAGCCACTGACAGTTCAATCAGCTGATGGTGAAAATCATTTTTTTATTTAGGTCACATCTTGAGCTTTGATGGGGGTGCCTTACTGGGCTGGTGATATTTGATGTAAATAATTAAATGGCATAAACAAAGCATCCCTGTGAAATCAGCCTACTTTTATCATTACCTATCCTTATAGAATGGAATAAAAGCTAAAGGATTATGAAATAAGACTAAAAATCATTAGACTTTTTGTGCTCTCAAACGATTTTTCACCTGTGCCAACTCAATTAAATGTAAATAAGTGCCTTTTTAAAGTATTTTCCTTGAAGCACTCAACGTTATTGATGAAATTGGAAGAATTCATAACTTTTGGACTGATAGTCGCTAAGCAAATATGCAGCGTGAAATTAAACGTTAAATAATCCGGCTAAATTAAAATAATACTCTCTGTAAGAAATATGTAATGGTCATAGTGCTATCCTTGATTCGAAATCGTAGTAAAAAAGTAACCAACTGTTTGCAACACGGGACGTCAAAACTGAGATTCGTTAGGGATGGCACTGTTACAAAGACAAAAATCTCTAGTGATTTTAATCTTTATTTTTGACCGCATAATGTCGATTTGTAAATTGAAATAATTAGATTCTGCATAGAATTGACGTCAGGGTTATAAAAAGTAATAAATCTAATAGAATGTATATGTGAAATCATTGGAATTCTATTAGGCCTGCATCATTTCGTGGTGATAACCCTAAAAATCAGCTGATTTCTTATGTTTACAAACATTCTACATTCTGGATGGATAGACTATAGGTACTAGGTATAGGTACCAACCAAAGAGATTTTACATATAGAGACGTCATACTCATTGTAAAGAAATAAAAACATTGCGATATTTTACTATAGCTACATACCTAGCGTCGACGTTCGAACATACAACGCCGCATGGCATTATCTCTGTCACTCATAAACGTAACACATTGCTTGTTTCGTTCGTGTTGGTGGCAAAGCGGCAACAGCGCGGCAGTGATTTTAGTTCGAACAGACGAGACGGCATATGTCCTTATCTCTGTCACTCATAAACGCAACGCCCGCATTACTTGTCTCTTTCGTGTAGGTGGCAAAGCGGCAATCGCGCGGCATTGATTTTTGAGTAAAATTACATTTATTTTATAATTTTCCATTTAAACAGTACAGAACAAATAGAAGACATAAAAAGACACATCCTTCTTGCTTTTCACAACCGTCCCATAGTAATATTGCACTTTCTAAACGCACAACATGGCATTTTAATATTTTTCATACTCCAAAATCCCGCTTCAACGTACGTCCGCGTTGCGGCCAGGAGCAAGACGGACTGAGTTCAATTCGGACACGTACCTGATTTTCATCTTGTTAGGCAGACCTCGGTACAACGTATCTACGTATATATAACATCATTGGTACCAACCTTTTTTTTCGTCAATCATTAAAACTATTTAAAACTCTATGGATTTAAATAAACTTACCAAAGAGAATACATTGATTGACACAAAAAAAAACTTGCAAATCATGACCTATGAGAATACAACAACTATATAAGTACGTATCATGACCACTCTTGACAAATAAGTAAACAAAATTTTCAGTAAGTACAAATATATCATAATTTTTGGTCCAATTTTATTTCATTCCTTTACCATGAAAAATAATTCAAGCCCAGAAATATATAAGAAGAAGGTAAAGACAGGTCACAAGAAACACGCACATAGTAGAAGAACCCTAAATGATGTCAACGAAGTCTTTCGCATTTTACCAGATGATGACATATTCACTCCAGAAATCTTTAAAAATGAACAGGTTCAGACAGATTCTAAAGAAACAACTAACGATACAAGAAAAACTAATCTCATCAATTTTTCGAAGAACATACCAGATGATCACGTGACCATGCCCAAAATGCTCAAGAAAAATGAAAATGAAAATTTAAATAACAGTAAAACCAACAAGAAAAGAGATATTAATGAATGCTTCCCTAATACGATCTTGAATAAGAAGAAGACCAAAGAGAACGACAAAATATCCAAAGTAATTAAAGAGGATACGTTAAAAAAACCAAATTATACCCGCGTAGAAGTTGTCGATAAAGAGAATTTAAGAAAAAACAGTAGGAAACAAGAGGAAGATAAAGCAATTAAAGAGGATTCAAGAAAAAATCTAAATTATAAACAAGTTGGGGATAAGATTGTTGATAAAGAGAATTTAAAAAAAAACGATAGGCATTTTCGAGAGGAAGACAAATCAATTAAAGAGGATTCAAGAAAAAAATTAAATTATAGAAATACTCGAGAAGAAGTTGTGGTTAAAGCTGTTGATAAAGAGAATTTAAGAAAAAACGATAGGTATTTTCGAGAGGAAGACAAATCAATTAAAGAGGATTCTAGAAAAAAATTAAATAATAAACATGCCCGCGAAGAAGTTGTTGTTAAAGCTGTTGATAAAGAGAATTTAAGAAAAAACGATAGGTATTTTCGAGAGGAAGACAAATCAATTAAAGAGGATTCTAGAAAAAAATTAAATTATAGAAATACTCGAGAAGAAGTTGTGGTTAAAGCTGTTGATAAAGAGATTTTAAGAAGAAACAATAGAAATTTTCGAGAGGAAGACAGAACAATTAAAGAGGATACAGCAAAAAATCAAAATTATAAGCATGCCCGCGAAGAAATTGTGGATAAAGAGAATTTAAGAAAAAACAAGCTTTATCGTCAGGACGTCATACATAGAAACGACGATAGAGAATATCTAAGAAAAAACAACACGTATTATCGCGACGAAGATATAAATAGAAGCGATATTAGAAAAAAATTCAATAGTCTCGTCCGTGACGAGGCTAAAGGAGATATAAAACAAAATATTAAACTTATTACCGACCTTAACATTAATATTAGTAAACCTATAGGAGATGTTCAAAATACCAACAACGGGAAATCTAATCGTGTTGAAAAAGACACTGAAAACAGAGGCGGAGGTGATATCGGAAAACAGATAAAAGGAGTCAAACTAAATGAAAATAAGAAAATTGACGATAAAAGAATATACAGCAATATAAAAGAAGTCCCTGCTGTTAAGCCATTTATTGATATTATTAGTAGAGGGAAAATTATTAACGAAACAAACACCGTCAAAATGAAGAACAGCTCTATAAAGGTTAATAATACAGACGGAGAATGTGCAAATGAAATAAATAGTGATTTTGGTAAGTAGGAATTCCATGAATAATATTATTCCTTTTGTCTCTGCGCGATTATATTCAAATTCATATCATTTATTATGATTTTATCCATACAGGTTAGGATTAGTATCTTGTAGGTACACTACACAATGCATATGTTTAAAACCTTGTCAGGACATAAGAATTTTCGTGTTCGTTTTTGTTAGATTGTCAACTTTACTTATATCCTACTAATATTATAAACGCGAAAGTTTGTAAGTATGGATGGATGGATGTTTGTTACTCTTTCACGTAAAAACTACTCAATGGATTTTAATGAAACTTTACAATAATATAGCTTATACATCAGAATAACACAAAGGCTACAATTTATAAAGATATATTGAATATTATCCAAAATACATATCACCACGCGGGTGAAACTGCGGGCGCAGCTAGTACTTCATATTTATACAATTAATTAATATAGGAACGTCATTTTTAAATAAAAAGTTAAATTAAATAATAATTTTATATTTTAATGAATGTCAGATCAGAAAGTGTGATTATGTCAATTTAATCTGTACCTATGTATGTCAGCTGGTACAGTTTCGGTTTTCCATTTCAGAAGAGACAAGCGATAAGGCAACTCCAAGTTTGAAATCAAGCAAGGCTTCCGAAAAGTCTGTCCATACGGAACCGAAATCGGTTGGGACCAAACCGGTCAAAAAACCGATAAAAACCGATTCAAATGGCCAGAGGAAACCGATTATTAAAACTGTTAGGGTTAAAAACGACAATCGGGTGTACAAATCAGTTACATTTGTCGATCGCAAACAACCAACACCATTACTAATCAGTATACCGACACATTGTAGTAGACCACCCAAAAAAGACCGAGAACAAAGGCATCCAGTGAAACACAATACGAGTAAAGACTCTTTTGTAAGAAAGCTCAAGCTAGACAACGAGAAGTGTGCCAAGGTAAAGAAACGTAGCAAAAAACGAAGGATAATGTCTCCCGAGTTGTTCGCGAAAGGGCCGTCGCCGCCCACGGAAGTGGCCCAATGGGCGCCATCTTGTATAACCCACCAGACGAAACCCTATTACGAAGCTTGGGTGAACACTACGGCAACCGCGAAATGTATGGATAATGATGAGTTTACTTTCCACAGGAACCATTTTGTCAGAGCGTTCAAAACGGAGTTAGAAAAACCGATATCTGAAGAAATTGTGTTTGATAAAATAGGGGATGAACGTTATACAGGTAAAATAAGAGTCAGGCACAGATGAAAGTTACTATGTAATTTTTAGTAAATAACTGTTGTGTTCTATGTATAAAAATAAAACCATACCTAACACGGTCATTATGATTAAAACATCCAGACTTTCGCATTGACGATATCAGTGTCATGTTAAGCGTGTATATCTAGATTTCAAGGCTATTTTTGTACCAATTTATATAACACTGTTAGGGAAAACAAGAAGAAGCAGATACCTGTACCAAAACTACGGATCGTATAAATAAGAGTCGTCGCGCCACAGAGGTCGTCGAATTATATTGTAGAACGGTAGTATTAGATATCATCATCATCAGCCTATATTAGTCCACTGCTGGACAAAGGATACGAAATGGTCGCCATAGCGCCCTTTCTTCGGCTTGACGCATTCAGCATCTACCTGCAATCTTTCGCAGGTCGTCATCCCACCTGTTCGGAGGGCGTCCCACACTACGTTTACCGAGTATTAAATATGTAGGATATAAATTAGGGTAAATGTGCGTTGAAATCCTTTGTACGCTACGCTACGCCGATCCGGGATAGCATCGTACGTAGCACCCTCGTAGCTACGAAAGCCTTCGAAAAGTAGATGTGCGTTGAAATCCTTTGTACGCTACGCTACGCCGATCCGGGATAGCATCGTACGTAGCACCCTCGTAGCTACGAAAGCCTTCGAAAAGTGGATGTGCGTTGAAATCCTTTGTACGCTACGCTACGCCGATCCGGGATAGCATCGTACGTAGCACCCTCGTAGCTACGAAAGCCTTCGAAAAGTGGATGTGCGTTGAAATCCTTTGTACGCTACGCTACGCCGATCCGGGATAGCATCGTACGTAGCACCCTCGTAGCTACGAAAGCCTTCGAAAAGTGGATGTGCGTTGAAATCCTTTGTACGCTACACTACGCCGACCCGGGATAGCATCGTACGTAGCACCCTCGTAGCTACGAAAGCCTTCGAAAAGCGGATGTGCGTTGAAATCCTTTAAGGATTTCAACGCACATCCGCTTGCCTCTCTCTCTCTCTCTGCTGGATCATTCTCCATACAATAGCAAAGAGAAATAATGTTCCAAATCGGTCCCTAATTGATGGAAAAAATAACGAATAGGTAGATAGGTTAGGTACCTGTATATTATATCCCTTATTACTCACCTTCTGACAAATTAGTCAGCATTCTCCTCCGTACCGTGTAGGATTTTAACTGAAATGTAGTATTAGTGCCAATTATTATTATGTCTCTCACTTACCATGATCTCGGGCCATAAAGTGACCCGGCCCTTTGGAAGGCTTGCGTGGGGCCGAAGCCAACAGCACAGAGGCCCTTTGAGAAGTTAATCTAAAGGCGATGGCTACACATAGCGGGTATCATCCTCGGGTGCACAATATGATACACCCAAAGATCAAAATTAAAAAAAATCAAAATTATAAGCATGTCCGCGAAGAAATTGTGGATAAAGAGAATTTAAGAAAAAACAAGCTTTATCGTCAGGACGTCATACATAGAAACGACGATAGAGAATATCTAAGAAAAAACAACACGTATTATCGCGACGAAGATATAAATAGAAGCGATATTAGAAAAAAATTCAATAGTCTCGTCCGTGACGAGGCTAAAGGAGATATAAAACAAAATATTAAACTTATTACCGACCTTAACATTAATATTAGTAAACCTATAGGAGATGTTCAAAATACAAACAACGGGAAATCTAATCGTGTTGAAAAAGACACTGAAAACAGAGGCGGAGGTGATATCGGAAAACAGATAAAAGGAGTCAAACTAAATGAAAATAAGAAAATTGACGATAAAAGAATATACAGCAATATAAAAGAAGTCCCTGCTGTTAAGCCATTTATTGATATTATTAGTAGAGGGAAAATTATTAACGAAACAAACACCGTCAAAATGAAGAACAGCTCTATAAAGGTTAATAATACAGACGGAGAATGTGCAAATGAAATAAATAGTGATTTTGGTAAGTAGGAATTCCATGAATAATATTATTCCTTTTATGTCTGCGCGATTATATTCAAATTCATATCATTTATTATGATATTATCCATACAGGTTAGGATTAGTATCTTGTAGGTACCCTACACAATGCATATGTTTAAAACCTTGTCAGGACATAAGAATTTTCGTGTTCGTTTTTGTTAGATCGTCAACTTTACTTATATCCTACTAATATTATAAACGCGAAAGTTTGTAAGTATGGATGGATGGATGTTTGTTACTCTTTCACGTAAAAACTACTCAATGGATTTTAATGAAACTTTACAATAATATAGCTTATACATCAGAATAACACAAAGGCTACAATTTATAAAGATATATTGAATATTATCCAAAATACATATCACCACGCGGGTGAAACTGCGGGCGCAGCTAGTACTTCATATTTATATAATAAATTAATATAGGAACGTCATTTTTAAATAAAAAGTTAAATTAAATAATAATTTTATATTTTAAGTAATGTCAGATCAGAAAGTGTGATTATGTAAATTTAATATGTACCTATGTATGGCAGCTGGTACAGTTTCGGTTTTTCATTTCAGAAGAGGCAAGCGATAAGGCAACTCCAAGTTTGAAATCAAGCAAGGCTTCCGAAAAGTCTGTCCATACGGAACCGAAATCGGTTGGGACCAAACCGGTCAAAAAACCGATAAAAACCGATTCAAATGGCCAGAGGAAACCGATTATTAAAACTGTTAGGGTTAAAAACGACAATCGGGTGTACAAATCAGTTACATTTGTCGATCGCAAACAACCAACACCATTACTAATCAGTATACCGACACATTGTAGTAGACCACCCAAAAAAGACCGAGAACAAAGGCATCCAGTGAAACACAATACGAGTAAAGACTCTTTTGTAAGAAAGCTCAAGCTAGACAACGAGAAGTGTGCCAAGGTAAAGAAACGTAGCAAAAAACGAAGGATAATGTCTCCCGAGTTGTTCGCGAAAGGGCCGTCGCCGCCCACGGAAGTGGCCCAATGGGCGCCATCTTGTATAACCCACCAGACGAAACCCTATTACGAAGCTTGGGTGAACACTACGGCAACCGCGAAATGTATGGATAATGATGAGTTTACTTTCCACAGGAACCATTTTGTCAGAGCGTTCAAAACGGAGTTAGAAAAACCGATATCTGAAGAAATTGTGTTTGATAAAATAGGGGATGAACGTTATACAGGTAAAATAAGAGTCAGGCACAGATGAAAGTTACTATGTAATTTTTAGTAAATAACTGTTGTGTTCTATGTATAAAAATAAAACCATACCTAACACGGTCATTATGATTAAAACATCCAGACTTTCGCATTGACGATATCAGTGTCATGTTAAGCGTGTATATCTAGATTTCAAGGCTATTTTTGTACCAATTTATATAACACTGTTAGGGAAAACAAGAAGAAGCAGATACCTGTACCAAAACTACGGATCGTATAAATAAGAGTCGTCGCGCCACAGAGGTCGTCGAATTATATTGTAGAACGGTAGTATTAGATATCATCATCATCAGCCTATATTAGTCCACTGCTGGACAAAGGATACGAAATGGTCGCCATAGCGCCCTTTCTTCGGCTTGACGCATTCAGCATCTACCTGCAATCTTTCGCAGGTCGTCATCCCACCTGTTCGGAGGGCGTCCCACACTACGTTTACCGAGTATTAAATATGTAGGATATAAATTAGGGTAAATGTGCGTTGAAATCCTTTGTACGCTACGCTACGCCGATCCGGGATAGCATCGTACGTAGCACCCTCGTAGCTACGAAAGCCTTCGAAAAGTGGATGTGCGTTGAAATCCTTTGTACGCTACGCTACGCCGATCCGGGATAGCATCGTAGTAGCACCCTCGTAGCTACGAAAGCCTTCGAAAAGTGGATGTGCGTTGAAATCCTTTGTACGCTACGCTACGCCGATCCGGGATAGCATCGTAGTAGCACCCTCGTAGCTACGAAAGCCTTCAAAAAGCGGATGTGCGTTGAAATCCTTTGTACGCTACGCTACGCCGATCCGGGATAGCATCGTACGTAGCACCCTCGTAGCTACGAAAGCCTTCGAAAAGCGGATGTGCGTTGAAATCCTTTGTACGCTACGCTACGCCAAACCGGGATAGCATCGTACGTAGCACCCTCGTAGCTACGAAAGCCTTCGAAAAGCGGATGTGCGTTGAAATCCTTTGTACGCTACGCTACGCCGATCCGGGATAGCATCGTAGTAGCACCCTCGTAGCTACGAAAGCCTTCGAAAAGCGGATGTGCGTTGAAATCCTTTGTACCTATAGGTACCTACAAAGGATTTCAACGCACATCCGCTTGCCTCTCTCTCTCTCTCTGCTGGATCATTCTCCATACAATAGCAAAGAGAAATAATGTTCCAAATCGGTCCCTAATTGATGGAAAAAATAACGAATAGGTAGGTAGGTTAGGTACCTATATATTATATCCCTTATTACTCACCTTCTGACAAATGTGTCAGCATTCTCCTCCGTACCGTGTAGGATTTTAACTGAGATGTAGTATTAGTGCCAATTATTATTATGTCTCTCACTTACCATGATCTCGGGCCATAAAGTGACCCGGTCCTTTGGAAGGCTTGCGTGGGGCCGAAGCCAACAGCACAGAGGCCCTTTGAGAAGTTAATCTAAAGGCGATGGCTACACATAGCGGGTATCATCCTCGGGTGCACAATATGATACACCCAAAGATGGTATCCGCCAGGTGTAGAGACTATTGCAAAGAAAAATGAAAGAAATAAAACCAGGCTATTGTGATGGATGGATAGACTGGGTAATCGGGCTATAGGGGAGATTGCGGACGTCTGCCATAAACAAGTCAATCGTAATGTTAAGACGAGTGGCAGACGGTGGCTTGCCGAATGCTGTATGGGTTCCTTAAAAAGCCGGAGTAAATTACCGGAGAGGAACAACATATCGGCGCAAACGACTAAGGGGTGTCGAGAGGTGCGGCCCCGATTTCACCATCACGAAGACTGCCCGTGAGCGTGTTTCCTCGCTATTACGCCATTAGACACTTCCACCCCCGAGTCTACGAGAGAGCATAGAGCACTCGCTACCCGTGGTGTCGCTACTCACCAACAGCTCGCCACAAGCTGCCCTACGGATTAGGTTATTAATAAATATATCTATGTAATGTATTGTATTATGTATATCAGTTATCCTAATACCTATAACTAACACAAACTCTGCTTAGCTTGGGGCTTTTTATTTTATGATATATTAGTTGCGCCTACGTTGCGTTGAAATCTATGTCTCAAATACTAATAGTACGATATTAAGAGATGTGCTGCCGGTCTTCAGCAAGGAGTATAACAAGGTTGGTCACAGTCACGGCTCTAGTAGCTGAATACTGCCTGTCTCAGATCAAAGCGGATGCGTTGCTGTCCGGGCATCGCAGTGTTACACGCTGACGATGTTAAGAGATCTTATTTAGAGTTCGTTCATGCAAAATTCAATATATTTTATTCTTTAGGCTTACAAAATAAGCACTTAGGCAAGTCATACTTTATACCATAAATTATTATCAAATAAGATTATTTTTAACGTAGATATTCGTTTGTCGTTTTCTTACGCAATTCTGGATTGATTTGGAAATTCTTTCGCTATTGTATGGAGAATGATCTCGAGGTGATATCTTAAAAATTGTATGCCCGACGGATAAGTACTTTTCCCAAAAAACATTGTAACAGGAATTTGTAGTCTGTTTTTAGTTTTCTTTTTCGAAACAATCAATTGAATTTTCGTTCGGTCCGCTCACTTAACGGAGACAGAAAAGCAACAATCTAGACAAAGAAAACTTTAATAAGCAATATGACAATAATGGGCATGAGAATGACTTTGCAAATATATTGTTTATTATAGACATCGTTACATAAACATTATAGTGACAAAGCATAAAACAGCTTATTAAAAATAATAATTATAAAATAAAATAAATAATAAGCTAATAAAAGTACCTAAGCTAATCAAAAATCCGTACGATTTTACGAAATGCTAACTTGTGCCATCTTCCATCATGGCCTGTTACAGCGTTGGATCGTGAGGAGCGGAAGGAGAAAAGGGAGGCCTTTGCCTCAGCCTTTGCCCAGCAGTGGGACACTAATGGCTAAAAATACATAAATAAACTTTACGCGCGCGTCTTATATGTTTTATTATAAACTACAACTACAATACCTACGACAACTACAAACTACATAAATGCGTTTATTTCAGTAGTTAAGGCTTGGTATACCGGCAGAGGGCGCGCGGTCGTTATTTTTAAAATCATCTGAGACTCATAAAATAGTGTTCAAAGTCCAGAAAAAAAGATTATATCCCGTGAATAACTAAGACTGTCAGATTGCATGTAAATTTTACCAAAAGTGGTCGACAGACGGCGCTTATTTTTTACATAGACTTATGCAAATTTTATCTGTTATAGAATAGGCAAACTTTAGTTCTTTTGGTTGATGTAAGGTACCTACTAAAGTCATGAAAAAGGTATTTATTCTATGTTACAAAATTCTTACAAAAAAATGCCTTACAAAAATGTGTTTTTTGGATTTATTCTTTGTGTATATAATTCTACAAAAATTACGAATATTTATAAGAAAGATATTATGATGAAACAGTTATTGTAGTATTTTAAATCCACTTGAAGTTACTATATTTTCTGTAAAGTCTAAAACCCTGTGCTGTTTTAAAGTGTTATTCTCCAGTGTTTTATTACAAAACTACATAAACTATTGTAAAATGAAATATAAACTTTTGAAGATCAGTTATTTGTTTAGGTAATGTGATATTTTTAATCACTTATATTAGATGCACGATTAGAGAAATCTTATAGACGGTGCGCCATACATGGCACTCCGGAGTCCCCTTAAGGATCTAATCTAGTCAAAGTCGTATTCAGTTACAAGATCTTATGAATTTTACTTGATAAAAAATAGTCCCAAAGTTACCTCCTAGTCTAGATTTTTTTTTTGTACTTATCTAAAGATATTAACTTTTTCTGGACAAATTCGTAGATTTTAACTTGAAAAAATGTTTTTTTTATTCACTATGTTTAACACTGATGGATCTTGTTTTTATAATGTTCAAGCATCAATCAAGGTATCAGTAGTTCAAGTAATCAGGTTTATAAATTTTTAATATCAAAATGCTGGACATGTGTGGCGTATGTATGTCAGACCAGCAGTGGGCGAAGATCGCCACTGACTGGGTCCCGGACGGACGACGGCCACGTGGAAGGCCTAGGCGGAGATGGCGGGATGAGCTCGACCTATACAACAAAGAGTGGGTTCTCCTTGCTGAGGACCGAGATGAGTGGAAGAAGGGGAGGGAGGGCTTTGCTCTGCAGTGGGACACCCCGGGCTAATATAATAAAATGCTGTTATGATGTGAACGAATTTTTATTAGGACATTAATATTGACTAAACGTATAATTTGATTAATTTAAAATTTTAATGATCATATACTTTGATTTGTTTTAACTTAATTTAATTTATTCTAATTTATTACTATTCATTTTAATTTTCATTTCAATTTAATTTAATTTTAGTTCGTAAGAATTACTAACATTTATTATAACATCATTACTAACAAATTATGGATCTGTAGTAGTCCGAAATAAAATAATTATTATTTTATTTTATTTAAACAATACAATATAATTACCTATAGACATTAAAAATTGAGTAGGTAAATAGTAATTATAAGGACATAAAAAATTCACTAATCAGTAATGTAACGACAATAAGTTCTACTTGTAATGAATGTCAATTATAATAAGAGATTTATTTTATTTTTCTGTCGTGTCAACCTACTTTTAAAATGTTTAGTGACCATGGCCTACCGTAGGAAAACAAATTTGCATGCTCTAGACTAACCCCCATATCTTTAGTCATTACCTCGACTTCGATTCAAACTCTACTCAACCTCCAAATGCGTTTCGGTATGCTTGATCGTAAAAAAATCCTTCACTCGAAACAGCCTTCGAGAATTTTTTCATACGAGTGGAATAACGAACTGTCATCTCAAGGTACCTCGCTACCTACCTTGAATACTCCTCGAAATAGTTTGTTGTTATTTACAATGGATTTTGGAGACTATCTCAATTACATTTACGACGATGAAACCTACAATTACCCATCGCGAAGGTATATAAGAGAGGTTGATATATAACCAAATTAACGACTAAGCATACCAAACTCGAGCATGTTTTGGAGGAATGCTCGAAACGCCCTTGAACAAGTTTGAGTGGAGAATTATTTGAGGTAATGACTAAAGATATGGGGGTAAGGCAAGACATGTACGGTAAATAATGTTAGGTATGTTATAACTAAGACCTCTGTGACCCATGTCTGCAAATAAATAAATAATGCTGGACAATTCACACAGCATTTTCTGTTGGAATGGTAAACATAACCTTATGTCATTGTCAAAGTCAGGTTGAGAAGTATCACATGTCAGTGCTATTAGCTTAGACTACTGTCGTCTCTGTCTAGATAGGCTCCCTCTCTTGCTCTGTAAATGGCTGTACGTTCAGAACCGATTATAATAAACTTTATCCGATTTCATCTAATAAACTGTTTGATTTCGTTCATAACCCATCATTTTCTAGCCCCATGGTAAGCAGAGCTTGTGTTATGGGTACTAGATAAGATAACTGATATACGTAATACAATACATTACATAGATAGATATTTTTTATTATACATAGAAAACGACCAGAACACCCGGAACAAATATCTGCAGATCGTAAACACAATTGTTCCGAGGCGGGAATCGAACCCGCAACCTCCTGCGTCGCAGGCGGACCGCCCACCGCGCCACATCGGTCGTCAAATGATCTGTATTTTGTATCGAGCCCGCAACCTCCTGCGTCGAATTTATAAATGTAGTAATGAATAATAATATATTCTCTTTGGTGATATCAATTACTTACCAAATAAAAAACTTACCAAAAATATGACAGAATGACGTGTCAGTTTTTATATTTTCTAATCTAGGTATTGCAAAATCCATTGTTTACATACCACACCTCCATTTTTAAAAGAAAGATCAAAATTATGTAAGTCATCACAGAAAATGGTCTACGCTACGCCTCATTATCATATAAGTAACGCCTCAACATGGAACACTCGAAAACCAAGACTGCTATTTCAAAATTGAAGTCATCAAATTCGGCAATAGAAAATAAAAAGAAGACCGAGAACCATAAGAAAAAGAGTAAAAGCAATGCAGAGATCGAAACATTAGAACTTAAGAAAAGAGGGGTCTACGTAGAGAAGAATAAGACTTCTATGTTAGGTCGCACTCTAGATGCGGGTAAGCTAACCAGAAATTCCTACGATCCTACGCGACGATTTTACAATGTTTTTTATTATTTTGTGGAATTTTGACGACCTCTGTGGCGTGGTGGTCAAAGCCCTGCGACGCAGGAGTTTGCGTGTTTGATTCCCGCCTCGGGACGATTGTGTGTACGATGCCTCACATGTCCAGCAGTTGGGTAAGCGCGGAGTTTGTTGTCTAGGGTTTTTTCTAGAAAAAATTACGTCACTTTGTCATCGAATGCGTAAATTATTTGAAATTAATTCATTCAATTTCAAAAATTTACGCAATGTATGACGATGCGATGTCATATTGTCTTGTCTATTCTACCTGAGAGAACAATCCCCGTGCTTGGTCTACAGGGATATTCAGAAACTCTGTA